>CAJQZP010000929.1:7160000-7760000 GCA_907164705.1 Parnassius apollo
AAGGAACAATTTACGACCGTAAGACATTGAGTAACACTTATCCAAGCTAACCTCCATTTTATTCTTAACACTCCACTGGAATATAGCATCTACATCACTCTACATTGCCACGCAATCAGCTGCTGATTTTATCTCCGTAAACGGTTTTAAATCATCTGCGAACAGCAAACATTTTGAGTGTGCGACCACTGTTGGTAAGTTATTTATCATAATCAAAAAGAGCAGAGGGCCAAGAATCTACCTTTGACTACCACCTGATCGCGTGCGATATTGTCTTGACTCGTATATTATATCGAGATGACATACTGCTGGTGGTCGCGAAGGTAGTGTGCGATTAACCGAAGTAGACCTCGGGCAATACCTATGGCTGCAAGCTTATCAAGAAGCATGTCATTATTAACCTTTTTTTTTTTTGCGGATGGAAAATCATCTAATGACCCCTTTCGCTCTGGGTGGAGCGTAAGGGAGTGTCAGACTTTTACTGACTAAAAACCATCCGTGTTCCTTCAGTGCCCTTACGTTCCGGAGCCGCGGTATCTCTTTCGAACAGCCCGCAGCCCCGGCAGGCGTCGGCCCATGCGGGCCCCTTCACGCTGCTGACAGCTCTTTGAGGCTCGCGTGGAACAAAACGCGCCGTCGACACGGCCTGTCGTCATTAGACGGACGGACGACGAGCTACCCATTGCTCGCCGTTCACAGGCCCGCGCCTACGGTGGCCGGGGGCCACGACGTAGCCCCCGACGCCCGGGGCGTCTCCCGCGGCGGCCGGGGAGGAAAGCTGCTGCTCTCTCCTTCTCCCGCTCCGCCACCTCCTTCACTAGCATCACTGCTTCGCAGAAGGTGGTGACGGCATCCCATTCCGTCTCGCTCCGGACCATGGCTTCGACCAGGGCCGGACGCGAGAGGTCGCCGCCGCCTATCGCCGCTACGAGGACACGGCGGTGCTCCGCCCAAGCAGGGCACACCTCCACGGTGTGTTCCACCGTGTCCTCCGGTCCATCCTCGCAGTGGGAGCACCCGGGCGTTTCCTCCCGCCCGATTCGGTGCAGGAACCTCCCAAACACATCGTATCCGGTGAGGACCTGCGTCAGGCGGAAGGTGAGGATGCCGTGGCGTCTCTCAAGCCACTCCTCAAAGAGGGGTCTTATCGCCGCTATAGTGGCGTGCCCAGCACGGGGTTGCGACAGTCGCTGTCTCCATGTCGCCATGAGATCGTGCCGGGAGTCTGTCCGCTGCGCGACAACTTGCCGCGGCAGCGGGGTTTCCCCCACGGCACTGTGCCTCCGCACGCCATTCGTGCAGGCGCGCGAGGACTATCGCCTCCAGATCCCATGGCGGCAATCCGGCAAGGAGGCTCGCCGCCTCGCGGGAGATCGTGCGGTAGCCGCGAACCATTTTCACGGCTATCACCCTTTGGGGCGCGTTCAGGTGGTAAACGGCAAGCCGCGCCAAACCACGTGCCCACACCGGGGCCCCGTAAAGGGCCATGGACCGCACGATCCCCGCGTAGAGCCTCCGGCAGGAGGCGTTTGGCCCTCCCAGGTTCGGCAGGAGCCGCCTGAAGGCAGCCCCGGTCCGTTCTAGTTTGGGAGCCAAACGTCGGAAGTACCCAACGAAGTTCCATCGGCCGTCGAGGACGAGTCCTAGGTACTTCAGCGTCGACTCGACGCCGATGGATACCCCTCCTACCATCACTGAGAATCCCGGTAGTGGCCTGCTCCGAGGACCATGGAAGTGCATGGCCTCGGACTTGTGCAGAGTCACCTCGAGACCCAGTTGCCGAATCCTCTCAACGACTATCGCAACCCCGCGTGTCATATTTTCCGCCGCCGCCTCGTACGACCCCCCTTGTGCCAGTACCAGCGTGTCGTCAGCGTAGCAAACTAAGCTGACGCCGGTAGGGAGGTCGGCGCGCAGCACCCAGTCGTAACCGATGTTCCACAGAGGTGGCCCCAGAACCGAACCCTGTGGGACACCGCACGACATCTCTCGCCGGTTCCACTCACCGTTGCGACCGGGGTAGATGACGGCCCTGTCCGTCAGGTAGTCCCCGACTATACGACGGAGATAGGTCGGCACCCGGTGATACCGGAGTGCCTCCCTAATGCAGCTCCAGGGCATGGAGTTGAAGGCGTTGGCGATGTCGAGAGACACCGCCAAGACAACCCCCCCTCTGGCCACTGCATCCCCCGTCGTGAGGGCTCTCACGCGCATGAACGTCCACCGTAGAGCACCTCTTGCGGAAACCAAATTCAAGGGTATTTTAAGATGAAAATATCTATTGTCTTTTTATTAATTCTCGCGCAATACTATGTTTGTCAGTACGAGGCTGCGGTTTGAAAACCTTCCTTCTACATCGGTTGTGGTTTCGTCGTGCTGTAGGTATGGCTGACTCATTGTCAGCTCAACCTACTGATTTGGTATTTGCTAGATTATGTCATTTTCTTTTATTCTTCCGCGAACATCCTTGTTACGCATTTTCACGGCATAATTTTATACAATATGAAAGTAAGGGTGACAAACGGGCACACAACCCACCTAATTATAAATAGAAGCCGTAGGCTCAGCAATCAACATGCAGTTGCGTTGTCACCCCCGAGGACTAACCAGAACCTAATAATACCACAGCCATGGTATTGGAAATGATTTGCAACATCCGAAAAAATGAGACAATAGATGTGATCTGCCATATTAAATATTTTCGTTTAACGTCTTTTCAAAATAAAATTGGTGACATTATCGGTTTCACTACGGAATCAATTAATCATTTGTATCGCATAGGTGATTTTGCGCGTGCAATATATGTTACCACTAGTTTAACCACAAGAACCAATGCAGAACGAGTTAATTGTCATTCAAGTGCGTGTCAATTGACACCAGCCAACTAATTTAATACGCATAGTAAGTTGTATGTTATTGTGTTAAGATGTTGTAAAAGAGAGGGGGAAACTAGCATGTGGTGCGGCTCACCTGATGTAAGTGACTACCGTCGCCGGCGAAGAACAACTGCAACACCAGGGTAATCGCAGGTGCGTTATCGGACTTTAAAAAGAGTAGACCCTTTTCTTGAAGATCCCTAAATCGTATCGGTTTGAAAAAATTGTTGGTGATAACCGATTCCAAAAAGAAGTCGTGCAAGGACAGAAACTCCTAGTGAATCCAAGTATCCAGATGAAGTGGATGGCATCGTGAATTAGGTCGCGACGTGCGATGGTGAAATTTGGCCGCTGAAATCAATTCGACCAAATCCTCTGAGTACGTACTCTCCGTGGTAAATGCGATAGAAAATGCAAAGGGATACTACATATAAACAGCGATCTACTCTACGGTGATCACTTTTCGAAGAAAGTACTTGTATTAAAAGTCTTACTTCTACTAACTAACCTATATTTTAACCCTATATTATAACTACATAATAATAATATAGGGTACTGGATTATCTTAGGCCTCCATTACACAGCAGATTTTTTTAAACAATTAAATAAACATAATCCAGGATTTATGTAGATTATCATTTATTATTAGTGTGATTGATTTAAATAATAAATATCGTTAATTAAAGTAATATAAACCGATAATACCACGCTGATAATTGATAATCATTGTTACTATAGCTCCTATATTAGCAATAAACTTCAATACGTGTATGGATTCCGGCCCGTTTTTTCTGTATACATGAATTCTATTAGAAAAGTAGTCCAGTTGTTTACTCGAATGCAAAGAAAATATTAACCAGCCTATTTTTGTTCGACGGTCTTTTAATAAGATATTTAAAAAATTGTTTGCTTGAGCAAATGCTTGTGCATTTTTGTAATAATAGAATATTGCAAAACCGACAGTTTGATGTTATGAACGGAAGACGAATCGAAAGCTGGCACTTAATTATGTAGCATTGATTGTATAGGTACATCATGAAATATAATCAAAGTTAAATAGGTATTTTCGGAACATTGTAATTTGTAACTATCTTCAGTGACATAACACATAACTGTTGTCTGTACGTCATCATCGTCGTTTGACTGAGTTCTGCACCATGGTCTTGGAATACACTTTACATTTAAGAAACTGGCAATAAAATTCTGTTATTTTTGCATTTTTAAGATAGTCAAGGATATTGAAAATAAAATTAAAAAATCTTTAAAAAAGTTGTGAAAAGTTGTTTTTATGTTATAGATGGCCAGTATTTTTTAGTAATTGCTCTTATTAATAATGTTTTTCTATACAACAGCACTATTAATAGGTACTGAAGTCAATCATCACCATAAGTCCGCTGCTGAATATAGGCTGTTGCAAAAAAATGGCAAATATTTATTTTTGTCCAAAATGTTTAACAAGAAAATTTATTCTTATAAAAAAGGAAATACAAAAAGAATCCATTATCAGCAGAAAATATTATCTATTAATTAAATATTAATCTGCATTATATTTATTATTACTCAGTCAGGAATTCCCCAGTGAGAGTGAGAGAATAGAGAGTGCACTGCACTTCGCTGAAACTGACCGCCATGACCAAAAACCAAAATCGTATAAGGAAGCTCTATAACAAAAAAGTTTATTTACTTGCTAGCTCGCTTAGGCAGTGCTTATGCACCGATGCTCTCGTCTCGTCTGTTCACCAGCACCATCATTACAAGCGTACTGAATTCATCAAATTCTAAAAAAAAATTTAATATAAAACAAAAAAAATAAGAGAAAAATCATAATATCTACATTTAAACTATTTTCTGAGACAGGAATTGGAAACACACAAACGCACGCAAGAACAAGCGGAATAACGGACTAGCGTGGGTAGCTCATGCATGCTGACCGCCCGCCCTGCCAAACACTCTCTAGTGAAGTTTTACCCTTACACGCCTCGTGCCTTAGTTTTTACTTCCAACGTCATTACCGTATTTATTTAGGGTAATACGCTATCAGGCGAGCCTAGCCCTTAAAAAGCGAATGCCAATAAAACCGGAGCCAACGTACGCAATAAAAGCAATTTCAAGTTGAGTAATATTTCGGCAAACGATTATCTTAATGTTTCGCGAATTCTATTCATGAGTCACCATTTTTCGGCTTGTTTATTTTGATTACATTTGATTTTGATTTGATTTGATTACATTTATGTATTTCTAATCAACCTTTAAATAATTTTAATTTTGGTTGGTAACGCAAAATGTCCTCTATATACCTACGCCTAACCTAATAAATCCTACCATATTCAAAATAAATATATTATTATTTTCTTCTGACAAGTACCAATAGATTATCTTAACATTTTCATTAGTCGACTCCTATCCTGTCGAAGTCTTACGGCGGCTGTACACGCTCGTCGAGACACCACAAGACCGGCCGAGTACGAGTGTGTACATATGGTGATCTCGTCGCGTGGCGTCGCGTCGTGTCTCGTAGCCCTCGTGCGCTCTCGGAAGCGTGTCGGTTTTTTGCGCACGAGTCAAAGGGTCTTGTGAGTCGCGCGATTAAAGAGAGAGCGTACTATATTCTAGTCACGGTACAAGGTTCAGTTACAATAAATAGAAAACATCCACTTCTCATCCACTAAAATATCGTTGTACAATGTGTTCTCTGTAAATATACTCCTAAAACTATGCATTGAACATCCCTGAAACTTATATAGCAAATACATTAAGCAATATTCGCCACAAACGGAAGTCCACTCATTCTGAATCCTATCAACATTCCAGTTCCATCTTTTACAATTTCTTTTAAAAAACTCTAGATGATATCGTACAGGTGCCCGTCCGAATGAATCAAAATATTGACCGACGTCATTCGTATCGATATATAAAGCTACCCAATGTGACCCTGGTTTATCATCTGTATCCAAATTGCATATTATATACGTTGGTACGTGGGTGTACATGGGTAGTTTATTGGCAGCATAAACATTATTTTCTAGAGTGGGGTGAATCTTTTTCAGATGTTGTTGTACATCTAGTGTTTCCATGATATTACTGCTATTAGTAGATTATTACAGTACCAATCTACTCAATGACTAACATAGAAATGATCAATTATAGTGATTTTTAAATATTAAATTGCATTCTTTGTGTTATACAAAACGTATTTGAGTCATCAATACACTGTACAAAACACGACACGAAGGGCGAAGGAATGCTGAGATGAGCAACAGAATGTGAGATAAGCTTGTTGACGCATAAAGTTATCATCAATTCCACTGCAGAAATTCTTTAGATTAGAATTATTACTTACTGGTACTATATAAGACCAAGCAACTGCAGTCATTGAGTTAGTGTATGGTCGCTTGACCGCAGTGGATCTATCAATACTACGTTTGTGTTACTTCAACGCATCAAAGGCCATGGATGTAAGTGTTTATTCTATTGACAAACTTACTTTTCTTTCTGTTATTTTCTTACGTGTGTATGATTTAGTGTTAACAAATTATATTTAAATATTGTGTGTGTATGTGATTAAGCCGTGGTAGCTCAGATGGTTAGCGCAAGCTGTAAATTTCACAGTACGCGACCCGGTTTCAATCCCGCCGGCACCAATTAAATTGTTAATTGCAATTTTAAGTTCTTCACCACGGGGTGAAGGAAAACATCGTGAGGAAACCTGCATGTCTGAGAAAATTTCGAAGGCATGTGAAGTTTGCCAACGCGCATTGAGGTAGCGCAGCGAACATTTCCTAGCCCTAAAACCCTCTCAAAAATGAGAGGAGGTCTATGTTTAGCAGTGGACTTTAATAGGCTGTAACTTTAACTTTTTTAACTTTTATGATTAAGTGTTAACAAATTGATATTAACATGATAACTGTGTTGTTGCAGAAATCATTGAGCTTTGATGAAAATACCTATAAATACTACTCGCCACTCTCCCCTCAAGAAGAGACTGATGACATCGTCATTAATAATAACACATGCGATGGTGGAAAAAGAAAATCGCAATCGATTGATCATTTTTTTGAAGCTGAATCAAACATAAAAAAGAGGAAGCTGTTGTCATCAAGCGTAGCACGAGCCGCTAGAGATGGTGTATCATACATTTCTACTAATTCTGACGACGGAGACCAAGCGACGCATCTCATCAAAATTGAAATGTACGATATGAAGAAGCTATCCAAGATTCCAACTACTGATCATTGGAAACATGCTTCCACGAGGATTAAATATTACGTTAAGACTAATAAGGATAGCATCTACGACAACACAAACGCCCTCGTATACAATATTACAAAGACAATAGCAGAAAGTGAAAAAGTTAAAAAATAATTTTTTAACAATGACAGTCATTAGCTGATCATTAGTGAATGTGATTCTGTTTACTTAAATTACAGGAAGACAAGAGTAGAAGGAAGAGATGAGTTTGGCATACGTGTACAGAATACATCATTGAATAACAAAACTACAACACTGAGTGGAGAAGAAAACGAGAAGAATATGCAGTACTCAGAGGCTGAATATCCATTCTTCAGTTCAAAATCTAGCCGGTTGCTCAGTTTCGAAAATTGGCCTCTCGTTATGCGACAGAAACCTGAAGATCTTGCAGAAGCCGGTTTCTTTTATACTGGCCATGCAGACAGGACCAAGTGTTTCCATTGTGTTGGTGGTTTAAAAGATAGGGAAATTGATGATGATCCTTGGCAGCAGCATGTTCAGTGGTTTAGTCAGTGTGCTTATGTAAAATTTAAACTCGAACAGAGTTTTGTATTAGATTAAATAGAATATTTATAAAGAAATAAAAAATAATATATTGCATACAATTTGTTTTATTTAATTTTATAACGTTTCACATAGTTACATACACACAAAATGCATTACACATAACTCATAAAATCTAACACACAACACATATTATAACCTTAACTACTATAGTCTACAGTAACATTTCTGTTTTTATCTATCTCAATAATATTATCAAACTCAGCATAAACTATACAGTTAATTGTTTGTATTAGTGAGGATTCAAATCGTACTTCTAATCTTACACTACCATGCTTTATGAGATTCCAATGAGCTGATGAGTTGGCTGATAAATCAGGAGTTAAGTCAAATGCTAATAGACAGTAACCTTTGGCATACTGTTCACAAGAGATTCCATTTCCTTCATTAAGAAAGTGAATACCAGTTCCCGAGAATAGAGTATGATATGTTGATGTAAATATACTATTATTAAAAGATGGTTGCAAAGCTTTTGAAGGTATTTGTTGACCATCAATATATAAGCTGAAAGAATTAATACCATAGTTTTCAAAATTAAATGGATTTTTAGTAAGGGAGCCATTAAATGCAGAATTGTTCACAAATCCAATTATACATCTTTTGGGTACCTGCCCTAAAAATATATTATCAAGAGTTTTTCCTTGAACACCTGATGGAATTGTTAAAACTTTTACTTCAGCTCGAGTAATAGGATATTTAGCAGTGGTAGAAGCTAAAACTTTTTGATGTGCGAGTAATACACTTGGATTAATTCGTGCTCGTCGAACAATAAGAGTTGCGTCCGTAATGCAAACTTTAAACTTTACATCGTTTGACCCAGCAATTAAATTAAAGCTCTCTCTTGATCGAACCAATTTAACACTCATTTCAACACTATTAATTAAAAATTTATCTTGGTTGAAAATGACCAATCATTTCTATTTCCTTACTTTCACTAATCAATTCCTGTCTTTTAACAAATCCTATGTTTTTACCATCCGTAGAATCCATTTTTCCTGCTGTATCATCATACCAAAGACTATAAGTAAGATGAGATTGTTTACCAGCAGGAGCATTGTTTAAAAGGGTTTCTATGTATGCTCGATATGCATAGGTATTATTAGGTGGTGATACAAGTTTTTAGTTTAAATAAACATCAAGTTGACTAAAAAGTGAATGCAGCCAATTATTTACAGGTGCTACTATTGTAGTAGATATCAAGTTAGTTGAATCTTGGTTTAATACTTTTGCCTTTATGTGGAGTAATGTATGAGACAAATCTATGTAGTCATCGCCTGTCCCAGGAACTTGAAACTCGATAGGTCCATCATCACCAAGAGATGAAATTGGTTTATAATGAATCCACAATCCATTTTCAATGCTAGTTTGTGTAGGCGGTAGTGCAAACAAATCCAATTCTGACTTAACGCACTCGCAAGAATGATTATGAAGGAAAGACATATTTAATTTGAAAATATATCTTTGATATTTTTTGGTTTTAGACCAAGTTTTTTCGCAGCTTTCACTTTAGCAGTTAATGGTAGAATAAACGAGGTCAATCGTTTTCTTTTAGTTTTATAACCAGATCCTGTCACGTTAAATTGATCAATTTAACATGACAGGATCAGGATGATAAGGATTTTATACGTGGTAGAGCCATGCTGCAGTTATATTAGTAGTATAGTTGTAGCACGAATGGGTCGGCTCGACCGGGGAAGGACCACGCTCTCACAGAATACCAGCGTGAAATAGTAGCTCAATGCTGCTGTATTTCGTATGGTGAGTGCAGAGAACCGGAGACCCTTTTTACTGGAAACGAAGCATTCCATCTTAGTCCTCACGGGTGACAACGCATCTGCATTTTGATTCGTAATCGAGGATAGATGTAGATGTCTATGGGCCACAGCAACCACTTACCATCAGGTGGACTGTGTGCTCGTTTGTCACCCTATCCTATAAAAAAAAATTTCTCATCAGCCTTTCCTTTTAAATTCGTACTAACTTGCTTTAGACGATCTTTTATTGAGGCTTCCATAGGACGCGCTTGAACCATATCCGATAGAAGTCCTACTCCAGCGCCTAATGCCTCCTTACCAATCACTCGAGCACCAATTGAAAGTAAAGGTAAAACTGATCTAAATAACCCCCTAAGAAGCTCCCAATACCATGACCGCGTTGGTATGGTGAACCCTTATAAATTACTCCAACTCCTGACCCAGCTTGATGTGTATAATAATTTTCATATGGACATTTATGATGATCACGAAGAGAATTCATTATTATAATTTTCGGAAATGTAGTTTAATACACACGGTTCCAAACTGGAATGGTATTTTTTGTCCTGTGCTCGATCTTATAACTATTTCCAGCGTATCGAACTCTCTTCGCATAACAGGTAAGTAGTGAGGTTGAGAGAAAACGTGCATTTTATTTGCACCATAAATGTATTTTGTAGGATCTAATGAAATGACTCTTAGTAAAGGAGTCATAACATCACCCAGAATCTGAGGATTGATAATGTCGCAATATAGAAATAGTTGAGATGGTAACCCTAAGTGTAAATTAGCAGGAAACTTTCCAAAATTTCTCTCTAGGAGATTTTTATTTGGTTCATAACCTAGTTGTAAACTTAATTTGAGTGATAATGTTACGGATGTTATATTTTTATCCAAAACAGAAATATACACAAATTTTGTTATTTCATCATAGCGAAATTTCAAGTTCTCTCCGATACCATTTAACACTCTTAAAATATGCTCAACGTTATCATAGTTGGTAGCTGGAATATGTTTTTTGTAGTACACTGTGGATGGTTTATCTTCATAAGGCATTAACATAGATTTTGTAATGTATATAACATTTTCATGATCTTGAACAGTAAACATGGTACATGGATATTGAAACTCGACAACTCCAACCGACCATTCACCTTCTAATTTAATAGCTTTCGGTAATTTCGTTGAAAAATTTGTGGTCTTGTTATCAGGAAAGTATTCCATTGAACTATTGCTGAGCAAAGTTAAATAAAATCTTTCTTTATTCATATTTCTTTTAAACTAGAAGCTAAAATCCAACTGTTAAATTTATCTGGATAACCTTTCCACTTCACTAATACTTCTTTTCTGTTACCTGAATAATGAGTGTCAATTATTTTATCTATTTTATACTGTGAGGTGGGGGTTGTAAGTGATTTTCTGTAATTCTCTTTCATAAAAAGTACCAACTATTGATTCATTTTGTAAATCTGTTATTGTATAAATAACCCATGGAGTTCTATCAATTATTGAAGATATAATAAATATTTCATCACTACAATTTGATTCATATCCTTTTTGAAAAACATGTTTATATTTAGTTATTCGAACATAATCACCCACATTGAAATTTAGTTTAGGTATTTCTAAAGAAAGTTTGACCGTCTATCATAAAGATTAGTCCAAACTGTCATAATATTGTTGGAATTTACATCACATGGGCACATCTTAGTACTAGAGTGAAAGCTGTGATTATAAGAGTATATTAAATCTTGTAAAACATCTATATATCTATAAGTATTATAATGAGTGAAATAACGCCACATTTTCATTTTTAGTGTTCTTTGAAATCGTTCAACGATACTGGCCTTAATGTCAGGATTGTTAGTGGTATAGTAATTAATCTTTTTTGGATTTATAGTATTTTTGTACATCTTTTGAAACAAATTCTGTACCTTTATCAGATTATATGTGAGTAGGTGTTAAATTACTTTCAGTAAATATACTTTCAAAAAATTCTTTAGTTGTTTCTGAGTTTTTCTTTTTCATTGGTATTGCAAAAGCATATTTACTAAATACATCAATAACACAAAGTATATTCTTGAAACCATCATTATATTGAGAATAAGTTCGCATATCACTTAAATCAGCTTGCCACAGTTCATTAATATTTGATAGAATGTACCTATTACGCGGGAATTTTTTTCGAATGGGTTTATGTAATGTGTATGTTTCTTGTGATTTTAACCATTCCTTTACTTGCTTTTTATTCATTTTACCCTTCATGGCTTTTGATAATTTATCAATACTACCAAAACCAGCGGGATTAGATGGATCATAATAAATCCTGTTAATTTCTTCTAGTACGGGGTCCATTTTACCCACTCAAGCCTTTTTACGTGTAATAGTGGAGACGAACTGTCCACTATTAACAGACTCCGAGTGGTTTTCTTTAAGGTGGAGAAATGAAACTACTGTTTATAAGCAAAGCGGAGTATGAATTTAGAATGTACTGTCGAATGGGATTCGGAATGGAATATATTTTGCATCAACCTTGCCTATATTTATATGGCTGGCTCACTATTGATTTGCCAATGGTAACAATTAATATTTTGCCTAGCCAATTATATTGCTTATTTATTGACCAATGAAAACTATTTAAAATATACAATTATCTACGTTTCGTTTCCCGGCGTGAGACTTGTTTGTTGTTCACGAAGCTACGTCGCTGGACCGGGCTATATAAGACATGCAGATCGGTGCGCACGCGTAGTCGGCGGGCGGCGGCGGTGTGGAATACAGCTCCGGAACAGCAAGAGGAAACGAACTGCGGCGTTGAAGAAACGGCTCACCATTGGTCGACGGATACGTGACGATAGCGGCGTGTGAAGTCGGTGTGGCGCTGAATGATATTTGCGGCTGCTTCTTGTTTCTTTATAAGAACGTCAAATTATCTATATACAGTCCGCAGTATCTCAGTAGCCAAGAATAATTAGGAAATAAAATGTTTTTTTATTTATTCTCGCCTTCCGCGTTATGGTAGCAGCGGAGTATATATTATTTATTCCCGTTTAGGTTTGATTAATCTGGCTGCTACATCACTCTCCCCCCAGCGAAAGCGTACCGGAGGCTTGACGACTCGCCCGTATTTCGTAGTTTTTAAAATAGGTTTCAACTGGGTTGATGTAGATGATGAAGTTTCAAGCTTCCTCGCTGGTGGTTTTGATGATGATGATGAATCCTCTGCAGTATCCTCGTTAATAATATAGGCAGGCTTTAGTCGGTCGATCGATATAATCGTAGATTTCCTTCCGGGTATTTGTAGTTTAAAAGTCTTGCTATTTCTCTCTAATACTTTATACGGTCCATCGTAGGTAGGTTGAAATTGTTTTTTCATTGCGTCGTTTCTTACAAAAACTTGTTTGCATGTTTTCAAATCTTGGTGAATGAATACTGATTTATTATTTCTGTGTGATTGCATTTCGGTGCATTTCAACGATAAGGCTTTGTTAATTGATTCTCGAAGTTTAGTTACGAAATCGTAATCCATTTCTTGTTTGTTTGACGCTGCTGAACTGAAGAAGTCACACGACAGCCTTATGCTGCAGCCGTAGGTTAGCTGAGCGGCGCTAAGACTAGTGTCTGCACGCGGTGTTGCTCGTAGTCCGAGTAGCACTGTAGGTAGCTCATCAATCCACTTTGTATGTTGAGATAAACGAGTTTTGAGTGCAGTCTTTAATGTACGATGCCATCGTTCGATTATTCCGTTTGACTGAGGATGGTATGCTGTTGTACGCGTCTTCTGTATTCCCATAGTTTGAAGAAGTTTGAGGAATAGGTTGCTTTCGAAATTCCTTCCTTGATCCGTTGTGATGGTTTTAGGTGATCCGAAACGAGTAATCCAATTTTCATAAATTATCTTCGCGACGGATTCGGCTGAAGTATCATCGGTAGGTATTGCTTCTGGCCATCTTGTTGTTCTGTCGATCATTGTTACGAGATAACGATGTCCTTGCGGTGAAGTAGGTAATGGTCCAACGATGTCAACGTGCAAGTGTTCGAATCTCTCCGTGGGTGGAAATGTAGCTAGACTACTTGATGTATGCCTTTGTACTTTGCATTTTTGGCATTGAATGCATTGCTTCGCCCAGTTGCCAACATCCGCTTGCATTGCAGGCCAAAAGAATTTTTCAGTGATGAGTTTTCTTGTTGTTCTAACACCTGGATGACTAATGTTGTGCAGTGCATTGAAGACTTCGCGACGACATTCTTCTGGTATGTATGGTCGCATGGTTGTCGTTGAGGCTTCACAGTATATAGGTAGATGCGTCATTGGCATTGTAACTTGCTTGATGGACAAGTTACCTTGCTTCGATAGATGTTTTATGTTGTCACTATCTCTGTCTTGTGCTGCGGCGATCTTATGATAGTCGATTGATGTAGGGCACGTTACACTGTCGATTGGTACGCGACTGAGTGCGTCGGCAACTATGTTGTCCTTTCCACTGATGTGACGTATGTCGGTCGTGAATTCACTTATGAAAATAAGTTGTCTTGCTCTTCGTGGTGTTTCCGATAGTGATGGTTTCTTTGGAAGTACATATGTTAATGGCTTGTGGTCGGTAAAAACGATCAGGTTTCGACCCTCGAACGTTTTTCTGAAGTGCTTGATAGCCATGTAAATAGCGAGTAGCTCTCGGTCGAATGTACTGTAGTTACGTTGAGTATCGGAGAACTTCTTCGAAAAATATCCAAGTGGTTGCCATTTCCCATTGCTGTATTGTTGGAGAACTGCTCCTGCTGAGAGATCGGATGCGTCGCTGAAGATAGCAAGGGTTGCTTCGTGTGATGGGTGAGCGAGTAAAGCTGCATTTTGGATCGCAATTTTACAAGCTTCAAATGCCTTCGTGGCTTCATCGTTCCATTCGATTGACGTTTTATCTTTTTTCTTCGTGTTGTGAAGGTAGGCGTGAAGTGGTGCTTGGATTTCAGCGGCTTTAGGTATGTGTTCTCTGTAAAAATTTATCATCCCAAGAAAACGCCTTAGCTCTTCGATAGTTTTAGGTTTTGCATAATCGATGATTGCTCTGACTTTTTCGGCAGGCGGTTTTATTCCTTCCTTGCTGACGGTGAAACCAAGAAATTGAACTTCTTGCTGTCCAAATATGCATTTCGAAGGGTTGATTGTGATTCCGTTGTCTTCTAATCGCTGTAGCACGGTGCGTAGATGGGTTTCGTGCGTTTCTTTATCAGGGCTTGCAACAAGGAGATCATCAATAAATGCGAAAACGAAATCCAGTCCATGAAGTACTTCGTGTATGAATCTTTGGAAAGTTTTACCTCCGTTCTTTAATCCTGGGATCATTCTTGGGAATTCGAATAATCGCATTGGGTTAATTATTGCTGTCTTCTCTATGTCTTCATCGCGGACTCTTATTTGTTGGTAAGCTCGGTTTAGATCGATGGTGGAGAATATAGTCTTGTCTGATAGTTGATGAGTGAAATCCCTGACTCGCGGTATTGGGTAGCGGTCAGGAGTGGTAATAGAATTCAGTCTTCTGTAATCTCCACAAACTCGTAATTCTCCGTTCTTCTTCGGTACAATGTGAAGTGGTGATGACCAAGGGCTTTTGCTTGGACGGCATATTCCTTGCTCAATCATGTTTTCGAATTCCTTTCGAACTTGCTCGTATAGGTGTGGTGCGATTGGACGTGCACGACAATGAAGTGGTGGTCCATTGGTGTCGATGAAATGCTCAACGTCGTTCTTCGGTGTTAATTTCATTGAAGTTATTCTTGTGATACCAGGGTATTCTTCGAGGATCTTGTGATACGGTTGCTGCACATCTATGCTTCTTATTGTGGGCAGATTGGTTGCTTGTACAAAAGACTGAGATGCAAGATTGGTTTTCCCGTCGATGATTCTTCTATTTTTGATGTCGACGACCAACTGGTGATGTTGAAGAAAATCAGCACCGATGATTGGTTTGCTGACTTTAGCGACGATAAATCTCCATTTGAATGGTCGGCGTAGATTAAAATCAAGTTCCATTGTTTTTTCTCCATATGTAGGAATAACCGTATTGTTTGCTGCATAGAGTTGAAAATCTAGTGGCTTCAACTTCTGTCCTTGCTTCGGCGGTAACACTGAGGTATTTGCTCCGGTGTCGATAAGGAAAGTAAGCTTGCTTTTTTATCGGTGACGAAAAGACGGTAGGACTTTGCTGTTACGCTGGATCCCGTCGCATCGAGCGTACTAGTTAGTTTTCCGTATTCGTATTTTCATTTTTGAATGTACACGGTGCTGTGCATTTTCTTGCCTCGACCCCGAAACGTCGATGATAGTAGCAGTAAGGGGATCTTGATGTTGAGCTTATTCGACTTCTACTTGCAGAGCGGTTGCGACGAAAAGGTGATCTTCGGTGTTGCTGATTGCGCTGGTTGTACTGTTGCTGGTAAAAGGTATGACGCTGGGAAGCTTTGAGCGCGGCGACTTCGAATGATAGCTTCCGAATTTCTTCGAGAAGAAACTGGGTATCATTGGCCTTTGTTGAAGTGCCTTCGATGATCGATATGTGTGAGCTACTGCTGTTTTCGATCATCTTGTCCGCCAGGAGTGCCAGTTCGTCGAGCTTCGTCTGCGTGCTGAATGTTTCGCTGACTGCTATTACCGATCGAATATGTGGTGGTAGGTGGTTTACCCACATTAGCCGTAGTGTTGAATCCGGAACTTTATCTCGCGCCAAAGTACGCATTTTGCGTAGGAGTTGTGTGGGTTTCTGGTCTCCAAGTTCTATTTCTGATAGAAGTTTTTGTAGCTGTCGACTGTCGGATTCTTCATATGCGGAGATCAGACGATCCTTCAGTGAATTATACTGGTCGACTGCTGGTGGGTTGTACAACAGGTCCGCAATTTGTTCGATGTCTTGTTTCTCAAGTTGGGCTATCACCATCTGTGCTAATTGCGCTTGGCTCTTCTTTAAACCATTCGTTGCGGCTTCAAAACTGACGAACCAAAGTCGTGGTTTGTCTCTCCAAAACGGTGGCATTCTTAACGATAGAGCTATACCGGCGATTTCTGGTTCCTTTACCGGGTTTGATGTATATGTGTTTGCCTCCTGCTCCATAATGACGGCTTGATTACACTGATTTTATATAAACTGAAGTCTTCCTTCTCGGTGTTCGTACGGGTTTCCTTCGCGGTGTTCGTGCAATAGTAGTGGTACGTCGCAGGGTGTACCTTCTTGGTGTTCGTACCGGATCTTCCCCCTCGGTGTTCGTACGGGGTCACCACTGTAATAGTGGAGACGAACTGTCCACTATTAACAGACTCCGAGTGGTTTTCTTTAAGGTGGAGAAATGAAACTACTGTTTATAAGCAAAGCGGAGTATGAATTTAGAATGTACTGTCGAATGGGATTCGGAATGGAATATATTTTGCATCAACCTTGCCTATATTTATATGGCTGGCTCACTATTGATTTGCCAATGGTAACAATTAATATTTTGCCTAGCCAATTATATTGCTTATTTATTGACCAATGAAAACTATTTAAAATATACAATTATCTACGTTTCGTTTCCCGGCGTGAGACTTGTTTGTTGTTCACGAAGCTACGTCGCTGGACCGGGCTATATAAGACATGCAGATCGGTGCGCACGCGTAGTCGGCGGGCGGCGGCGGTGTGGAATACAGCTCCGGAACAGCAAGAGGAAACGAACTGCGGCGTTGAAGAAACGGCTCACCATTGGTCGACGGATACGTGACGATAGCGGCGTGTGAAGTCGGTGTGGCGCTGAATGATATTTGCGGCTGCTTCTTGTTTCTTTATAAGAACGTCAAATTATCTATATACAGTCCGCAGTATCTCAGTAGCCAAGAATAATTAGGAAATAAAATGTTTTTTTATTTATTCTCGCCTTCCGCGTTATGGTAGCAGCGGAGTATATATTATTTATTCCCGTTTAGGTTTGATTAATCTGGCTGCTACATCCGTATTTTAGTTGTAGACTTTTTTATCTCTACTGCTCGGTGTAGAAAACTCTTGAAATTCAATCTCAGAGGGTTTGTTCAGATCTTTTGCTTGAAGTTGGTTAATAAACTCACATCTCTTTGGATTTCCAATATAAGTAAGTGGTACTTTAATATCTTTTAATGCTTCAGCAAATCTATCCCACCCTACTGGATCACTTCTTTTTAAGGGTCTTAGTGAATCATTTATTAAATCAACAATAGGAATTTTTTCATTATCAATTATGACTGTACCTTCATTATCCCAATGTATTTTACTTTTACTTGTTTCAACTAAATTTAATAATAACTGTCCTTTTTTATTGTAAGTTTTTGGTATTAAACTGAGTATTTGAGCTGGTGTGTAAAGTAGATTTTCATCATTTTCTTTACTTTTAATGTATCGATTCTCCTCCAACAAAGATTCAGCATCATTTGAAGTTTTTAGATCTCTATCTTTATTTTTAAAACCAATTTTAGACTCATTTGAATCTTCATTAAATGTATCAGAATAAATTGGTAATCTGAGTGGTTGACGATCCTCTTCGGTAAAATGAAGGTATCTTTGCAGTGTTTGTAAATATAACATCCATTTCTTTCGATCATCCGTCTTACTATTCATAATATTTTGCATATCAATATCTAATCGAGATAAACTACTATTAACCTTATTTTCTTGTTTTAATTTTTCAATCAATCCAGGTTCGATAAGTATCATTTTCTTTGCATTTTCCATGTTAACTGGCTAGTCCACTCACTAATCTACTCAATATTGCACCTAATATTATTGGTAAGAAAGCCCCTCCTTTTTGTATAATTATATTTTTTCTTAGTTTATGTTTACACTTACGCACTAGTTGACGGAGTATATTTTTGTGTTTATTCAATTTATGATTTAAATCTAAGCATACTATAATATTGCACTTTTTTATTAAATAGAGAAGACTTATAACTATCAAAGGTCATCTTTTTAGTGATACATTTATTTACCCCTTTTGCCTTGGCTATAGTCTTATTCTCTAAGTTAAAAGCGTACATTTTGGATCGTAAACCCACAAATTCTTTCATGATTTTACCATTATTTTCATCTTTAAAAAACCCTAATTTTTTTTTATTTAATTTTGGATATTCAAAAATATTATTTGTATCATAAGCGTATAGCAAAGTATCGAAGCGAGGTATCAAAGTATGATGAAAGGTCAGGTTTTATATCAGAGTAAAAATCATGTGTAAATATATGATATATTAAACTATCCGTATCTGTATACAATAATTTGATTTTACTAAACTTTTTAACCATATAGTTATAATGAAAATCATACATTAATGTTTTTGAAATATCTAAAATGCAAAATCCTAAATAAATTGGTTTGTTATATATTAACTTCGTTCTTCGCAACTTAACCGCAACTAGGTTTTCCGAAAATACTGAAAGACTATGAAATTGTGGTTTAGCGATTAGATCTTGAGCACCTAAAGCTTTGCCTTGGTTCTCCCAGTGTGTAACTAAAGTAGTTACGTTGTACCAGTTCTGGCGCACTTGTAGAAAGGTTGTACCAGTTCTGGCGCACTGAGTCAGAAGTGGTACAAGTACAACGTTCGTCGACTCACGAACCTAAAAAAAAAAAAAAAAAGCATTTGGCATGCTCTGATCACGAATCTGCGGTCCATTTTTGCGTAGGATGCACGGTTCCGGAGATGTGCAGATCAATTAACTCTTATCTAATTGATATCCGCTACGAGCCTCAACCGTCATTAGCGCTCCATTGTCCTTATCTACTTATCTATACTCCTTTGTTCCTATCTACAACACTAATCTGAATCATCAATAAAACACATTACCTAATTTTGTTAAAATTTTTATTTATGAAATACAAAATCTTATTACTTATTATCTATAAAATAGGAGCGAAACATCTCATCCACTGAAATGTCGTTGTACAATGTGTTCTCTGTAAATATACTCCTAAAACTATGCATTGAACATCCCTGAAACTTATATAGCAAATACATTAAGCAATATTCGCCATAAACGGAAGTCCACTCATTCTGAATCCTATCAACATTCCAGTTCCATCTTTTACAATTTCTTTTAAAAAAACTCTAGATGATATCGTACAGGTGCCCGTCCGAATGAATCAAAATATTGACCGACGTCATTCGTATCGATATATAAAGCTACCCAATGTGACCCTGGTTTATCATCTGTATCCAAATTGCATATTATATACGTTGGTACGTGGGTGTACATGGGTAGTTTATTGGCAGCATAAACATTATTTTCTAGAGTGGGGTGAATCTTTTTCAGATGTTGTTGTACATCTAGTGTATCCATAATATTACTGCTATTAGTAGATTATTACAGTACCAATCTACTCAATGACTAATATAGGAATGATCAATTATAGTGATATCTAAATATTAAATTGCTTTCTTTGTGTTATACAAAACGTATTTGAGTCACCAATACACTGAACAAGACATGACAGGAAGGACGTAGGAATGTAGAGATAACCAACAGAATGTAAGGTAAGCTTGTTGACGCATAAAGATACTATCAATTCTACTGCAGAAATTCTTTAGATTAGAATTATTACTCACTGGTACTATATAAGACCAAGCAACTGCAGTCATGGAGTTAGTGTATGGTCGTTTGACCGCAGTGGATCTATCAATACTACGTTTGTGTTACTTCAACGCATCAAAGGCCATGGATGTAAGTGTTTATTCTATTGACAAACTTACTTTTCTTTCTGTTATTTTCTTACGTGTGTATGATTTAGTGTTAACAAATTATATTTAAATATTATGTGTGTGTATATGGTTAAGCCGTGGTAGCTCAGATGGTTAGCGCAAAATGTAAACTTCATAGTACACGTCCCGGGTTCGATCCCCGCCGGCACCAATTAAATTGTTAATTACAATTTTAAGTGCTGATTTACCACGTGCTCAGCGGTGAAGGAAAACATCGTGAGGAATGCATGTCTGAGAAAATTTCGAAGGCATGTGAAGTTTGCCAACACGCATTGAGGTATCGCAGCGAACATTTCCTAGCCCTAAAACCCTCTCAGAAATGAGAGGAGGTCTATGTTCAGCAGTGGACTTTAATAGGTTGTAACTTTAGCTTTTTTAACTTTTATGATTAAGTGTTAACAAATTGATATTAACATGATAACTGTGTTGTTGCAGAAATCATTGAGCTTCGATGAAAATACCTATAAACAGTATTACTACTCGCCACTCTCCCCTCAAGAAGAGAGTGATGACATCGTCATTAATAATAACACATGCGATGGTGGAAAAAGAAAATCGCAATCGATTGATCATTTTTTTGAAGCTGAATCAAAAATAAAAAAAGAGGAAGCTGTTATCATCAACCGTAGCACGAGCCGCTAGAGATGGTGTATCATACATTTCTACTAATTCTGACGACGGAGACCAAGCGACGCATCTCATCAAAATTGAAATGTACGATATGAAGAAGCTATCCAAGATTCCAACTACTGATCATTGGAAACATGCTTCCACGAGGATTAAATATTACGTAAAGACTAATAAGGATAGCATCTACGACAACACAAACGCCCTCGTATACAATATTACAAAGACAATAGCAGAAAGTGAAAAAGTTAAAAAATACTTTTTTAACAATGACAGTCATTAGCTGATCATTAGTGAATGTGATTCTGTTTACTTAAATTGCAGGAAGACAAGAGCAGAAGAAAGAGATGAGTGTGGCATACGTGTACAGAACACATCATTGAAGAACAAAACTACAACACTGAGTGGAGATGAAAACGAGAATATGCAGTACTCAAGAGCTGAATATCCATTCTTCAGTTCAAAATCTAGCCGGTTGCTCAGTTTCGAAAACTGGCCTCTCGTTATGCGACAGAAACCTGAAGATCTTGCAGAAGCCGGTTTCTTTTATACTGGCCATGCAGACAGGACCAAGTGTTTCCATTGTGGTGGTGGCTTAAAAGATTGGGAAGATGATGATGATCCTTGGCAGCAGCATGTTCAGTGGTTTAGTCAGTGTGCTTATGTAAAATTTAAACTCGAACAGAGTTTTGTATTAGATTAAATAGAATATTTATAAAGAAATAAAAAATAATATATTGCATACAATTTGTTTTATTTAATTTTATAATGTTTCACATAGTTACATACACACAAAATGCATTACACATAACTCATAAAATCTAACACACAACACATATTATAACCTTAACTACTATAGTCTACAGTAACATTTCTGTTTTTATCTATCTCAATAATATTATCAAACTCAGCATAAACTATACAGTTAATTGTTTGTATTAGTGAGGATTCAAATCGTACTTCTAATCTTACACTACCATGCTTTATGAGATTCCAATGAGCTGATGAGTTGGCTGATAAATCAGGAGTTAAGTCAAATGCTAATAGACAGTAACCTTTGGCATACTGTTCACAAGAGATTCCATTTCCTTCATTAAGAAAGTGAATAACAGTTCCCGAGAATAGAGTATGATATGCTGATGTAAATATGCTATTATTAAAAGATGGTTGCAAAGCTTTTGAAGGTATTTGTTGACCATCAATATATAAGCTGAAAGAATTAATACCATAGTTTTCAAAGTTAAATGGATTTTTAGTAAGGGAACCATTAAATGCAGAATTGTTCACAAATCCAATTATACATCTTTTGGGTACCTGCCCTAAAAATATATTATCAAGAGTTTTTCCTTGAACACCCGATGGAATTGTTAAAACTTTTACTTCAGCTCGAGTAATAGGATATTTAGCAGTGGTAGAAGCTAAAACTTTTTGATGTGCGAGTAATACACTTGGATTAATTCGTGCTCGTCGAACAATAAGAGTTGCGTCCGTAATGCAAACTTTAAACTTTACATCGTTTGACCCAGCAATTAAATTAAAGCTCTCTCTCGATCGAACCAATTTAACACTCATTTCAACACCATTAATTAAAAATTTATCTTGGTTGAAAATGTCGCCGTGAAGATGACCAATCATTTCTATTTCCTTACTTTCACTAATCAATTCCTGTCTTTTAACAAATCCTATGTTTTTACCATCCGTAGAATCCATTTTTCCTGCTGTATCATCATACCAAAGACTACAAGTAAGATGAGATTGTTTAGCAGCAGGAGCATAGTTTAAAAGGGTTTCCATGTATGCTCGATATGCATAGGTATTATTAGGTGGTGATACAAGTTTTTGGTTTAAATAAACATCAAGTTGACTAAAAAGTGAATGCAGCCAATTATTTACAGGTGCTACTATTGTAGTAGATATCAAGTTAGTTGAATCTTGATTTAATACTTTTGCCTTTATGTGGAGTAATGTATGAGACAAATCTATGTAGTCATCGCCTGTCCCAGGAACTTGAAACTCGATAGGTCCATCATCACCAAGAGATGAAATTGGTTTATAATGAATCCACAATCCATTTTCAATGCTAGTTTGTGTAGACGGTAGTGCAAACAAATCCAATTCTGACTTAACGCACTCGCAAGAATGATTATGAAGGAAAGACATATTTAATTTGAAAATATATCTTTGTTATTTTTTGGCTTTAGACCAAGTTTTTTCGCAGCTTTCACTTTAGCAGTTAATGGTGGAATGAACGAGGTCAATCGTTTTCTTTTAGTTTTATACCCAGATCCTGTCATGTTAAATTGATCAATTTTCTCATCAGCCTTTCGTTTTAAATTCGTACTAACTTGCTTTAGACGATCTTTTATTGAGGCTTCCATAGGACGCGCTTGAACCATATCCGATAAAAGTCCTACTCCAGCGCTTAATGCCTCCTTACCAATCACTCGAGCACCACTTGAAAGTAAAGGTAAAACTGATCTAAATAACCCCCCTAAGAAGCTCCCAATACCATGACCGCGTTGGTATGGTGCACCCTTATAAATTACTCCAACTCCTGACCCAGCTTGATGTGTATAATAATTTTCATATGGACATTTATGATGATCACGAAGAGAATTCATTATTATAATTTTCGGAAATGTAGTTTAATACACACGGTTCCAAACTGGAATGGTATTTTTTGTCCTGTGCTCGATCTTATAACTATTTCCAGCGTATCGAACTCTCTTCGCATAACAGGTAAGTAGTGAGGTTGAGAGAAAACGTGCATTTTATTTGCACCATAAATGTATTTTGTAGGATCTAATGAAATGACTCTTAGTAAAGGAGTCATAACATCACCCACAATCTGAGGATCGATAATGTCGCAATATATAAAGAGTTGAGATGGTAACCCTAAGTGTAAATTAGCAGGACACTTTCCAAAACTTCTCTCTAGGAGATTTTTATTTGGTTCATAACCTAGTTGTAAACTTAATTTGGGTGATAATGTTACGGAAGTTATATTTTTATCCAAAACAGAAATAGACACAAATTTTGTTATTTCATCATAGCGAAATTCAAGTTCTCTCCGATACCATTTAACACTCTTAAAATATGCTCAACGTTATCATAGTTGGTAGCTGGAATATGTTTTTTGTAGTACACTGTGGATGGTTTATCTTCATTAGGCATTAACATAGATTTTGTAATGTATATAACATTTTCATGATCTTGAACAGTAAACATGGTACATGGATATTGAAACTCGACAACTCCAACCGACCATTCACCTTCTAATTTAATAGCTTTCGGTAATTTCGTTGAAAAATTTGTGGTCTTGTTATCAGGAAAGTATTCCATTGAACTATTGCTGAGCAAAGTTAAATAAAAACTTTCTTTATTCATATTTCTTTTAAACTAGAAGCTAAAATCCAACTGTTAAATTTATCTGGATAACCTTTCCACTTCACTAATACTTCTTTTCTGTTACCTGAGTAACGAGTGTCAATTATTTTATCTATTTTATATTGTGAGGTGGGGTTGTAAGTGATTTTCTGTAATTCTCTTTCATAAAAAGTACCAACTATTGGTTCATTTTGTAAATCTGTTATTGTATAAACAACCCATGGAGATCTATCAATTATTGAAGATATAATAAATATTTCATCACTCCAATTTGATTCATATCCTTTTTGGAAAGCATGTTTATATTTAGTTATTCGAACATAATCACCCACATTGAAATTTGGTTTAGGATTTTCTAAAGAAAGTTTGTTTGACCGTCTTTCATAAAGATTAGTCCAAACTGTCATAATATTGTTGGAATTTACATCACATGGGCACATCTTAATACTAGAGTGAAAGCTGTGATTGTAAGAGTATATTAAATCTTGTAAAACATCTATATATCTATAAGTATTATTATGAGTGAAATAACGCCACATTTTCATTTTTAGTGTTCTTTGAAATCGTTCAACAATACTGGCCTTAATGTCAGGATTGTTAGTGGTATAGTAATTAATCTTTTTGGATTTAAAGTATTTTTGTACATCTTTTGAAACAAATTCTGTACCTTTATCAGATTGTATGTGAGTAGGTGTTAAATTACTTTCAGTAAATATACTTTCAAAACATTCTTTAGTTGTTTCTGAGTTTTTCTTTTTCATTGGTCTTGCAAAAGCATATTTACTAAATACATCAATAACACAAAGTATATACTTGAAACCATCATTATATTGAGAATAAGTTCGCATATCACTTAAATCAGCTTGCCACAGTTCATTAATATTTGATAGAATGTACCTATTACGCGGGAATTTTTTTCGAATGGGTTTATGTAATGTGTATGTTTCTTGTGATTTTAACCATTCCTTTACTTGCTTTTTATTCATTTTACCCTTCATGGCTTTTGACAATTTATCAATACTACCAAAACCAGCGGGATTAGATGGATCATAATAAATCCTGTTAATTTCTTCTAGTACGGGGTCCATTTTTCCCACTCAAGCCTTTTACGTATTTTAGTTGTAGACTTTTTATCTCTACTGCTCGGTGTAGAAAACTCTTGAAATTCAATCTCAGAGGGTTTGTTCAGATCTTTTGCTTGAAGTTGGTTAATAAACTCACATCTCTTTGGATTTCCAATATAAGTAAGTGGTACTTTAATATCTTTTAATGCTTCAGCAAATCTATCCCACCCTACTGGATCACTTCTTTTTAAGGGTCTTAGTGAATCATTTATTAAATCAACAATATTACTTCCAGGAATTTTTTCATTATCAATTATGACTGTACCTTCATTATCCCAATGTATTTTACCTTTACTTGTTTCAACTAAGTTTAATAATAACTGTCCTTTTTTATTATAAGTTTTTGGTATTAAACTGAGTATTTGAGCTGGTGTGTAAAGTGGATTTTCAACATTTTCTTTACTTTTGATGGATCGATTCTCCTCCAACAAAGATTCAGCATCAACTGAAGTTTTTAGATCTCTATCTTTATTTTTAAAACCAATTTTAGACTCGTTTGAATCTTCATTAGATGTATCAGAATAAATTGGTAATCTGAGTGGTTGACGATCCTCTTCGGTAAAATGAAGGTATCTTTGCAGTGTTTGTAAATATAACATCCATTTCTTTCGGTCTTCCATCTTACTATTCATAATATTTTGCATTTCAATATCTAATCGAGATAAACTACTACTCGTATTAACCTTATTTTCTTGTTTTAATTTTTCAATTAATCCAGGTTCGATAAGTATCATTTTCTTTGCATTTTCCATGTTAACTGGCTAGTCCACTCACTAATCCACTCAATATTGCACCTAATATTATTGGTAAGAAAGCCCCTCCTTTTTGTATAATTATATTTTTTCTTAGTTTATGTTTACACTTACGCACTAGTTGACGGAGTATATTTTTGTGTTTATTCAATTTTTGTTTATCTTGATCTTTAAGAGGTACTTTTCCTTGTAAAACGTTATGAATACACTCACAAATACAGTTAATTTCTTCTTCATCACACGTTTTAAGTAATGCTCTTTGATATTTTGGTTTAAGCGTATGCAAAGCGTTTAGCAAATGTTTATGCGTTGTGAGTCGACGATGCATCATTTAGCAATGATTTGAAATGTTTGATTCTTGGTGTATTTAAACTCTTTTGTGGGGACGTAGACTGTGCAGAAACCATTAAATGGGAAGACATTTGTCTTGATACGACAAAAATCATTGGTATTTTGTTTTAAATCTACCATTAAATATCCATGCGCCTCTAGAGTTGCATCCCTGTAGGCATCTTCAATAAATTTTGGGTTATCTGGTGACACTTGTCGTGCTAAATATCTTATTTGAGTTTTATCTCGAGGGTTTTTAAAATATATTATATAACTTGAGTTTAAGGATATGTCTCTTTGCCCTTTACCCTGATGAAATAAATTTTGTGTTAAATAAAATACACTAAGATTCCTGTGATGACTACCTTTTGTAAATATATCCACAATTCTTCCATCGGACTCTCTCATTAGATCATCAATAATAACAAGATGTGGGTTTTCACCGTCAAACATATTAACATTTGGAATTCCTTGATGGTAGTTAACATTTGGTAAATTATATAAAGGTTGCATTTCATCAAAGCACCATGTGATCTGATTAAAATCACAATTACATATTTCTGTAACTGATTTTATAAAATTTGTTACAAAATTTGACTTCCCACATCCACTTGGCCCCGCCACAATAGCAGTAAACGGATGGATAAAGTGAAACATTACACACGTCTAAAGTTCTAAGGGGTGAAATAAAAAATGAAAGTGTTGGTGTTAACAATTAATATATATTGCAAACATTATATAAAACAGAATGATCTGTATACTATTTCTAACACAATTAGTACATCATAATTTTACAGTCAACTCAACCTCAAATAAATGCACACATACACACGCAAATATAAACAACAATTAACTTAAATTATTTACAATAAATCAACGATTAAATATGTAATAAACTCTACGTCATATTATACTATTATCATTATTTTACAATCAATACAAATTTTATTTACATGCAGACATAAAATTAAAAACTATCAACACTTAACGCAGTTTATAATGACCCCAAGCTAATGTTTCAATATTATTATCTAAAATATGCCTCTTTGTGTCATTATATGATAAACCAATCTTATTTAATTTTTGTGTAAAAATTGTGTGTTTAATTGATTTAAATCTAAGCATACTATAATATTGCACTTTTTTATTAAATAGAGAAGACTTATAATTATCCATGGTCATCTTTTTAGTGATACATTTATTTACCCCTTTTGCCTTGGCTATAGTCTTATTCTCTAAGTTAAAAGCGTACATTTTGGATCGTAAACCCACAAATTCTTTCATGATTTTACCATTATTTTCATCTTTAAAAAAAACCTAATTTCTTTTTATTTAATTTTGGATATTCAAAAATATTATTTGCATCATAAGCTGAGGTATCAAAGTATGATGAAAGGTCAGGTTTTATATCAGAGTAAAAATCATCTGTAAATATATGATATATTAAACTATCCGTATCTGTATACAATAATTTGATTTTACTAAACTTTTTAACCATATAGTTATAATGAAAATCATACATTAATGTTTTTGAAATATCTAAAATGCAAAACCCTAAATAAATTGGTTTGTTATATATTAACTTTGTTTTTCGCAACTGAACCGCAACTAGGTTTTCCGAAAATACTGAAAGACTATGAAATTGTGGTTTAGCGATTAGATCTTGAGCACCTAAAGCTTTGCCCTGGTTCTCCCAGTGTGTAACTAATTTTATGTTAACCCTTTTTTCAATATTCTCCATAGTCTTTCCGAAGACTGAATTATTCATTAATTTATAAAAATCTTTTTCGAAATCTGATTTTGCTAACGTTCTTAATTTTGTGTTTAGATCTATGTACATCTTCAACCAGCGAGACTGTTTAAATTTTAAAACTCTATGAATTTTAGTTAATTTAACCCCCATTTCTATGCACTGCTTTAAATTTCTGTAATGAATTACATATTTATCTTTATTATTTAAATTTGGGACTAGTTTATTTTCATTAATATTGTCTGCACAAATGTTTTCGGGGCATAAAGGAAAGTCCGAATGTAAATCATGAAGTTCATCTGGATATTCCAAATCAACTTCTAAAATAAAACCGAAGTTCGATGTCTCAGACACATTAAATTCTGTATTCGGATTTACCCATTCGAATCCACCAGTAGGAAGACATTGAGACATAGCCCAACCATATAAATTGTTGGCATCAAAATATGTGATATATGAATTTGGTTTCCCTGCATCATAATCCCCCATATATTTGTTATTAGCTCTAGCATAACGATTACTACATTGAGATACACCACCCCTGATACCTGATCTAATAAATGCAATTTTCTCATAATCTGTTAAAAGTTCTAATTCTATTTTTGTATATTTTAACATTGCATCCCAACTTAAACCGGGTGCTGTGTAATAATGGGCAGGGTCTAAATCATAAGTATTAATACATAACTTTCTAAAGTTTTCAAATACATCGGTTAAAAGTAAAACGTCTGTTTTTAAATACAGGTTTGAATAATCTAGCATATTACAACACCCAAAGTGTTCCCAAACATCTTTAGCATGATTGTAATCATCATTTGAAATATGGGAATCTGTGAGCGAGCTATAAAAAAATTTTTGTTCGGGGAGCGATGTTAGGCTTAAACTATCATAATTAGTCATAAGTTCATATGGATAAACGCCTTTCCGTTTTAAACGAAAGAAATCTTCATCATTAGGATAATTTCTACGTAATTCTTGAAATTGATCATTACTGAGATTTTTGGCCAATTCTTCTAATTTACATGATAAAAACTTAAATGAATCTATGAATCTTAATATAATTTCGTGGTTATTCATTTTTAATTTTTTGGAAAAGGATATATATTTTTCTTTATTTTGAGGGATAACTTCGACTTCACCATCACAAAAGTTTAACGCGTGAACAATAAAATGAGCATCATAGTGACTAAGGTTGTGTAAAAATATTGGTATATAACGAGGTTTCCTGAACTTCGAGCTACATGATTCGTGAGCAACACCTATAAAACTACCGGTGTACCAATCAAAATCATAAAAATGTTCTGCTAACTCTGTTTCACAAATATGACAAATGGTTGCATTTGAAATTTGGTTTTTGTCTTCATTTGTTAGCGGAAGTGGAGGATATATTTGAAGTCTACTTATTTCTTTGAGATTGTTAGATAAACTTTCCATAAACACTTGTGCACAGTTGGGTCCGCAATACGTTACATATTTTGATAATTTATCATCATATGAACATTTTATATAATAACCAAAACTATGTACTTCATGTTTCTGAATATTGTGTGTGAAAGGTTTGGAAGGATCGTTAGAACATGATTCTATTGGTTTTAAAAATGCTTCAAAATCAGCATAAACTACGAATGGTATCTTCAACTTTTTTTCATAACTATCAAATTTAATTTTATCATTTGAAATAGGTTGACCAAACCAATTCTTTTTTTTAAAAGTTTCACTGTTTGGTAATTCTGTACAAATGTGGGCACAATCGTATTGTTCATGGTTATTTAAACTTTCCTTAGATGGAAAGTGAAGTAGACATGCTTCGCAAATGTACATGATGTGACCGTCTTTTGAAATTTGTTTACTAACTAACCGCGATAAATTTTTTATGTAACAATAATGATTTTTTGTATCCTTGGAAAAAAATAATAAATTGATATGTCTATCTTTACGACACTTTGTTAAAAATAATGGACCTACTATAGAATTACATCGTTTTTCTTTATTATATTCTAACCCAAAAACATTAATACTAATATCATTTAATTTCTCTACTTTTGCTATGTCAGAAATTTTAACTGGAAAGGAAATACCATTAAATTTAAGTTTATTTGCATGTTTAACGTACGATGATACACGATCCGCGTCTTTGTTTACGGGATATAACGCCGAGAGTAACGCCCATTTAAAACAAAAATAATCCTTGCTTTTTACATTTATAACAGCCTTTTTTAATTTTATGTCACGAGGAAGATCTATGTATGAAGTACCGCGTAGGGGGTTAAATTTATTAACATTCATGTCTATAGATTTTATGTTTTTTAGACTCCATCCACTATCTTTTTTTTCAAATGCACTAATTTTAGTAGTAATTGTATCATTTAAAGATGAAAAAAAAATATTTAAGTCATCTCCTTGACAAATAATATAGTTAAGCGTTTGAAAATCGAACGTATCATGAATATCTTTAGTTTGTTGAACAAAATCAGCATGCAATATGAAGTTTACTTTAAAAATTATGTGTTGATGAATACACTCTTGTATTAAAAATAAAATATCATCTTTAATAGAATTTAAAAATAGTTCAGGAGTTTCAAAATTTACCAATGTCGAACTATCTACTCTACTCTTGATTTTATAAGTTAAAATCCTATTTCCAAAAGCAGATTCAATAACACTAACGTTTGATAAAGAATTATGTGAATTTAAAAGATTATTTTTGTGAACATTACTTTTAAAATGATTAGCTAAATACCGTTTCTTGATAAATATATGACACGTTAGACATTCCACTTGATCTTCGTTACTGATACTGTTCCCTGCAGAGGTAGGCGCTTCCGCTTCCGTTGTTGGTTTTTTGCTGATCTTGGGTTCTTTGCTGCTCGTTCGCTTCGTTCCTCTTCCAAGTTGTAGTGGTTGACTACTAAAATGTTTAAATTTATTAAAAACTGTACAAGACATTGTGTAAATTATGATCGAAATGAATGTTTATTTTACTTACTTAAACTGTGTTTCAACCATCGCACAGTGATTATACAACTCATCATCATACGATGAATCGAACAGTTGATCCTTCTCCATTTCATCACAAACTTTAGACAACTCCTGATTTAATTCGCTGTTGAATAGTTCCGTATTCTCTTCCATGGTTGTGGAGAAGAAAGCACTGGTGCACACTTCACTGAAGTTTGACATCCTTATAGTAAAGAAGAAAATAGGTAGCAGAGTAAGTAACAGTTCAGTGTTGGTAGACCAACTGATACCCAAATTTCAAATAATGTCCGATATTTAAGTCTAACAAAGGATTAGAAATAGAATATAATGAGTACACGGAAGTAATTTAAGTAAACAGAATCACATTCAATAATGATCAGCTAATGACTGTCATTGTTAAAAAAGTATTTTTTAACTTTTTCACTTTCTGCTATTGTCTTTGTAATATTGTATACGAGGGCGTTTGTGTTGTCGTAGATGCTATCCTTATTAGTCTTTACGTAATATTTAATCCTCGTGGAAGCATGTTTCCAATGATCAGTAGTTGGAATCTTGGATAGCTTCTTCATATCGTACATTTCAATTTTGATGAGATGCGTCGCTTGGTCTCCGTCGTCAGAATTAGTAGAAATGTATGATACACCATCTCTAGCGGCTCGTGCTACGGTTGATGATAACAGCTTCCTCTTTTTTATTTTTGATTCAGCTTCAAAAAAATGATCAATCGATTGCGATTTTCTTTTTCCACCATCGCATGTGTTATTATTAATGACGATGTCATCACTCTCTTCTTGAGGGGAGAGTGGCGAGTAGTAATACTGTTTATAGGTATTTTCATCGAAGCTCAATGATTTCTGCAACAACACAGTTATCATGTTAATATCAATTTTTAACACTTAATCATAAAAGTTAAAAAAGCTAAAGTTACAACCTATTAAAGTCCACTGCTGAACATAGGCCTCCTCTCATTTCTGAGAGGGTTTTAGGGCTAGGAAATGTTCGCTGCGATACCTCAATGCGTGTTGGCAAACTTCACATGCCTTCGAAATTTTCTCAGACATGCATTCCTCACGATGTTTTCCTTCACCGCTGAGCACGTGGTAAATCAGCACTTAAAATTGTAATTAACAATTTAATTGGTGCCGGCGGGGATCGAACCCGGGACGTGTACTATGAAGTTTACATTTTGCGCTAACCATCTGAGCTACCACGGCTTAACCATATACACACACATAATATTTAAATATAATTTGTTAACACTAAATCATACACACGTAAGAAAATAACAGAAAGAAAAGTAAGTTTGTCAATAGAATAAACACTTACATCCATGGCCTTTGATGCGTTGAAGTAACACAAACGTAGTATTGATAGATCCACTGCGGTCAAACGACCATACACTAACTCCATGACTGCAGTTGCTTGGTCTTATATAGTACCAGTGAGTAATAATTCTAATCTAAAGAATTTCTGCAGTAGAATTGATAGTATCTTTATGCGTCAACAAGCTTACCTTACATTCTGTTGCTTATCTCTACATTCCTACGTCCTTCCTGTCATGTCTTGTTCAGTGTATTGGTGACTCAAATACGTTTTGTATAACACAAAGAAAGCAATTTAATATTTAGATATCACTATAATTGATCATTCCTATATTAGTCATTGAGTAGATTGGTACTGTAATAATCTACTAATAGCAGTAATATTATGGATACACTAGATGTACAACAACATCTGAAAAAGATTCACCCCACTCTAGAAAATAATGTTTATGCTGCCAATAAACTACCCATGTACACCCACGTACCAACGTATATAATATGCAATTTGGATACAGATGATAAACCAGGGTCACATTGGGTATCTTTATATATCGATACGAATGACGTCGGTCAATATTTTGATTCATTCGGACGGGCACCTGTACGATATCATCTAGAGTTTTTTAAAAGAAATTGTAAAAGATGGAACTGGAATGTTGATAGGATTCAGAATGAGTGGACTTCCGTTTGTGGCGAATATTGCTTAATGTATTTGCTATATAAGTTTCAGGGATGTTCAATGCATAGTTTTACGAGTATATTTACAGAGAACACATTGTACAACGATATTTTAGTGGATGAGATGTTTCGCTCCTATTTTATAGATAATAAGTAATAAGATTTTGTATTTCATAAATAAAAATTTTAACAAAATTAGGTAATGTGTTTTATTGATGATTCAGATTAGTGTTGTAGATAGGAACAAAGGAGTATAATACAATAGCATAAGCCGACCCACACGCTGGACGAATAATAGATAATGACGGTAGTCAATCAACAATAGATAAGTAGATAAGGACAATGGAGCGCTAATGACGGTTGAGGCTCGTAGCGGATATCAATTAGATAAGAGTTAATTGATCTGCACATCTCCGGAACCGTGCATCCTACGCAAAAATGGACCGCAGATTCGTGATCAGAGCATGCCAAAACCTTTTTTTTTTTTTTTTTTTTTTTTTAGGATCGTGAGTCGACGAACGTTGTACTTGTACCACTTCTGACTCAGTGCGCCAGAACTGGTACAACCTTTCTACAAGTGCGCCAGAACTGGTACAACGTAACTACTAACTAATTTTATGTTAACCCTTTTTTTCAATATTCTCCATAGTCTTACCGAAGACTGAATTATTCATTAATTTATAAAAATCTTTTTCGAAATCTGATTTTGCTAACGTTCTTAATTTTGTGTTTAGATCTATGTACATCTTCAACCAGGGAGACTGTTTAAATTTTAAAACTCTATGAATTTTAGTTAATTTAACCCCCATTTCTATGCACTGCTTTAAATTTCTGTAATGAATTACATATTTATCTTTATTATTTAAATTTGGGACTAGTTTTTTTTTCATTAATATTGCCTGCACAAATGTTTTCGGGACATAAAGGAAAGTCCGAATGTAAATCATGAAGTTCATCTGGATATTCCAAATCAACTTCTAAAATAAAACCGAAGTCCGATGTCTCAGACACATTAAATTCTGTATTCGGATTTACCCATTCGAATCCACCAGTAGGAAGACATTGAGACATAGCCCAACCATATAAATTGTTGGCATCAAAATATGTGATATATGAATCCCCATGTATTTGTTATTAGCTCTAGCATAACGATTACTACATTGAGATACACCACCCCTGATACCTGATCTAATAAATGCAATTTTCTCATAATCTGTTAAAAGTCCTAATTCTATTTTTGTATATTTTAACATTGCATCCCAACTTAAACCGGTTGCTGTGTAATAATGGGCAGGGTCTAAATCATAAGTATTAATACATAACTTTCTAAAGTTTTCAAATACATCGGATAAAAGTAAAACGTCTGTTTTTAAATACAGGTTTGAATAATCTAGTAATACAACACCCAAAGTGTTCCCAAACATCTTTAGCATGATTGTAATCATCATTTGAAATATGGGAATCTGTGAGCGAGCTATAAGAATTTTTTGTTCGGGGAGCGATGTTAGGCTTAAACTATCATAATTAGTCATAAGTTCATACGGATAAACGCCTTTCCGTTTTAAACGAAAGAAATCTTCATCATTAGGATAATTTCTACGTAATTCTTGAAATTGATCATTACTGAGATTTTTGGCCAATTCTTCTAATTTACATGATAAAAACTTAAATGAATCTCAATATAATTTCGTGGTTATTCATTTTTAATTTTTTGGAAAAGGATATATATTTTTCTTTATTTTGAGGGATAATTTCGACTTCACCATCACAAAAGTTTAACGCGTGAACAATAAAATGAACATAAGGTTGTGTAAAAATATTGGTATATAACGAGGTGTGAACTTCGAGCTACATGATTCATGAGCAACACCTATAAAACTACCGGTGTAGCAATCAAAATCATAAAAATGTTCTGCTAACTCTGTTTCACAAATATGACAAATTTTTGCATTTGAAATTTGGTTTTTGTCTTCATTTGTTATCGGAAGTGGAGGATATTTTTGAAGTCTATTTATTTCTTTTAGATTGTTAGATAAACTTTCCATAAACACTTGTGCACAGTTGGGTCCGCAATATGTTACATATTTTGATAATTTATCATCATATGAAAGTTTTATATAGTAATCAAAACTATGTACTTCATGTTTCTGAATATTGTGTGTGAAAGGTTTGGAAGGATCGTTAAACATGATTCTATTTGTTTTAAAAATTCTTCAAAATCAGCATAAACTACGAATGGTATCTTTACCGTTTTTTCATAACTATCAAATTTAATTTTATCATTTGAAATAGGTTGACCAAACCAATTCTTTTTTTTAAAGTTTCACTGTTTGGTAATTCTGTACAAATGTGGGCACAATCGTATTGTTCATGGTTATTTAACCTTTCCTGAGATGGAAAGTGAAATAGACATGCTTCGCAAATGTACATGACGTGACCGTCTTTTGAAATTTGTTTACTAACTAACCGCGATAAATTTTTTATGTAAGAATAATGATTTTTTGTATCCTTGGAAAAAAATAATAAATTGATATGTCTATCTTTACGACACTTTGTTAAAAATAATGGACCTACTATAGAATTACATCGTTTTCCTTTATTATATTCTAACCCAAAAACATTAATACTAATATCATTTAATTTCTCTACTTTTGCTATGTCAGAAATTTTAACTGGAAAGGAAATACCATCAAATTTAAGTTTATTTGCATGTTTAACGGACGAAGATACACGATTCGCGTTTTTGGTTACGGGATATAACGCCGAGAGTAACGCCCATTTAAAACAAAAATAATCCTTGCTTTTTTACATTTATAACAGCCTTTTTTAATTTTATATCACGAGGAAGATCTATGTATGAAGTACCGCGTAGGGGGGTTAAATTTATTAACATTCATGTCTATAGATTTTATGTTTTTTAGACTCCATCCACTATCTTTTCTTTTAAATGCACTAATTTTAATAGTAATTGTATCATTTAAAGATGAAAAAAAAATATTTATGTCATCTCCTTGACAAATAATATAGTTAAGCGTTTGAAAATCGAACGTATCATGAATATCTTTAGTTTGTTGAACAAAATCAGCATGCAATATGAAGTTTACTTTAAAAATTATGTGTTGATGAATATTTTGATTCATTCGGACGAGCACCTTTACGATATCATCTAGAGTTTTTAAAAAGAAATTGTAAAAGATGGAACTGGAATGTTGATAGGATTCAAAATGAGTGGACTTCAGTTTGTGGCGAATATTGCTTAATGTATTTGCTATATAAGTTTCAGGGATGTTCAATGCATAGTTTTAAGAGTATATTTACAGGGAACACATTGTACAACGATATTTTAGTGGATGAGATGTTTCGCTCCTATTTTATAGATAATAAGTAATAAGATTTTGTATTTTGTAAATAAAAATTTTAACAAAATTAGGTAATGTGTTTTATTGATGAGTCAGATTAGTGTAGATAGGAACAAAGGAGTATAATACAATAGCACCACGCTGAGGAAGAATAGATAATGACGGTATTCAATGAATAATAGATAAATAGATAAGAACAATGGAGGGCTAATGACGGTGGAGGCCTTCACCGGATATCAATTAGATAGGAGTTAATTGATCTACACATCTCCGGAACCGTGCATCCTACGCAAAAATGGACCGCAGATTCGTGATCAGAGCATGCCAAATCTTTTTTTTTTTTGTTTTAGGATCGTGAGTCGACGAACGTCGTACTTGTACCACTTCTGACTCAGTGAGCCAGAACTGGTACAACGTAACTACTCGCTAATCTGAGCACCCACTGTTATTTTAGGTTTGGACCGTCAGTATAGTTACAAGCTGTCACGACGTGAAGTATTTCATGTTAAAATAATCAGAGGTGACAGAGATTATAAAAGAAGATGATGGTAGTTCAAGATTTTTGCGGGTGTACATGGAGTTTACAAACCACGCTGGATTGTTCGCTTGTGTGTAAAGGTATCTAAACCCAATGCGCATTGATCACAGAAATCTAAATAATATTATTATTTAGATTTCTGTGGCATTGACACAAAGTGGCAAGCTATACAAGGCTTTATTTACCAGCAGCATTTAAAGGTTGTTATTTTACTTAGTAATTCAAAATCATTTATCAATAAATTTAAATCCTAGTACACAACTCTCTTTATTACACGTAAAATTCCACAAACCATCGTCATAAGTAACAACGCAATTATCTTTCGTCAACAAAAAGCGACGCACGAGCAAGTCACGGAAGATTTTCTCCACCGCACATTCAACTAGAAATGTATTTAAACCCTAGATAAAGTTCCTTATCTAGGTATGTACTAAATTTTCCTTTATATCTAGGTCACAATCTAGGCAACAACTAAATTTTCCAACGAATTCAGGTCATATAGCTTACTCCTGAACTTATATATATAGATATATAAAAAAAATTCACGGCACACACTATTCCTTTCGTTAATGCCCTACGCTAACGCGATGCAAATTCCCTGCCAGTGTCTTAAAAATGCAAAGATATTATACACTTTTAGATGAAGTCATTTATAAATCGAAAAACATCCAGCGCATAATTGATTATGAATCCAAGGAATATTTTTCCAATATAATAAAAATAATCCAAGGAATTCTAATTATCAGAATTTAAGGGTTTTTTTTTTGATCTTTGAGCAAGAAGTGCTTGACAAAAATCTTGCAGTTGACTTAAAGAATCTGAGAGTATCATTATTTCAGTTATGTGACCCTAAACACAGAACAGCATCAAAGATAGCCATGAACTTATCAGTAAATACTCGAGGGTTACGTGCGCAAGTAAAATTCAATGTTAATTTGTATTCAGGCATCCAAACTACTCTGCCTCTTCGGATAATTTATTAGCGTCTAATTTATAAGTGTGCACACTCCGACCGACAAAGAGAAAAACGCTAAGTAGATTTTAAGTGATGCAATATCAAAGTCAAAACCACGATTATAGAATACAGAGGCATAAGCGAGAAGAAACTGAGCATGTTTTCGTCATCACTTGAAACATGCCCAGCACTACGTCTATCTTTCTTTAACGGTCTGAGTGTACAAAAATACTAATCTTTATTACGTGGTAGAGCCACGTTGCAGTTGCAATGGCTGCAGTACGAATGGGTCGGCTGTCGGCTCGACTGAAGAAGGACCAGGCTCTCACAGAACCTTTGCCACAATTCAACTTAATTTATATCAACATTAATTACGTTATTGCTGAAATTCCAGAATTAAATTAGGTTGTAAGACGGAGAAAAACTGTGTAGTGTGAATGTAAGAATATCCGCTACCCCATAGCGTCCCCTCGGTGTCGTGAGAAGCGACAGAGGTAAACTAAAGCAGAAGATAGGCAGCATCTTCCTGATAATAACTGAAAATAATAAAACACTACGGTTGCCGAACAACCTGCCAAGCGTGGCAACTATGACAAAATCCTACATATGAGACAATCTACGGGAGATGCCTATGTTCAGCAGTGGAACTTTTAGGCTGTGATGATGGATGGTAGATTAAAGCATCAAAAGTAGTCTCACAAAGTGGGGCCTTTAAAGTTTGGGAAATTGCGGACCGGATCTTAATAAATTTAATAAGCTTTTTAATAATGTAGATAAATAAACCTTGTTAGTCCAATAACTAGATGAATCAGTAAGTTGGGAAAGTGAATGAAGGGTTGAAAGAATAAACAAGTTTCTATTAAATGGCATCAATTGCCTTCAGAATTGAACAAGAGATTCAGAGCACGCAAAATACAAAACTTCTTTATTAAAGTATTCCTAATCCACTCTCACTCAAATGTGTGACGTGACATTATCGGAATTCGTGGAAGAGCAGATTTAAAATAAAATATAAGAAAAACAGCTGATTAAAATTAACTTTTTTTGAGCTAACCAAAAATTATGTTTTAAAAGAATTTTATACGTGGTCAATATTACTTATCCTGCGGCTATTTTACTGTTTATATACTAATGTAATTTGACTAGCCATCTGTGATAACAGGACTATGGTACACGACTGTGTCTGCAAACACAGGAGCACTACTCTATTCTTCCACTCTCTTAATCCGATGGGACGGAAATCCGACACGACCGGAGAGAGAGCAGGCACATGACCTACGCCTTTACATGCTTTTCGAGGCACTGAAGTGAAACACCGCCAACTTTCTCTCTCAACTTCGGCCTGCTTCTTAGAATTTCTCGGCAGAAAAGTAAAATAACTGATTTTGTCGACCCAGGATTTGAACCCGGGAACACATGATCAGCTGTCGCACTTGCAATCGCTACACCAACGATGCAGTCTTTTTATAACCAAAATGGCTAACATTAACATGTAACATACTAAATTACATAAAACTTACTATAGAAGTACTATTCAGGACATGTTTTAATTCACGAGAAGTTATATTTATTCAGCATAATATTTGAGATACAACACTGTTAAATAACATGTCATAGAAGTGAAGCATGTTCTAGTTAAACTGATAAGTGTAGATAACGTTATTAATTCTACGTAACGTAACAAGCGAGTTGTAAATATTTGACAATATTGTATGTAATATTGTATGTAGATTTTTGTAATGATTATAAATGTATATATTATAAAATTATAATCATTACGAAAATAGATTAGTTATAGTATAGATTAGTAGATTATAATATTATAGTCTTAGAAGCATCGTCTATATAGCCCCGTAGATACCGAATCTAAGCCAAAACTTGCAATTGGAACTCAGTTCACAAACGGGTAAAAGTAATTCCACAGCCCAATAGTCGCAGCAAAGCAATAGCACTTGAGTTTGTGCAGTAAGTGCCAGAAACTTGAAACACAATAAATAGTATCGTTAATACAATTATTAATTAGTCATTAAATATTAGTTCAAAAAACCAGCATATTTAAAGAATAATTTAATTACTCACACAGCTGGCATTCGCCATCCTCATCTAACAAGTGGCGTTGTGCGCTACCTCTCTCTCGCTTTATCTCGGATATCTCGCGTTTTTAACAGATAGCACTCCTAATTTGCGGCTATTTTTTCACAGGCAGCCATATATCATCGTATTAAAAAAATTAGCTTTAATTTGATATAAAAAACATCCGTGTAAATCATGAACGTATAAATAGATCAAAATGTTGCCTGCTTACACCTGGCTGCGAGGTAGTTGCGGCCGAGTGTGCAACTGCATTGTTTTAGAAGAAACTGTTTTAGAATTCTTTATATATATATATATATATATATTACTATGATGTGGATGATATTTTATTTAAAAAAACAATGAATGAAAATTTTTTTCGAATATTAATTAGCATTAATTTAATTAATACTACTTCCGGCCACTTTTGACTAACTGCGCTATTATCAGCGTATTCTCCTATTCATAAACGTATGTAAAAATGTGTGTTTGACTCACGACGCGACGTAATGAACGCAGTGATTTTGCAACGGGATTTTAGACTATAACGCAAATTATATTAATGTTAATTCCCTCTTACAGACTGATACTTCATTCTATACGTGCATATGACACAATAAACCCAATTATATGGACTGTGTCTTATAATTTTTGTGTCATTTTTTGACGAGCTTTTTCGTGCCTTTTTGTGTTGAGGCAGCAATTTGAGAATGTAGGTATCCCCTCCTGTTTCTGTCCCTTCTAGTGTAGCCCGCACAACAGTTTATATTATTGTTTAATTTAGTTTACAATAATAAAGCAGTGTTATTAAAGTCATAGCAAGGGAAACACGTCTTTTCATTTAACACCTTCTAACGTTACATGGCGACCCTGCCAGGCGATGCGCTGCGACAATACCGTCGGACCTAGTTAAAAAGTGGGAAGTAAAATATTTATAAACATTACTAAATAAAATAATGAAGATATTATTGAAACGATTGACAAAAACATATTGTAACGGAATGGATGCGATACCGGATGTGACGATAATAATTAAATATGAATACCAGAAGATGCCACAATAATATATTTTTAGAAGCTGACTGAAATCTAAAAACTGGCAGATTAGATGAAAACGAAATGACACGTGTTTCTTTTGCTACAACTTTATTTATACTGCTTTATTGTAAACTAAACACTAATATAAATTAATTGAAAACTAATTGAAAAGGGAAAAAAGCAGTTGTATTCAAGCAAGGATCACCTAGAAGAACGTGAAATTTGAAATTTGAGCCGGAAAAACAAAGAGTGTGTGATTTTTAATTCCATTTAAAACTTCAATACATTGCCATTTTTAATTTTTTAGAATGTCCATTTTGCTATTTAGTTTAAAAAAGTTATGTATTACTATTAGTTACGTATTATTAAGTTATTTATATTTTAACATATGATTAAATTGAAATTATTTATCAGATAATTCATGATACAATTGATTTTAAAATATTTTTATTACTATTTCTAAAAAACGCACTCATAATACATAACTAAAAATTAAGTTACATTTTAAGCCCTTAAGTGGTATTTGTATGAAGGCACAAGACAATTTTAGAATTACTTTTATTTAGTTACTGTTCTATAATATTTTTATTACTGTGTCCTGAAAAAATTATATAATAGTAGAAAATATTACATTTTTACGTACTTAAGTTAACTTTGATTTATCATCAATAAATTTTTCACATTTAGGTAATAGATAAAGTAAAACTGATGATTCATTTCCTTGGTTATTTTTTGTATTAAATTTTATCTATACAATTTTGAAAAGGTTTTAAAAAATTGCTATTATTATAAGTTATAATTATTTTTTTCTTTTCTAAAGGTATAAAAGCCGTAATGTAACTTTAAAGTTATAAATAAGTAAATGTATAACCTTCAATAAATAACTTTAAAGTGAATGTAACCTATTTAGATATCAAAATTGATCTTCTCAATTTTTAAATTAATTAATGTTTTGTTTCATAAACTTGATAATTGTTATGGACGCCATACACGGTCAGTTAAAGTCATCAGTTGAACTGATTCAAACGGATTTAAGCGAAAGAAATTAGGTACCACACACACGGTCAGTTCAACTGATCATTCCAACTGATCAGTTCAAACTAGGGTTGTTGATATTTTTAGAATGTCGGTTTTTAGATATATCTATAATTATAAATATATCAATAACGGATTTTTATATATCGTAAGTCAGTATCGGAGTTTTATATATTGAAAGAAGAAGAAATATCGATATATCGGCTTTATTAAAAAAAAAACAATCGTAAATCATTTAGTTTAGTTCATTTACTAAGAAAATTAAATTATAAATGTATGAAAATGTTAGATTATAGTTCTTATTATTTAGTTTTTGTTAAAATATAACCGCCTCCTTAATGTCTATCTCTCTTTAGTCTAATGGTTGACTGGGAGAGAATGCCCTATGGCACTAAGTCCGCCATGTGTACTACTTTGTGCATGAAAGCATAAATAAAAAAATAAAATAAGACGATTATGTTTATCAGTATATTTCAGTAAGGGTTTTCAAAAGTACTCGTTGTTTTATATTGTCACCTGTTTTATATGTTAAGAAGCACAGGTGCTACAGATGTAGCTGAAGAAATCAAGTATTTAACAGCTATTTCTAATAGAACAGTCGATGACGAAAGTAACTCAAGTTCATATGACGAAAGAAATTAGGTACCACACACACGGTCAGTTCAACTGATCATTCCAACTGATCAGTTCAAACTAGGGTTGTTGATATTTTTAGAATGTCGGTTTTTAGATATATCTATAATTATAAATATATCAATAACGGATTTTTATATATCGTAAGTCAGTATCGGAGTTTTATATATTGAAAGAAGAAGAAATATCGATATATCGGCTTTATTAAAAAAAAAACAATCGTAAATCATTTAGTTTAGTTCATTTACTAAGAAAATTAAATTATAAATGTATGAAAATGTTATAGTTCTTATTATTTAGTTTTTATTAAAATATAACCGCCTCCATAATGTCTATCTCTGTTTAGTCTAATGGTTGACTGGGAGAGAATGCCCTATGGCACTAAGTCCGCCATGTGTACTACTTTGTGCATGAAAGCATAAATAAAAAAATAAAATAAGACGATTATGTTTATCAGTATATTTCAGTAAGGGATTTCAAAAGTACTCGTTGTTTTATATTGTCACCTGTTTTATATGTTAAGAAGCACAGGTGCTACAGATGTAGCTGAAGAAATCAAGTATTTAACAGCTATTTCTAATAGAACAGTCGATGACGAAAGTAACTCAAGTTCATATGACGAAAGAAATTAGGTACCACACACACGGTCAGTTCAACTGATCATTCCAACTGATCAGTTCAAACTAGGGTTGTTGATATTTTTAGAATGTCGGTTTTTAGATATATCTATAATTATAAATATATCAATAACGGATTTTTATATATCGTAAGTCAGTATCGGAGTTTTATATATTGAAAGAAGAAGAAATATCGATATATCGGCTTTATTAAAAAAAAAAACAATCGTAAATCATTTAGTTTAGTTCATTTACTAAGAAAATTAAATTATAAATGTATGAAAATGTTAGATTATAGTTCTTATTATTTAGTTTTTATTAAAATATAAACGCCTCCATAATGTCTATCTCTGTTTAGTCTAATGGTTGACTGGGAGAGAATGCCCTATGGCACTAAGTCCGCCATGTGTACTACTTTGTGCATGAAAGCATAAATAAAAAAATAAAATAAGACGATTATGTTTATCAGTATATTTCAGTAAGGGTTTTCAAAAGTACTCGTTGTTTTATATTGTCACCTGTTTATATGTTAAGAAGCACAGGTGCTACAGATGTAGCTGAAGAAATCAAGTATTTAACAGCTATTTCTAATAGAACAGTCGATGACGAAAGTAACTCAAGTTCATATGACGCCTAAGCGATCAAAATAATTTAAGCTTTAATAAACATCAGTCGTTTTCTCTATTAGTTCACATGCACAGACGCTTAATACACAAAATCGCATCACTTTTACGTACCAAAATTCACTTCAAACCATTATTTAAACGATAAAACAAGAGCAACAATCCGTCGACTGTCAAGTTCCCGCCAAAACACACAGTAAGTAAAGTAGTACTAAGTTTCGTAGATCATAGTAATTTTAATACCACAAGGATATACTATACAAAATTACATTTCTTTTTAAGATAATAAGCAAATAAATAAACTAGAGAAAAATTTAAAATATTATATAATGTATATAAATAAAGTACAGTAGATTGGGTAGTAAAATATAAAAAATTAAAACTTTTTGTTGAAAATAATGACTGTCGATATCCATATTTTCAACGCCTAGCCCACCGCACGTCCATGGTATGGCTCCGCCCCTGCGTCATCGAGCGAACATGCTAAAGCTGGGGCTACACTAACGGGAAACGTCAATGCCGATAAACGCAGCAATTATGGCTTTAAATTTAACGCGATAAAGTGAGTGGCTACACTTAAACGCTCAACGTCATTAAATTGCAATGCCATTGAACGGCGTTAAAGTTGGCGTTGATGTTCCTTGAAGACTTCTCATATTTGTTTATAATGGTTCTATAAAAACCCATTAGGCATTCCTTCGTCTTTCTAATTCTTCGATTACGTTATTTTAAAAAGTAGTAATTGAATAATTCGTCGCAAAGCATCATTTTGCAATGTACGATTCTTAAAACTTTTGAGTCTCGGATCCCACAAACATGGCTCTGTTTGCAGAATCTCAAGAACAAGAAACGTAATAACTTTATTATTATTCAGCTCCATTTATTATTATTGACTGCCTCGTTGGTCTAGTGGTTGTAGTAGTGCCACTACTGATCATGAGGTCCTTGGTTTGAATCCCGGGTCGGCCAAAAAATGAATTATTGAATTTTTCTGTCAAGAAATTCTCAGTAGCTGCCCGGAGTCAAGAGGTTGGCGGTGTCTCACCCCGTGCCTCGGAAAGCACGTAAAGACGTTGGTCCTGCGCCTGATCTCTCTCCGGTTTTTTATTTCTGACATTTTACTCATTAGTGTAGTTGCGGGTCATGGGAGTCAGGTGTCATCAGTCATTTCTGGCAAAGTTAAGCAGTATAATGTGCCCATGGACTTAAATTACTACATGTTATATACTGCTTTTTTTTTTGTTGTAGATGCCGAAAGTACTGGTCAGAATTACCGAAAAGACTTCCTGGTCTACCAATAGTTTGGAAAGAGCTGTGCAGCTAATTGATCAAAAAGGTTATTTCACTTCCAATTAATCCCAAACTATTTTCAGAAGAAGACTTTGCTGCAGCTGAAACTCTCTAATGCAGAATCTATTGCGGTTCAAGATTATGATGAATCTATTTCAGCTGCTGCTACTTATGCAGCAGTACAGGATAATATACACTTGACGCCTAGCACATCAAAACAAAGCAATCAATTCCTGACACATCGAAAAAAGTAAACCTAAATATTTTATCCACAGAACAAAGCAAAGGAAGCTCAAAGCAAGTGTCTGCTATACAAGAATTTATTAAGTTGCCAGAGAAAGAAGCATCTATCCTCATACAAGACAAGTCCGAGAGAAGCAGCATTGTACAGTTTTAGCATCAACGCCAATAAAAAAAAATACCTGGAGATAAAGAAAATTATTACATTATAAAATCACTACAAGAAAAATGGCTCACCTGGACTGCACTGGGTGGGACTAAGCCAAAGGTTATGTGTGCGATATGTGCTAAATTTTGTTTGACTCTGATTACCCAAAGGACTACCATTGCACTCACCTCAGCGCAATGGGGGTCAAATCTGTTATTTTTTTGAACAATCACTATTTCCAAATGTGATTACCAAATCAGTAAAAATGATCTCAATTGATAGCTAAATAAGTAAGTTTTGTTATTATACAGTTTCAATAAAGATTTTATTGTGAAATAAGCTTTTATTTGAATTCTCGCTTAAGTGACCCCCATTACCCTCTTTTACCCTAATGTTGCGCGCCACAATTAATGCCTGGTACATGGCGACACTTAGAAATAGCAGCTTAATGCTGCTGTGTTTTGTATGGTGAGTGTAGAGAACCGGAGACCTGTTTTACTGGAATCGAGGTATTCCATCTTAGTCCTCAAGGGTGAAAACGCATCCGCATTTTGATTCTTAATCGACGTTAAATGTAGATGTCTACGTGCCACAGCGTCCACTTACCATCAGGTAGACTGTGTACTCGTTTGTCACCCTTATCCTATAAAAAAGAAAAACTAGTTGCCACTAGCGAATTCTGGTACCGAGTAGCAGAACTAGGAGAGTCAAGACCCTTCTAAAATTTTTCATGAAAGAACTTTCTAGAACTATCGACACCTAGTCAGTCGGGACCGATATGTACTCGAACATTCTAGATGTTTCTACAGTAGAAGGTTCTGGAACTATCTGAGGCTTAGGCCCTATATAAGGCCGTTATAGACCACGACCCGAGTAAGTATTGATTTGGTGATACAAGTGAATACTTCAAAGCAATACAACTGTGAACTAAAATGGTCATTAGTACAATTGTATTTTGTTATATGTTTTGTTGTTGTTTTGTTGTAATTAGTGTTCTGTAATTAAAGTGTCAATTTTGGTAATTCACTCGGCAGTTTTTATTGTCTCGAACCCCAAGCTTGTCACAATATACAGTATATTCTATGGATAGGGATGGGCAGATCCCACTGTCCCATAATAATTTGTTATAATGTATGCATAATACAACATACATATTTGACATAATTAGGTAATACATAATATTATGTTCAAATTCGCTAACATCTATTGTAATTGTACAGGCATTTATATTTTAAAATACTCTACTACTCTTCTCTTAATTATTAATTCATATTCTTTTATCTCAATTGTTTTTTTTTTTATTTTAAGCTAAACATTATTTATTTTTATTCCATAACATTTTAGTTATTCTTTATTAGATAATAATTGCGCCTTGTTTTACGTATACGGCTCGCGTGCATTCATGATCACTAAGCAATCTAATTTAATATATATTACTTGTGAGATACATTGTGTTTTCATGCGATGGCCAAGTCAATCTATTTATTTAAAGACCTTATTTGGGAAACGAATGTACTTGTGCAGAGCAACGGTGGGGGTACTGCGGGGTCGGCCCGCCCCTGCAGCCCTGCACGCAGTTCGCAGTCTGATAGACAATACATGCGGTTGGCGCGAACGTGTTTTATAGTAAATACTTATTGAGTAATTTTAGATGCCGTTTTTGAAAAATATAGTATCTATAATAGTGAGTTACTGTTATAGTTATATGAGTTACTAAGTAAAATTGAATTGAATGACAGCCATGCTTATTTTTTGTTGATAAAATTTTTAAGCCGAATGCGAATAAATTACATAACAATCTATTAAAAGGAAGTGTCACGAAAATATGTGGCTGTGCAAGACTAGTGTTTTTTCATGTAGTAATAAAAATGATCTTGTTCAATAAACGTTTTAACTTATAAGTATGTACATAATTTTAATAAATGATAGTGAGTACTATAATATCCAAAATATTTTATTTCCATTTTCCTGACAACTCCTAGCATACACGCTGGCCACGTGTATACCTACCTACGCAGGTGACGGTATCGCCAGACATCAAAGGCGTTTCGCAACTTGTAAGGTCTTAAAACTGTGTATATACACACAAAACCATTGAATATACTTATTATTTCATATCTAGCACACACGAACGTGGTACGGTCACGCTGCAGCTATAGTATAGTTGTAGCACGAATGGGTCGGCTCGACCGAGGGGGCCCCCGCTCTCACAGAATAGCAGCGTAACTCCGCTGTGTTTCGTGTGGTAAATGTAGAGAACCAGATACCCTTTTTACTGGAAACAAGGCATTCCATCTTGGTTCTCAGGGGTGACAACGCATTTGCATTTTAATCCTTAACTGAGGATAAATGTGGATGTCTGTGGGCCACAGTATCCACTTACCATCAAGTGGACTGAGTGCTCGTTTGTCACCCAATGGTGTAAAAAACACGAGTCAGTATACCGCTATCTATCGGAATCGCAATGAGAACGTGAGAACTTTGGTCTTTGCCCAGGTCTTAAAATTACGTCCGTAAATTTAATCACAATAAAGAGGACAAGACGGTTTAAGAAATGACATAAGGTGATTTATGTATAAAAATATTTTTATTAAGTAAATCATAATAAGTCTTAAAATTATGCTTTAGATCTTTATCTAATTGTCCCTAAACACCCCACGCAAGACCACAGGTGGAAAATGGTTCCGTTCCCAACCAAACATCTAATGGATGCATGTTGATATCCAAGGGTAACCCTTGATTGCACCGAGCAGCTAGCCCACATGGGATATTCCAAGAGGTTCCGCTGCTGTCAAATACAAAGGTAAAGAGTAAGCACTCCCTCTCGCTCACACACCATGGAAACACCTTAAGGTTCAATAGAAACCCAGGCGCGACAGCACCATATGCTCAGTAAGGAAAACGTCAGCCAAACATCCACCCAAACTGTGGCTTGAACCCCAAACCCAGATCGACACCTATATATTCTATATTTACAAAAGTAACGATTCTAAAAGGAAAACCAAACATTTTTGTTAATTTTTTAAATTATTTTTAGTTCACAAACCTCGATGTTCAAAGTAACTATAAAGTTGTATGAAATGCATTAATGACAATAATTTTACAATTTTTTTACCCTCAAAACTTCTCCAGTATCTTTTCAAAAATGTAAATACTAATAATATCAATAAGAAAAAGACAAAACAGTTTAACACATCAGTTTTTCACTAACATAACACCATTTACAAAAATGGACTTTATGAATTAATTAAACAATTATTTACAATCATGTATAAAAATATTAATTTAATAGGAGGCCTATTAGTTTAATATTAACTATATATCAAACTAACCTTCAAAATTTGTTAACTGTCTCTATGGTGTAATCTATTGTATGAAATCTATTGTTGCAAAAGGATCCGAAGGTTTGATATATAGCAAACAGAACCACAACTCCAAGGAACCTAAATAAAGTAAGAAATAAGTAAATATATATGTAATTTTTTATGTAACAAAATATTTATGTTACTTAAATCAAAAATTTTCTTTTTGCTTTTTATTTTACAATATACCTGATTAAATTACTTTTATCTTAAAATTTGCAGATTTGTATGTTTTTAAATATCATCATTTCTACCAATTTGTAGTTTTGAGTATTTTTATGTAAAAAATACTCAAACTAGATTTTAAGATAATAATGTATATATTTTATTCAACTTGTTCAATTCATCACATTTCTTCATCTTCATACTTCCAGGAAATGTGTTCACATAATATATGCAACTTAGGACTGTCATAAGAAATCTTATCCTATATGTACAATCAACAACAAAGCCTTGACCAGCAAAGATAAGATTCACTTAATGAATGCTTCAGGAGGTATCTTGCCTTCAGACTGAAGTTGGTTAAATATGAACAATGCCCGTTGGAGATCCCAACCAGTCTCTTGTAGGCAACTGAAAAGAGTAAAAAATATTAACTATAGTAATTTCTTATTATAATTTCAGTATTAAGAGAACACAGTACGATTTGTATAGCCTCCCACGCATTAAGAAGGTTCCAGCGTTATTAATTCAATAACAACTATTATTTATAAAATTACACAAAACAAAAATATTTTTCAGGTGTTTATCCCCGTGCCGCGGAAAACAAGTAAAGCCGTTAGTCTTGCGCCTGATCTTTATCCGGAATTGTCGGATTGTCATTCTATCAGACAATGACAGTGAGAAAATAGAGGCTACACCAGTTTGCGCATGCACTTTTGCATTATAATCACATCCTGCACAAATGTTTAGTGTCCATTGAGACTTGCCGCCATGACCGAAATTCGGTCTACAGGACATTTTGGTAATACCAAACAAAACCAAATAGCACTCACACCCCCATTTATTAAAAGGTATAGAAATAATAAAATAGATATTTAATGGATAGTTGATTGCTCGTTGCAGGAATGTCATAAAGGTGTGTCCAAACCACCAAAATTCACCGCCGAAACGTCGTGTGCATTGCACCTATCGATAACCGCGTGAGCTTCTATTGTTTAACTAAATATTTTTTTCGAAAATACCTATTACGTCTACCAAGTGCGACAACTGTAATAAATCTATAACAAAGGAGTGGAATGCAACAAATGTGAGCGTTTAGTACATATCAGCACAAAATGCACTGGATTAACCAACAAGCAGCTCAATGCTCTTAAAGCAGCATCTCCTGGATTGGGATGGACATGCCTGGAATGTGTGCAGGAGTCATCGAAGCGTAAATCTTCAATATTTGTACCAGAGGACGATGATGAAGAGGATGCTGAAAATCTAGCTCAACTCGACTCTGCGAAACTACTAAAGGACATCTCAAGGAAGTAGAAAAAACCATAAGAAATGAAATGAGGCAAGTAAACGACTCACTACAGTTTCATAGTGCCAAACTTGATGTAGTAATGGGATGTATCGAAACATTCAAAGAAACAATCAAAAATTTAGAAAAAAAAGAACATTGAACTAAGTAACAAAAATAACAACTTGGAAACAAGGATGGGCGTCTTAAAACAACAAATTCAAGCGCTGGAACAAGAAAAACTCTCAAAGCAGATAGAAGTTGCAAATGTACCCTGGCATAAAAATGAGAATGTGGAAAACCTGGTCGAAAATTTGGCTATGAAGTTAAACTTATCCAAAACCGGTATCAAGAAATCACTCAGGCTGCGAGGGAGAGGAGAGCAAGATGGTAGCTTACTAGTGGAACTTAAAGAGGAGTATGCAGGAAAAGTGGCTCGCAGCAGCAAGATCAACAGCAGTGACCGTTGCAGATATCCATCCACAAGAACAAAACAATAATGCCATCGTGTATATCAGGGAAACTATGACTCGACTAAATAAACAAATACTATGGCTAGCGTAACAGGAATTAAAAACAAAGCTTAACTACAATTACGTCTGGTTTAAAAAAAGGGTCCGTAAAAGCACGTAAGGATGATATAAGTAAAATACACTATCTAAGAACTCTAAATGATGTTCACATATTAGCCAAACAGAATTAGTAGTTTAATAATAAGGTATATATTATTTTTATTATTGATTTAAGAACTACTTTTATATATATTTTTTGAATGGAAACATTAAGTGATGAAATATATGAATGCTTAAATTGTACAAATATCAAAAATTTTCTTAGATTTCTACCCAAAAATCATGGTATTACCTTGTTATGCGTGCATATCAACATACGGTCTATGATAAAAAACTTTGCCCGTTTAGAGCAAACTATTATAACTTCCAAGCAGTGTACAGATGTCGTTGTGGTAACTGAGGATAATATTACGGAGTCTATTAGTTGTCTTTTTCAAATTACAGGATACCAAATGTTAACTAGTCTCCGAAAAGCCCGAAGGGGTGGTGGTATTGTAATTTATGTAAATAATAAACATAATTTTAGCACTAAAAACATCAAAACAGAACACTTTGAGAGTATTATATGCAATATCATTTCCGACTCGGGCTATTCTGCGGACCTATGTGCCGTGTACCGTCCTCCTAAAACCAGTAAACACTTATTTCTTATTGAGCTTGAAAACACTTTACAAAAATACTGTTGTAATAAAGAGTTGTATGTAATAGGCGACATAAATATTGACCTGAATTCCGATAGTCCTGTAAAACATAAATATATTAACTTAATGTACAGCTTGGGTCTTGTACGTGGGATTACTGCTAACACACGAATAGAAATATCGGGTGGTAAGTTAAGTAAATCTTGCATAGATCATATTAACGCGAAATCCCATACACAAGACCTTTTCACAGCTGCTATCGGTACGACACTGGCGGACCACCGCGCGATAGTGTTTGCCTGTGTTGGGTCGCGTATACAGGGCGTTTCTAAAATCAAGACTTGTATTAATAACAATGTCTTAATAAAATCTTAATCTACGAATACCATGACCTGTCCGATACAAATTTATAATTTTATAAATGATAACTTTAAACAATGTTATAAAACCGGCGTTTATAAATTAAAAATTAAAATAAAAGCTAAGCGAATAAATAATGAATGGTTGAATAAAAAAACTTTAAAAGCATGTGAACACAGATATAAATTATTTAATAAATGAACTAAGGACAGTCAATATAAGATTTTAAAACAAACCTACAACAAAGCAAGAAACTATGGAAATTCATTAATTCAAAAAAGCAAAAATGAATGGCTAAAATTAGAAATAAATAATAATAAAAATAATCCACGATATCTTTGGCAAATATTAAATAGATTAACCGGCAGAATAAAACAGTCGATTGATAATTTTTTTTATACTGAAAGCCTTTAGCAACGGCAGGAATACAGCTAAAAACATCGCATGCACATTTGCTACGACTTTTGATGAAAATTTGCAACAAATCATACCAAAATGTATAACACCTCTACTGGATAAGTCAATCTATCGTGAAAACGCCAATGTATCTATGAGGTATATACATGCAGACACGACTGCAGTGGAAAATATCATTAAGTCTCTAAACCATAATAAAGCTCCTGGTATTGATGGTATACGAGCCATAGATATTAAAAAAATATACTCAGTGGTCAAATTAGCTATTACAAATCTTATAAATGCACGTATTAGGAACGGCAAGTATCCCAAAGTACTAAAAACGGGCATTGTTAGACCTATACATAAAAAGGGTAATAAGTCTGACTACAATAACTATAGCCGATCACTATATTACCTACCATTAACAAAATAGCTGAGAAAAATGTTAGTAGGCAGATTTATAACTTCTATGATAAAAATAATATACAGACTAATAAACAGTTTGGCTTTAACCCTCATAAAAATACCACTCAGCTTTTAACGGCGTTCACAAATAGCATCTACAAGCATCTAGATAAGAAAAAACACATATTGGTAGTGTTTATAGACTACAGTAAGGCTTTCGATACACTTCGTCATGACCAACTATTAGATATTCTGAACGATAATGGTATCAGAGGACCACTGCTGTCGTGGCGTAAAGATTACCTCACCAATAGATAACATGTGGTTAAAGTGGGTGATTCAATGAGCAACATAGTAAATGTATCTGTAGGCACTGCACAAGGCTCCATAATAGGACTTTTACACTACATTACCTATGTAAATAGTCTGGCTAATATTATCAGGCGATGTGAAATTTACCAGTATGCTGATGATACTTGCTTGATTGCGGCTGGGAGCAATATAAACGACACTCTCAACCTCCTACAAGACGATTTTAATATACTTATGAAGTGGCCACATGATAAAGGATTAGTCTTGCTGCCAAATGCTGCGAAGACTAAGTTAATGTACATTAGCTCTAGTCAAAATAGGAGTAAGGTTATACCTAGGCTCATCGAGCATGACCACCAATGCCTTCACAGACGACAGATCCAAACGAAATGTAACTGCGAATCCATAGACCTGCTAGAATCACAGACCTACTTAGGACTCGTGATAGATAGTCGCCTAAATTGGAAAGAGCATATTGAGCATGTATGTGATAAACTAAAGCTTGCAAAATTTTCTATAATTAAATATAAAATTCCGTATAAAATACTTATATAACTATAAAAATCACTGGTAGAGTCAAAAGTAGCATATAGTTTATCTTGCTATGGTAGAAGGTACAGATCACATTTAGAACGTATTTATCTATTACAATTACGTATTTTAAAAACTATAATCCCGGATAGTATTAAAAACCAGTATAGAGAATCAGATCACCACAACCTTTTATTGCAAAATTATACCTATACACGAAAAGGTAAAGTTTACCCTTCTTATAGAAGAATTTTTCCATGAACAGTTAAAAATTGCACATACACGTGAATACTCTAAAACTAGCAACTCTGGAAAACCTAAACTAGCCTTACCTAAATACAATAATTTATATGGTAAGTGTACCTAAGAATATATGATTCCTAACCTAATTAACCAGCTACCATTATTAGTAAAATCAGAACTAAATCAAAAAAATATTAAATTAATTTTAAAAAATTACTTTATGGAATGCATTACTAATAATTTAAATTATACATAATATGTTTTTAATAATAAATACTACGATAACGCCCTAAAACAAGCGCCCTGTATAAAATATAGGATCCATGCGCGATGCATTATACAATAGAAGGTTACGTAATTAACTAATAAATACTAATGTGTTTTTTTTTACTACACCCTCATATTTGTTATTGTCGGTGATACCGGTACACGGTAAAGTTTCTATAAACTTATGATTGTACCGTAACGTAATGTGTAATTAATGAATGTAATAATATATTAAATAAATAAAAAAACTCAACGGGGACTATAAAAAATAAATAATAAATAAACACGACGCGCAAGGTGCGCGGCAGCTACGCGCGGCAATTTGTGTCCCGCGAATGCCGCGCTTAGTTTAAACCTACTGCGCGGCATTGCTGCGTATGCAAATCGCTCTAGTAAAAACTGCCTTCACTATGATTTTTATTAGAGAAAAGGTAAGGTAAGGTAGCCCAAAATAAAAACATATTTTTAATTCTAAGTATATTATATATTTTTGCAAAGAGATATGCCTACCGTTTTTTAGTAATAAGTTTACAAAGGGAGTCATTTTGGAACTACCTATTTTAAAAAGATAGAATTAGGTTTAACTGTTTGTACTGTTAATAAAATATAATATGTTTTTTCTCTGTTTCTTTCCCTTCTATACGAACTTAAAAGGCTTCATTTTCAATTTTAAAGCGGCTTTTTGTACGATTTTTTTTCTATTTCATCCCATAGATCTCCTCCTACGTTATTATTGTGATACTAACTTTTTACCCGCGGCTTCACTCGCGTGGGCTTGAATTTAGAAACATTTATCTTACTATTTCTTACTAATATTAGCAAAACTGGATCACTTGTAGAGATACGTCGGTATCTGTGTCTATATTGACAATATTATAGGCTACAGAAACACATAAGTTAGTTTATCAGAATCGCATTAATATCATCAATCGTCAAGCAATACCTTTTATATATCGAGCACGTCTTCTGATATGTTTTTATGAAGGGAAAATTTTCCTGGAATCGGAAATGCGTTATTTATATAATATGCATAATTAAATTTGATATAGTTTTGATAAAATAAGATTTAATTTCATGGTCTTTATTAATATTGGTTCACATGCCAGTATTTCTTTACGTTCGAGTAGTCTTCGAAATTTCATAAATGTAGTTCTATTTACGGTGAACGTGTAAGAAGAATTAAATTCATGAACAGGAGTAGAAATCTACATAAGACGGGCAGCAGCATCTGAAATCTGTTAAGGAGTTTTCGCGTGAATCTTGATTAAACAGACAGACAAACATTCTAAAAACCACTAATTTGGTTTCAGTGGCCTTATTCAGTGGCTTTATTTAGCCGCCTGGACTTGTTTTTTCCAGAAAATATTAGAATTATAGACTCGACTTTTCTACAGATTTATTAAATTGTATAGATTGGAGCCATACATTTCAATAAGACGAATTGCTGTTTCGCTATCCAGTTTACTTAATAAAACACGTCCGTCTACACACAACCACCGGCGAACCAACAGCCAACACTAACCATTCGACGTTAGTGGTGTTCGCCGCGCGTTGCAGGTAGCTCGCGGCTGCCGCGCGCGGCCGTTTGTCCAATTACAGCGCGGCTAGCCGCGCGCGGCAGCCGCGCTCGAATGCCGCGCTGTATTTGGACACACCTTTAGAATATTATTAAACGAGAACTCACTTTAAGCTCCAATGCTCGTTCATTCCAGTTTGCTGGCCAAGCGTGTTTAACAACATCTGATGATCATTGGAGAATGATGGGGTTGGGGCAGGAGTAGGAGTTGGTGCCGGAGTGGGTGGAATGGCTTCTGGCATTCCTGATTTGAAAGCACTCTCCTCCTGTAACAGATACATAAAATACATACAATTAAATGAAATATTCATTAATTATTGAAATTCCGAAATATTTAACCCAGTAAAACTTTTTATTTTACAAGTAAATATAATTAAATTACGAACAACCTGGCATGCAATGATCTAACTAATAAAAGATATTGTCCGCACATTATATCTTAGTTGATTAAAATGGTGACAAGAGGAGTGGGAGGGTGGGCGTTAACTAAAACTAGAGATGCGAATACGCATCTTGCGCGGCTAAAATTACCACAGATTAAAAAATGTTACGTAGAATCAATTATTTTTATTATCCATTATGATTTGATTTTATTTTATATTTATTGAAGAGAAAACTTCTTTGGAATTGTAGTGATTTTAAAGACGAAACGAAAAAGCTACACCAATAAAAGACAACTATTTTATAGATCTATATGATTTAATCAGCCGGAGAGTAAGACAGAATACATTATATATAGTTCTTGCAATTTACTTGACTTTTGGATTTGGTTTGACATGTACATGCACTGTGTGCACTGTGTCGAACCACATCCAAAGCTCGACCGCACTTGTGAATTGCAAGAACTATAGTTTCCTATGATCCCGGTCTCCGCTTGGTGTGGTGCTTTATGGATGATTAATATCACTTTTAACTGTTAAATAAACAGTTAAAAAATTAACGAATTTATGAAATAAATAAAATTTATATAAATTACCTTTTTTATATTAATTTAATAGTAATTTACGTACCACCTTTAGAGTCAATCAATTTTTGTTTGATAAATGACTTGACCCTTACTCCTATTAAATAAAGTAGATTTTACGCTATATATTTGCAATTTACGTGCCAATTATTTAATTTTATGTATATTAAAACTTTTATTACATTCCATCAGAAAAAATGATTACTATGGGCAGACTTAAATATAATATTATATATAATTGCATTATATACAACTACATAATTACAAAATTAATATGTACGTATAAATACAACTATTTAACAATATTCTAATTCTATTTTATGATGGATGTGAGGTGAAAAATTTAGTTATATTATTTTGGGGTTACTGAAAGAATTTTTTGTCCCAGCATATATCGTGTATTTACTATATGTTCAAACTATTTATCATAATTCTCTATTAGAAACTATTGTTTTATTGAAATACATACAGATATTAAAATAATAATTTTCAATAATCAATATAATTAATTTAAACAAAACAAACTGGTTCTGATGTTAGGAGTGAATATGAAGTGGCACATCTCTATCAAATAGCATCTTTTCATGAGCAAAAGGCAACTTCATTCCGGCTTCCGGCCAAGAGATTGCGCGCGTTTTACATTTCATATTCAAGTTAATTAAATGTTTGGAATGTACACTTATCATGTCACTGTTCACAATAATGTCAAACTGATATGATTAGTAGATATGTATAGACATACCAAAATAGTAACTTCCATCATCTACATGCAACATAGATGGTAAGAATATACATAAATACCAGACTAAAAATATTATTGTCCTTATAGTCTTTTTTTTTTTATAGAATAGGCTGACAAACGAGCACACAGTCCACCTGATGGTAAGTGGTTGCTGCGACCCATAGACATCTACATCTATCTTCCATTACAAATCAAAATGCAGATGCGTTGTCACCCATGAGGACTGAGATGGAATGCCTCATTCTCAGTAAAAAGGGTCTCCGGTTCTCTACACTCACCATACGAAATACAGCAGCATTAAGCTACTATTTCACGCTGGTATTCTGTGAGAGCGTGGTCCTTCCCCGGTCGAGCCGACCCATTCGTGCTACAACTATACTACTAATATAACTGCAGCATGACTCTACCACGTAGAAAACTCGTAACTCGTAACGTAAAACTCGTAAAAAAGGTAGTCTTTTTTATAGAGGCCAACCTGCACCCAGTCGAACCGGTAAGTGGACACTTAGGCCCATAAACTGTTATTAATTAAATTGCAGGTGTATTGTCACCTCTGAGGACTAAGACGGAAAGCTTCGTTATCAATAAAAGGGTCACCGGTTCTAAACCCTCAGATAGCCACTTTATGCTGCTACTTTAAGCTAGTGTGGAATCTAGACATCCATGATACAGCCATAATACAACTGCAGTGGTAGCAGCAACATCCTTACGTTATATTATAGAATTTAGCATTGGCTTCAACACTCACCTGTTCCTTTGTAGTATTGGTGACATATAACATATCGTTGATGATACAGAATCCACCTCCACTATTAGCATTGTCTTCAACACTCACCTGTTCCTTTGTAGTATTGGTGACATATAACATATCGTTGATGATACAGAATCCACCTCCACTATTAGCATTGGCTTCAACACTCACCTGTTCCTTTGTAGTATTGGTGACATATAACATATCGTTGATGATACAGAATCCACCTCCACTATTAGCATTGGCTTCAACACTCACCTGTTCCTTTGTAGTATTGGTGACATATAACATATCGTTGATGATACAGAATCCACCTCCACTATTAGCATTGGCTTCAACACTCACCTGTTCCTTTGTAGTATTGGTGACATATAACATATCGTTGATGATACAGAATCCACCTCCACTATTAGCATTGGCTTCAACACTCACCTGTTCCTTTGTAGTATTGGTGACATATAACATATCGTTGATGATACAGAATCCACCTCCACTATTAGCATTGGCTTCAACACTCACCTGTTCCTTTGTAGTATTGGTGACATATAACATATCGTTGATGATACAGAATCCACCTCCACTATTAGCATTGGCTTCAACACTCACCTGTTCCTTTGTAGTATTGGTGACATATAACATATCGTTGATGATACAGAATCCACCTCCACTATTAGGCACTATGACGAAGGTGCGATGAAAGGACCGCGTTGGGCTGCCTGGCGTATTCGTCTCTTTGTATAAGCCATTCATCGTAAGCACTATCATTGCCGGCTGTAAAATTGAATTAAATGTTAAATGTGATATATTTTATATTAACTAGAAATTAAAAGTAATGTTTCTCTAAATTTCGTTATACAAAATATTTTCTCTATTTTGAGAAGTCAATTGTGGTTTCATGTGACCTTAAAATAAAAAAGGTAATTCTCAGGGATGCTTATTTTACCAGATGGTTGTTCTTTTTCTGTTTATGACTCCTACTGGGTAGGTACCACCATGTATGTTACAAAAACAAAAATAGTTTTAATATAAAATACATTGTATAATCATTAGGAGAAAACACAAGGTACCAGTTACTTGGACTCCACAGAGTACAGTAAATTATTCATCATTCAATGTGAATACTACTCTTTTATAACATGTGTCCTAGAAAAGCGTGTAAAATAAAACATACAAGGTATCTGTATTACCAAGTTTAAATATTTTATTAAACAAAAACTGTATAGTGTTATTAAAATATAGATAAACACATGATTGACTATTTATTAAATTAGTTTTGTAAAAAAATTGTTCAACCTGTTTTTTATTGTATGATTTTACTTTTTTTTTTAATGTCCCACTGGGTTTCTTGTTGGTTATTTCCAGGACATAGGTATTTTAAAAACAGTTATAAAAGTAAAAAAATTAATTCCAATAAGAATGACTTGTAAGCTATATTGAAATAAAATAATATTCTATTCTACCCTGATGACTATTTGTGCATATACTATTGTGTACTCTTCATACTAGGAGATGGATAGCCCATATTAATTAAAGGTCGTGGGGTATTTCATCTGTTACCTTCTTTTTTGTAGATGTCAATAGGGTTTAGTAATGTCTAATCATTAGGTAAAATTTTAGCTTGTTGTACACTATAATGTTATCTCATTGTTTTAAATAATGAAAAATAATGGAAAGAACTGGAGAAATTGTTTTGAGTCATGATAACACACGCACACATACTCGTTACCAATTACATACATATAACACAGGCATATAAAATAATATATGTTATACTTACAGTAAATACAAGCAAGTCCACAGCAAACCCCATGAGATCATGAGTCGTTTTCGGTAAATCAGAGAGGAAGGACACCACCTGAAGCTTGCCTGTGCGTAGGTATCTTCTTCTTGATTCCCTTTCCGTGATTCGTATTATATTCCGACTGTTCGAAATGTATTGATTTAATCTGTGGATAGTAAAAAAATATTTAAGAACCTATCTTCATTTTCTTTAATAGACTGCGCCTAAAGACGTATAAATGAGGCGTGGTATGTGATATTCTCTGGGTCCACTAAACATTATAACTATGACAATATAATGCACATGAGGAAAAAATAAATAAAATGAATTGATCATTACTAACCTAGTAGCTGGCATGTTTCTATTATCATTGGTCAGGTAATTTGCGGCCATAGACATGGTGGCGCTTTCATGGTAAGCTTCCAACAGCGGCTGTCTGGATTCAGAATCAAAGATAGCGAAGTACTGCGTGAGAAATTCCCTCACGAGGTCCTGACCGGCTGGGTCAATGAGGAAAGACTGCTGACGTGGCGGCAACGTGACATCTTCAGATACGTCGAAGCCGATCGCTGGCGGCAAATCCACTCCGTCCTGTACATATTGTATTTAAGTTTAACAATTTTTTATATTATATTATACTGTTTATATTTTAAATTATAATAACTTTTCCTGTCTTCCCCAGTAGACAGCGCGATGAGTACCAGCGCCATCCATCGGATCCCAGCATATCTATGAACCCTCATCTCGACAAAACAAACATATTATACTTATGTGCATATAACCTCAATCAGTTGAGTCATTCTGAAGTTAGACAATCACTAAGAGCACCACTAACAACGATAGGAAGATATAAAAAGATATATATGATATTAAACTATATTTATATTTAATAAATACTACAGCACTAACTTGAAATGATATTGCAGGTAAAATGATGTTATTTTTATTTTCGTTTTTCATTCTTAAAAAAGATCATATATGTTTAAGCTCTTTACTATATTTTATACATATACAGCCCCTAAAAAATACTATATATCTCACAAGATGGTTGGTTACTCCAATAATGAAATTTCCGATTAAAATAAAACTGAAAGTTTTCTTTACATATTGAAATACTTTGCCATAAAAATCTATGCTGTGCACATAATGTTCAATATATCGTAATGCTTAAAAGTGTAAAATAGTGTTTGGTATATATAAGCTTTATGGATAACATTCTGCAAGATCTATGTTTTAGATTTTATGTTTCATCATCTAAAAAATTAATATGGAGGTGGAGACAATGAAGCATTTACTATTTTTAAAACTCCCGACGTTTCGGGTGCTTTACAGCAACCATGGTCACGGGGGGGACTGAGATGTTTGACGTCCCAATGTCATAGTTAGTCCGGCTACCTTCAGTTTTTGAATATTAATTTTTGGTCCGATTTACGTAAAACGAGCTTACTTGGGTACTTCACACATGTTCAGTGTAGCATTACGTCTACATTTTACGTCTGTGATTACGGCAAAGCAAGGATATTTAACTACTAAAGTAAGTATGTAAGATAAATGTTGCTTACGAGACAGTTTCCCAACTACTTGTTTAGTTTTAAATCTTAAACTCAATTGCTTGTACTAATATCGCTTTTATTCATATTACACAAAACTCAATAATACTTTTACTTACCAGTCGTACGAGCTTGGGGAACTTTTTCCGCACATCGCTGGACAAACAATATGGCAACAGATGAAAAAGATTTCTGAAACTCTTTGATAAAGTTTAATAAAACACAGGAAAAATAAATACAAATTTAATATTGCCAACAAATAGTATCATATTTGTTAACAGTATTAAATTTGCATTTACACATCATAGTTATTTACAATGTTCGTATATTATTCTTTTATTCGGGCCCAAGGAACTTAAAAAATCATACCAAATCAAGTTCAAGATAATTTAAAATTGTGATTGTTGTTTCTTGGTGGAATATAATTTAATAATGTAAAAAATATATATCTTTTCAGATGTGAAATGCAAAATACTTGTACTCTTATGAACACTTTTTTATTACTAACTTGATTTATAAATTAATTAGCTCTGTAGTTTTATGGAACTTTCAAAACATGTTTCCCTACTTAGTACTTAAAAAAAGAGGACTTAAGTGTTTTGCATTTTCGATAGGTAGCTTAACAAAGCTCAATCTTAACAATGACTTAACATTCTCAATATGATAATTAATTAAAAGTAGAAAATCAATTAAAAAATGTCTGTATGCAGTTCAAAAAATATGGGAACCTGTTGAAATATATTTTCTCAGCACAAAATTAAGTAACAAATTGTATTTGTATATGCTAACTGGTAAGACATTTTTAAATGAAACAAATAATTAGAAAAAAAAATGGACGAGTTTCTAAGTTCCATTGCAGACAGAAAAAAAATGAGACATACTAAAATTCTGCCATCCAATTTTTAAAAGGCCGCCCTAAATGTTTATTAATTCATTTCAAAACTTCTGCTGTATTTTTATATAAAAAATATGAACAAAGCAAAAAAAACCTTTTTCAGACTAACAAATTTAATGTGTAAAATTACTAAATACTATATAACTTAGTACTTCTAGCAAAAATTTCTTGCAAGTGTTCTTTCTGATTTTTAGGGATTCTTCTCGTAAGACAACATATTTTCAAGACAAGTCTTTTAGTGATTGCACAGCAGAATTTTGACGACATTCATTGTTTAAAATTATTTTTACGGATTTTATCGCGTTTAATAATTTTTTATATTTACGCGAACACTACACTTAATTAAATATCCATGTGTAGTGTTCGTGTAAATATAAAAAATCATTATATGTATTAAACGCGATACAATCCTTAAAAGTAATTTTAATAAATGTGTAATGTTCGCGTAAATATATATATATATATATATATATATATATATATATATATATATATATATATATATATATATATATATATATATATATATATATATATATATATACTTATCCGATATCTATATAGTGAATATTATTTTTATTTAATTACAGTTGACGTAAAACAGTAAAATTTAATTTGATATTTTTGTATTTTTCAAAACATTTCAAGACTTACAATGTAACTTTGTAGTAGACATTAGATCTTATAAGATTCAAAATCTTCAAACCAAAATAATTACCGATAACTTGTGAAAATATGACAATAGTTAATATTTAATTTAAATTATAATTTAATGAGTTATCGATTGGGAAATGGTTCACTGTACAATAATAGCTGAAATGGATGAATCAATTCTACGATAGTTTGGTGAAAGAAATTTAGATAGGCACGTCACCAAACTAGTGATTTTTTTTTTACTACACAAACATAAAAATGAATGCTCTTACCTCATACCATACAATTGTGAACGGATATTATATGAAATATATTTAAAAATATACATTTAAACACAAATATTAATTCATAGGATTTATATAAGTGCCTAAAATTGGTTTTATGTCTAAAGTAAATGTATATATGCATGTGTTTAATTTTTTTCAATTTGCAAAATATATACTTAATATTTATGAAACCAAATATGATCAAAAAGTTGTTAAAAAGTAATATTTCATAATAATAACCAGGGTCAGCATTTTTTTGCCCTGCTCTAGCTAATTACTTGCTAAAAATAGAATAAGTCAATACTCAAAATGGTTGCGCATGATTTTCATTAACAGAAAACAGAATATGTGTGAAAATTTTGCTTACTCAAAATGGTTGCACATGATTTTCATTAACAGAAAACAGAATATGTGTGAAAATTTTGCTATTTCGTAGAAATTACATTCAACTGCTAACTTACATACTTATACTTAAATCATAATAAATAGTAGATTGTCTGAAGCATGTTTCCTGGTTAACAAAAATTAAACACACATACAATTACTTCATGCTCTTAATATTATTGGAAGAAATATTTTTGATATTGAGTAATTAAGAGACTGCAGATTCATGTATAATAAAGTTACAACCGTAAATAAGACATGTTAAATACAAATATATAGTAGGACCTTTACTCATGAGCACTTCGTATAACAAAGGTATTATTTTAGCAAAAGGAAAACCTATTAGAAATATAAACTATTTCTGTGGTGTAGAACAAATACACAAAAATCGTTTGATTTTGAAACCATGATCCTGCGCACAAAAGTTCTTTCAAAAAATACATAAAATTAAAAAAATAATATAACAAAGATACAACAAACTCTAAACACTACTTTTAAAGTTTGTTGCAAAATACATTATTATATACATAATACTGTAAATGTTCACAGTTATTCATTGTTAAAAGGAATCAGTTTGTGTGATACAGATTTTTTAAATAAATAATGTGATATTTAAATTCGTTAATTCTGAAACAAACCTTTTATTTTCTCACTCACCTATGTTTACAATAAAGTACTAGTGGTGGTTTTAGTTTATTGAAAAAAATTAAAATACATACATTAACATATACGCAAACATTTTTGGAGACATGCATGTTCTCCAAAAATGTTTGCGGTTAGTACCTAGTATTTTTATGTTAAATAGATCATTTCAATAATAATAAACCAAAATGTCACAAGTGTTTCTTCTTGAAATATCTATGGCTGTAAAAACAATACATATTTTTTTAAATACTAGCAATTCCCTCTAACCACTGATGGTAAGCTGAAAATGCTTATGTTGGGAGCAGGACTTGTTTGCGGTTAAGGTATATATTTTAAATGAGTCATAATAAATGATTCACTTTAATTTTCATTCTCATATAAATTTAATAACATAAAACACGGTTGGAAAGCAATGTTTACTTTAAATGTTTAAATAATTTATTGTACAATGTACATGTTTCAAAATTCTAAGTCACATTAATTCATTAAAATATTGTGCTGTTATAGTAAGCGCAAAATTTACAACTTATTTTATTAGACATGCATTCACTTTCTTCCCTTATTTTATTAGAAAAAGCGTAGGCTTTAAATACAGTTTTTATAACCGCAAGATGGTCGGCAGGGTCCAATGTATTTGCAAAAAATTATAATAGACCTTCAATAAAAGAAAATCATAATTATTGTTTTCAAAGTCAACTTGTAATGTAAATGTGGGATAACTGTAATTATTAAAACCTGTATTTCAAAATAAATGTTTGTTTTGAAATTGACTAATTATTTTACTTTGGACTTCATTTCTAAACATCTACAAATTGAATGTATCTTGGACTAAGAGTATCACTAACATATTATGTTATATTATCCTGAAGTTGATGTTGGAATATTCTTTTAGTTTATAAAATTAAATGTGTATTTTGAAGTTAATTGATTGGCAGTTTGTCATTTACCACTGTTTTATTTTTTCACTTTTTACCAATCGCAGAAACCCAGACCAAATGTTGTAGAATGAAATAGTGAATATATCTCAGACTAAGTATCTCGTATAATTACAATATAACTTCACTAAAAGTACATTTCATTTAGTGTTTCAAATTTGGAATCAAACTAATACACAATAATTATGGACATAAAACGCCATCATATTATCATTACACTCAGATCGACTTCCTACAATGAGAAATTTGAAATGTGTTTTACAAAATGTATAAAAACTGAAAGTTATACATGTTGATGAAAATTAGACGAAACCATTATAAAGGTTATAAGTTCTTTATGACATTTGTCATAGTTGCCTCTTGCGACCTATGAAATGGGGCGATGGAGACGCTGCCACCACATGGTAAATATATTAAGATATAATATTAATTGAAATATCATTACATAGGTTAGCAGTTCTATTTATAAAATTATATTTTTTTTTCCTTAATAGTTAGCAACTTTTATAGGGTTCTGCTCTACACCTGAGTGTTGAATTGTAAATAATGAATAAATGGGATTTTCTTCAAATTTACTATTCATATTTTATTTTTGTTTAATTATTGATAACAAACATTATTTTCCCAAATAATTTGTGCCAGATGAAAAAATGAATGAAGATTTTGGCCAAAAACCAGAAAGTTTTTTGTGCGTTCATGGACTTGGAAAAGGCTTATGACAGAGTGGACAGGAATGTGTTATGGCAAACACTGAACTCATATGGGTTGATCGCTGGTTTGATACAGGCATTAAGGTCTCTTTATAGGGACTCTAGTGCTTGTGACAGGATCAATGGGGTCTACTCAGACTGGTTTGGCATCCAAAAAGGTGTCAGACAGAGCTGTGTAGCTCCCCCTTGGCTGTTCAACCTATTTATGGACAGCTGTTTGCAAACTTTGAAAGATGAAGAATGTGGGTTAAGAATGGGCGAGTTAACCGTAAAATGCCTTTTGTATGCCGATGATCAAGTCATATTTGCGTCATCGGCGGCTGAGTTGCAAATGATGGTTACATTAATGAACTGGGCATTAAAAGAAAGGGGAATGAAAGTGAACGCAAGTAAGACGAAAGTGATGGTTTTTGAAAGAGAAGAAAGCAAAACAGTATGTCAAATAAGAATAGAAGGAGAGTTAATTGAGCAAGTGGATGAGTTTGTGTATTTGGGATGTGTATTTAGCAGGGATGGTAGATATGATAAGGATATAGAACGACGAGTAAATGCAGGGAATAGAGTGAATGGGGCACTACACTCTATTATGAAGAACCAGAATGTGTCAAAAAAGGCACGTATGGTAATTCATAATTCTGTGTTAGTCCCTACTTTAATGTATGGTAGTGAAAGCTGGGTGTGGCAGAAGAAGCACGAAAGTAGAATAAATAAAAAAATGCTGTAGAAATGCGGTCTTTAAGGAGTATGCTAGGGTTGAATCTGAATGACAGGGTGAGAAATTGTGTGATAAGAGATAAATATGGTATGCAAGATGATGTTGTGACCAGGATTAAGAAAGGAATGCTTCGGTGGTTTGGTCATGTAGAAAGAATGAATGAGGAAAGAGTGACAAAGCAAATTTATATGGCAGATGTGAACGGCAGAGTCGGGAAAAAAGTTTATTGACCAAATTGGCGATATTTTGAAAATGGGCCACGTTAGAAGTACCCTTAACCGACGAGCATGTATGCGTAGATATATGGAAGTAAAGGAGGCGAAAGAGGTATGTCAGGATCGTGCCAAATGGAAGTCCGTAGTCTCTGCCTACTCCTCTGGGTGACAGGCGTGAGTGTTTATATATATATTTTATATTATTATATTATGAAAAAATGAACCATTACAAATGTTTTCCAAATTTTACCATGATAGCTGGGAATTTAGTGACTCCCAACATCTAACAAACTTTTAGTACTCCAAGGCTTCCAACTCTTGGAGCTTTAGATAAAACTAACTGCATCTAATAAATATTACCTGATGTAAATATCGTGATCATTAAACCTGTTCAGCAATGGGTTGCCTTTGAGGTATAACTCCACCAGTGGCAGAGACTTCAGCGGGTCCAGAGATCCAAGAAATGGTATCTGAAAATTTAAAGAATATCTAAGTAATTTAAAAAAAAATTAATGAATATCTAATCTCAATTATACCAGTACTAAAATATTCAGATTAGCGACATGGCGCAGTGTCAAAGGTGCGAGACGACTGGTCACCAATCCTTCTCGGCTAAGCATAGCTATTTGGGCAAATCCTCCTTACCCAGGATATAGATACCCAAACCCAAAAGTGGACTTTTATAGGCTGATTTATAAGATAGGGTGACGAACGAGCACCCAGTCCACCTGATGTTGGTGTCGCCCATTGACACCTAAATGTATCCTCGGTTACGAATCAAAATGCAAATGCGTTGTCACCTGTGAGGACTAAGATGGAATGCCTCATTTCCAGTAAAAAGGGTCTCCGGTTCTCTACATTAACCATACAAAACACAGCAGCATTAAGCTACTATTTTACGCTGGTATTCTGTGAGAGTGTGATCCTTCCCCGTCAAGCCCACCCATTCATGCTACCACCATAATAGCTGCAGCATGGCTCTACCACATACAAATTAAAGTCAATTTATAATTAAAGTAAGCTAATATTTTATAAATACAAGAAATGCATAACATTTTTTTCATATATATAGGATAGGATGATAAACGAGCACACAGTCCAGTTGATGGTAAGTGGTTGCTGTGGCCCATAGGTATCTACATCTATCCTCGATTACGAATCAAAATGCAGATGCGTTGTCATCCGCGAGGACTTAGGTGAAATGCCTCATTTCCAGTAAAAAGGGTCTCTGGTTCTCTACACTCACCATACGAAACATAGCAGCATTAAGCTACTATTTGACGCTGGTATTCTGTGAGAGCGTGGTCCCTCCCCGGTCGAGCCGACCCATTCGTGCTACAACTATACTAAAAATATAACTGCAGCATGGCTCTACCACATAAAAAAAACATACCCTGTTGTCTCCCAAATACAAAATCTTCAAACTTTTTAATTTCGTAGATAGTATTTTCAGATGCTCAAGACCATGCAATTTATTGTCATTAAGATTTAAGGCTTCAAGGTCTGGTATGTTTTCGGCAATGATATCAATGGCTGCAAGCATGATAACTGGCCGGAACAAGGCACAGAAAATCTCAGACAAATCTGCAAGCAAAAATATCAAAATGTTTGTTTTAATATCTAGTTACAGGTTAATAAGCATATACTATAATATAGAAAAAATAGTTCACATTTTTATAATCCCTTCCCGCACCTTGTCACATCCAATTATATTTTTGTGATCCCTTTCACCCTAGCCTCCTTCTAGACATGTTATGTCAAATACGAAAGATGCAGTGTCGATCCAAGTCACGTAAGTTCTTTTTTCCCGTAAAAGCTTCTTTGCAACCATTTCTAATGAATAATCCAGAACAAATGATTGACAGAACCCTTATAATCTTTGACTAATGATTAGAGTTGTACCGACTAGCCGCCGAAATCTCAGCACACCTAGTTCCACTCATTGAGGGTTTCCAGTAGCAGATACTGAAGTACACCTTCAGGTCACTCCATAAAGTCCAAGATGTATAAGTATATTTAAATCCTACATACTTTTAGCGAGACAATATATAGTAAAAAAAATCTGTGATTATAAAAATAACAAATATCTTACCTTGGTCAAGTATGTATCAAATGTAATTTTTTTTAAATATTTTGAATTTCTACAGCGATCGATATTTTTCTTCACAAGTAAACAAACAATACAGTAATCCACTCACAAAGGCGGCCAAGCCCGGAGTGAGAGTGAGTCAGCTCAACTCAAAGTGTATTTAGTAAAATAGATTTTTACAAGGCTGCTCAAACAAAATCGGCTGCCTAAAATCTTTTGAAATTCAAGTCATATCCACCCTACTTTACAAATGGCAATAAAACAATAAATTTAGTAGGCATCTTTGACCTTGTCATTTCGCAGGGTCACAGGCTAGGGTGGATATGATTTCAATTTCAATAGATTTCAACTTACTTATTTAATTCAAAATTATTGTTTTTATTTTTTGTAAAATATCAATGCCATAGTACTTACTTCTACTCTATTCACATGTTACACCCTATTTTCTTTTAGATGGTAAAAAAGGTCGTCCAGTCCGTATAGATAAGATCTGATTTAGACCACATAAACACAAAGTCACATGACTTATAATGAGTGTAAAGACATACAATATATATATATAAATATATATATATATATATATATACACATTATATATATATATATATATATATATATATATATATATATATATATATATATACATAAGATGAAGTATAAAACACAACAAATTATTACAAATGTTTTAATTCTTTCCATTTCTCTGATATATATATATGAAAAGGGGTTCATAGTTGTTTCATACAATGTCTGAAATGGTGTTATGAATTCTCCCCACCAATAAATAACAAATGAACTTAAATGTATTGCTAAAATATAATACAATCATTAAAAAGACATAGCTTACAACTGTAGATTGGTTATTGTGATGCAATAGCTGGGTCCAAACCAAATTCCAATATAAACAATAACACAAATTATTTTTATTTGCATATAAGTCCATTTAAACAGAAATAGATATACATTACAAAAAATATTACAAACTTGTAAGGTTATTGTTTATAACTACTGGTTAAAGCACACATAGTAGTAACAACCATGAAGGAGGGACACCTCCTTCTTCATCGTTGTTATAATCAATATTAACTGTACAATGTATTTATTTAATTATTATGATGTAGAATAGAAAATATAAATAAGTGTATACCTGGATCTGCATGAAATTTAGTTAAATCCAAAGCTTTCGTAGCAGCATTATACCTTTTTGCCATTACTAACTTCATTTTTTCTTTCATATCAGCATCTACATTCACATTTGGAACAGTATTTCTCACTATTACAACTAACTTAAAGCCATCTGACATTATAATTTTTCGATCAGCATGAAACAGCTTCTCAGCAATTTTAACATCATCCACATAAAATACTGCAGCATTACCATTTATTTTATAGTAATGTGGTATAAAGATTTCTGGTGAAATGTGATCTAAAAGGGCTCTCAGTACGACATCTTTATCATGTTTTGCCCCATAAGGGATAATGATCTGATACCATGGTAACATCCCCGCAACAAACTTCTTCTTTGTAATTCCATAACCAGATCTTGGTGCTGGTGATCCAAGACGTCCTCCACGACCTCTATAGGGCTTTCTAGGCCCTTGTCCTCCAGAAGCCCCCATATCAACATCATCATCAAGCAATAGCTTAGCAGTGTTTTTCCATGCATTAAATTTATTCTTGCCTTTATTTGTACCAGGCTTAAAGCTGACTCGTCTGGGATTAGTGGCGCGGTCATCATGTTCTATAAAAGAAATCAATACTTATTTCAATAAAATTTACCTTACCATTGAACATAACCATAATTTACTTATGCAATGTACTTAATTGAAGAAATAGAATTATACCAATAATAAAAACTTTAAACATGCTTCATTTAACACCTTTAGCACACAGCTGAGAATCCAAAACAGATTCACAGAAGTGCATAAACTAGCAAAAGAAACAAACATTAACTAGCATAACTGATTAGTGGGTCACACTCGGTAAAGAAATGAAAGCAAATCAAAGTCTTGCATCTGCAACAAGTATCTAAATATTGACCTATTTTCTGCAGTCTGTTTAGTGAAAAGAATATTTGAAGCAATATAATCACCATATTGAGCTTTTGCAAATTCATCCCTTTAAAATAAACAAAATATACATTACATCAGTTTGTTCCAAAAGAAACATGACAATGGCAGCCAGAGATGCGTCACTTTTTTTGGGCCAGCCCGCATGCACCGAACAAAAATAAAGTTTTTATATAATATTGAAAATAAGGTCTTATCATTTGAATAAGTACATACTTAATTGGTGTCGTTATCACTCGAATATTTATATGTGTTATAAATTAATGCTTTTTGTTGTTAAATGATTAAAGTACTTTATAACAATAGATGACTTTTCTTCTACTGCGATCTTTTACATACGTTTTTAGTAATAGTTAATAAATATATATTAATCATTATAAGAAAAATAATAATAAAAATCATTATAAATAAAGAAAATACTACATATAAAAAGTGCCTATATATTGAAGGTTTTTAGCCCTGGTTAAACAACCGAAAGGTCAATGTCCACTTTTTCTCAATCGATTTGGTACGAACTATAGTCAAAAACATTACAAAAACATAACCTTAAAAAGAGATTTTTAAAAATTTATAAAAAATAACTAAGCACGTCCAGCAGGGAGGGAAGGGGCGGGGCTTATCCTAAAGATGAAACGACCAACCACCCTGTTATCTATTTCTAAAGCTTAGAGTGTATAGCGAGTCAGTTGAATTATTACAGGCTGTGAGCAATTCTATCTTAGTCTTCAGAGGTAGCAACAGATCCATAACCTTCTTACTTTGAAGTTAGTTGCAAATGTCTATGGGCTCCAATAGGCAATTACCATCAGGTCAATAGCAAATTCTTTATTGGGTGCAAAACACTACTCATACACGTCCGACGTCCATCCTGCATGGATTTGATTCGTATCTCGTGTACAGTTCTGACAGGTCCACTACGCGAAATGGATACTAGAAAAAGCGATTACTGCGTTACATATTCGCCACGTTTGCCCTCTATCTGCTAACGCTAAAGATGTAAGAATCAAGAATGCATTTTTGACGAAATGTCAACATGTTTTATTGAAAATGCGACACATCGAGAAAAATAGATATTCAATAAATATATTACTCTATAATTACCAAAATGATCATTATCAGCTTTCCAATTTCTCATGCGTCCACCACCTCGTTTAGGCATGTTTGTTTGATAACGACACCAATGTAACATGCAACAATATGCGAAAACGAAGTCCTGTATTCTTGATGTTTTTTTGTTTACAATACAGTATATTATATATTAATGTAACAATAACTTTAATTAACGATATTGGTATAATTAAGTTTTATGGTAGTTATCAGTATATTATGGGTATGTTCCGAAATACAACGCTGTGTACTGTCCAATGCAAATGACGTCATGAATCGAAGCTATATGGTGATTCGTTCCAAAACATTGGACAGTATATGACGTCATACTTTGGCGCCATTTGGAAAAGTGTTGGCGATTATTTTGTCATTTTGTGCTCAAAAAATCATTATATCCACCTAATGGATATACCATCAATTATTCCATAATTTTTTGTATTTGAATAAATAGAAAAAAATTCTGGCATGCTTCATTCGGCAAACACACAATTAAAAATTGTTTTATTATGGCCGGATATCCGACACAATATGGCGGCGGCACGCTAGTACAATAAAGTGTCAAATGATACGTCATTTGCATTGGACAGTACACTGTGTTGTATTTCGGAACATACCCTATATATTATATTTCTGATAAAGTACTCGCCCTCTGTTAATATCCAGTTTAATATCCTAGTTCCTAGTTAGGGACATAGGGATTCGCAAAAAGTATCGATACCTGAGTAGTATTGATTAGGGATGTTCAATGATCATCGTTGTTAAAAACTAAAACACCCGTAGACAGAGAATCCTAGCACTCTCTGTCTACGAAAACATCGCTGTTTTAACATTGATGTTTTTCACATGTCAAACATCGAAACATCGAAGTCAATGAACACATAATCGATAAATAAGAACTTGTAAACCCGCGAAATCAATATCAACTAAATCTTGCATCTCCTTCATTGCAGAGTGCATTTGACTGTGCATTTTATAAATGGCTGTGGAAACTTACTGCTTGGGCTGCCTGATTAAAAATTGTGAATAAATGTGACGGAAAAGTCTATCTTTCGTTTTTGTGTAGTTTGTTAATTTTGAGATTAGTTGATATAAAACCTACGATAAAATCGTAAATTAGGACCCATAGTTAAATTTTCATACTGGATTTATGAGTGTATAGGAATATTTAAATATCAAAATAATAACATTCATCATCATCGGCAAAAAATATAACAAATGAACTAGATATTTGTTAACTTCTTCCGATTTTTTAATTATTGTTTGACACTAGTTTTTTTTATTAATTTCTTTTATTTCATTAATAAGAAACTATAAACAACATTACCAATTTTTTATGGTATGTGCAAAAACACCGATAATGGCCAACATCGATGTTTTGAGTAGGATTAACATCGAACATCGATGTTAAGATTGGATACCAATATCGGTGTTTCTGCAACATCACTACATATTCCATTCTATCTGCTGCACTCAGAGAGCTTCATTAAATACACCCTAACGAATAATTAACAAATTACCATTATCTTCGTTAATGAGTGATACGTCCCAGAGACTAAATTTAATGATTCATTAGCTAATGAGTAACTTAAGGACACAACATGTGGCCATGCTAAGCAATATCGATAAGTCGTAAGGGTTGCTATGTAAATAAATTGCTTTCCGGAAATAATAGCTTTTCGTCTTTATTCAGTACAAACATATTAATACGTAAACACTTCAGTGTGATTTTTTCCAACATATAACAGTAAAAAGTATTTTTAAACCGTACACAGCACCGTAATAAGAGAAATTACAAATTTATTTTTTATTGTGGCAATCGACACCAGATGCCAGTCAGATGTCAGGAGTGAATGTCATTGTTAAACCCTTAGAGCATACATTACATGTAATGTATGCTCTAAGGTTAAACCCATGTTAACTTTCTATTCTGGGTATGTTCCGAAATACAACGCTGTGTACTGTCCAATGCAAATGACGTCATGAATCGACGCTATACTGGTGATTCGTTCCAAAACATTGGACAGTATATGACGTCATACTTTTGCGCCATTTGGAAAAGTGTTGGCGATTATTTTGTCATTTTGTGCTCCAAAAATCATTATATCCTCCTAATGGCTATACCATCAATTATTCTATAATTTTTTGTATTTGAATAAATAGAAACAAATTCTGGCATGCTTCATTCGGCAAACACACAATTAAAAATTGTTTTATTATGGCCGGATATCCGACACAATATGGCGGCGGCACGCTAGTACAATAAAGTGTCAAATGATACGTCATTTGCATTGGACAGTACACTGTGTTGTATTTCGGAACATACCCTCTATCTTATCAAGAGCCAAAGTGTATAGTAATATATACCTCAGAGCTTTGTGTAAATTATTGTTTTGTATCGTGTTTAGTTCACAGAATACTTTTACTTCTAGCGGAGACTACTCCTAGTTTAGTTGTTATTAATTCGTCGTACTAGTAGCATCGGATTCTCGTGGTGTATTCGGTGATCCCTACCTGTTATTTCAACGGAACCCGCACACCATATCCAACATATATTTTGGATAAATAACAAGTGACAAGAAAAATATGGTAAGTAGTTCCACTAGGTACTAAATTACGCTTTTTATACCAGACGAGATTAAGCATTAAAATTAATGTGCGTTTTATTTTAAAGAGCCGAAAACACCACGCTCAAGAGTGCCTAATTTCACCAGCGATGAAAAGGCCTTGTTAGCAGCCCTAATAAAGAGTAAACCAATTGTGGAGTCGAAAGCAACTGACGGCAAGTTAGTTGATAAAAAGAAAACTGCATGGGAGTCCATAACGCAAGAGTTTAATTGCCAAGCTTATGTTTATAAGGTGCATAAACTTACACTTTCTTTTATCATTTTATAAGCTATTGGCTAAGCTTTAAGCTATAAATTACTATTATGAAGTGTTTTTTTTTTACTTGTTATGCTCTTGTACTTTTCTTATACTTCCAGCGTGATACCATTAATTTAAAGAGGGCATGGGATAACATGAAGGCTTTTACACGTAAAGCTCGTGCAGCTGAACTTGGTAGTTTATTTAAAACTGGAGGGGGACCCGTAAAACCTACTCTGCCACCGCACCAAGGAGCCATTATAAGCATGGTAGAAGAAGTAGGTATAATTATAAATTTTGTTTTTAATATAAAGCTGAAGCAGCTTTTTTAATAACTTTATTTTTTTAGGCAGCACCTGTTATAATGTGTGAAGTGAAAAATTCATTTGATAGTGATGGATGCCTATTAAGTTCACTTGAAGAGGAGGAAGTGAAATCCAGTGATTGCAAAATAGGTATGTTATGTTAAATTATAACTTTATATTATTAAAAAAAAATATGAGCCAAATCATCTAAACCTTTGTTTGACAATGAAAAAGATAAATATCATCTTGCAGAGTCTGAAAAAACGCTCACCACTGAATTTCCAATTCAAGTTATAAATAACACAGGTAATACATATAAAGAAAAAACTTCATTTCTATAGGTAATATGTAAAATACTGTTTGTGTGTATTTTACATGTTTTAATATATATTTTTTCATCAAGAACTCATGATGAACAAAATGTTCCATTTAGCCCAACTGATTGTGTTCCTCGAAAGCCTGCCGATTATATAAGAAGAGAAGGTGTTTTAAGAATAAAAAATTTGGAAGTAAAAAAACGATTGGAGGCAAAGATATTATATTCAAAGTTTTTTTTTTAATACATTATATATAATAATTTACTAGCTACTCTAAAATCAGCTTTTTGAAAACATTGCTAACGTACAGCAAACTCACATTGGGTTATTATTTTAGTTTGTTAGTTTTATTTTAGATTATTTTCTTTTTTAAATTTCAATGTAAATGTTTATAGGCCACAGCATCCACTAACCATCAGGTAGACTGTGTGCGTGTTTGTTTTTTGTTCACACCCATTCTATAAAAATAACATAACTGTAATAAGTAGTTTCAATAACTAACTATAAACTAATATGTATTATTTTCTTTTACAGTTGGCTACTCAATAAATCAAACAACAGGCAGCAGAACTAGAATTACAGACAAATAAAATTCTTTTGGAAAAAGCTACATTAGAATTGAAGATTTAAAAAAACAGTTTACAAAATAAAACAAGTGATTAGTTAAATTACGTTTTATTTTAACCTTGTTTAATTTTTTTTTACTATTGAGAAAAAAATCTATTGACAACAGATTGTCTGACCAAAAAACCATTACTGTTGGGGTTTTCTTGTACAGGAACATTATCAATGTTACTGATAAATACATATATTGTCATCAGTAGAAGGCATCATGACATCGTCTAACATTGTTGATATATTGTGCGGTGTGGCACATGCACATATCACTGCCACAACAGTTTCCTTTTTGATCCCCATTCCCATCTGGAGACAAGGAAACCTCCATTTCCAAATTCCAAAGGTCCTCTCAACAGTATTCCGTGTTTTAATATGACTTATTATACAGTTCTTGTCCAATACTATTAGGTGACAAAAATGGTATTAACAACACACTGCTAACTGCATATCCACTGTCTCCAAGTAGCATACCCTGTCCTTGTAAATTTCCAACGTTTAACCTTTGTTTGACAGAACTGCTATTATATATAAAGCTGTCGCTGTCATGTGTGCTGCCTGTACATTGATTGAAAAAAAACCCTTTCTGTTTCTATACACTTCAGAAGACATTCCACCAGGACTTCTTATTTTAATATGTGTACAGTCAATACATCCTATCACTCCAGGAAATTGTGCCACTTCAAAAAACTTTTGTCTGCAAGAAATATTCAGATGTTTAGTATGTTACTATTAAAAGTATATTGAATGTAGAATATTTATTAATGTCTATTAGCATGTTTAAATCATGAACATACTTTACTTGATTGATATCTTCCACTGTAGATGGAAATTTTACAAACATTTTCATTTGTAGTGCTATTGAATTAGACACAGTAGTTATAATTCTTGATACTGACTGTTGGCATATATTCATGACATCCCCATCTAGTTTCTGAAAAAATATGAAACCAGGTAAGTACCTACTTGTATAAGTGATAGATTTATTTAATTCAGTCACAGTATCCTGTGTACCTTGCTATAACATCACTTTACAGTGAGGTTTGCAGATATTGTGATCGGGTTGTGCATGTGCAGCAATAATTTATAAGAGGTACCTAATATTAAAGGTCTATAGTACACAGTATTTTACTTACTTGAAAACTCCCAGTAGCATAGTATCTCAACGTAACGAGGATCATTATTTCTGGAGCAAACGGCAGACCTTTGCTGCTAGGTTTTTAAATGTGGTTCTAGCATTGGCATTATGGTATTTTTTATTGCTTGGGGGGTAAAGCGATATCGTGAGTAAAATTCTTGAACAGTATATTTCTGAAATGGATCCGAATAATCACGCAAATAACGTCTTGGTCCTGGTTCCCTAAATCTTCTTGCGTATTCCACAAAATCAACAAACTCTTAATAATCTGACATTTTCTCAAAATATCCCAATTTGATCACAATAAACAAATCCTAGAAAATAACCACGCAATGACACACATAACCTCACAAATTGACCTTTCAAAATCATTCATTACGAAGTTAAGTAAGGGTTGAGCGTTACTTAAAGTTAACGGTTCCTTAGACCTACTAATGAACCATTAACTCACTCTGAGAGTCAACTTTTTTAAATCTTTACTACTTAGTGACGGCTTAAGTACAGTTGTACGATATATTACTTTCCTCTATGAGTATAGTCCTCTTATTAGTTTGTGGTATAGTCTCTGAATGCGGCAGTATCACAGAGTACGGCAGGATGCCGCAACTATAATCATAAAAAATAATCGTAGACAGAGAATGCTAATAATAATGATTCGGTAGAATGCACTAGTTATAGTCTGTGTATGGAGTGTAAAAGTAAGGAGTACCTTAGAGCAAGGAGTACCAACTCACATAGTAGAATGCATAGATTACTGACTATAGTAGAATGGTTGAAAATGTGTCCTTCTGTAAGCAGTAAATAACGGTTCAAAAACTCTCCACAATAGCGCTCGAGTAGCTACAGAGAATGATAAACCGCCGCAAAATACGTTGAGAGGGACTTTGAAAATAAAAATTTTGGAAGCGTTAAAATAATTATTGTAAAAAGAATTATGGCGACAGTCAGTGCAGTAAAAAAAAATATTAAAAGTGCTTTAAAACTGAGACTATAGCTACAGTAGCGCCACTTATTTAGCGCTTTCCTACGTACACTTTTTAGAGTCTGTACTCCTTACCTCTACACTTCATAGCCGCAATTATGGAGTGTAGAGGTAAGGAATACAGACTGTGTATTAAAAAGTGTCCATAGAAAACCGTTAAATAAGAGTGGCACCACTATAGCTACGGGGTAAATTTTAAAGAACGCGCCGAAAACATTAGTGGGATAGACGACTTTTTACTAAATTACCTTATTACTAAATATAATTATATTAGATTTTAGAGCTACTGAGCATACTGGGTATGCCAGAAGAAGCATAAAAGCAAGTTGAATGCAGTGGAGATGCGATCTCTTCGTAAAATACCGTATAGTTGCGTTACCATATCCGATCGAAAGCGAAACGAAGAGATTCGCAATATGGCAGGATTGAAAGATGACCTTATCACAAAAATTAATAGGGGCGTACTCCAATGGTTTGGACACGTTGAGCGAATGAGTGAAGACCGAATGGTGAAGAAAATATATAGAGCGAAAGTAAATATTAAAAGGTGTCGAAGTAGACCGAGACTAACTTTCGCAGACCGTGTGAGCAAATTGCTCGAAGAGGGGAAGGTCGGATACCTAGACGTGCATGTATGAAGAAGTTAATGAACCTGAAAGAAGCGAAAGAGGTATGTAAGGATCGTGACACTTGGCGATCTGTTCTCTCTGGCTACCCCGTTAAGGATTGTGCGTGAAGATAAGTTAGAGCTACTGAGCAGTTTAGCAGCACACTTCACACCGTCGACAACTGCTAAGTTCATTTCATATAGCTGTTTCCTGTAGCTACTCCGGCGCTGTTGTGGGGAGTTTTTGAACTGTTATTTATTGCTTACAGATGGACACTTTTTCAACTATTCTCCTATGAGAGATTGTTCTCCTTACCTCTATACTCCATAGCCGCAATAATAGGGCCATAGATTAAAAATTTTATAACTTAAAATATAGTTTTGAAATAATGTTTGTTACTAGGTACGAAAGATTGCAACGTTCTTGTTCTCTGTACTTGTTCTTATGCGTATGACACCAACAAAGGGCGAGTCCGAGATGTTTAAATCGATTGTTCGGATTATAAAAATCTACCGATAGATCGCGATAGTTTTCTATCGCACTCACAGGCTACTTAGCTTAGAGTATGCGGAAAACTATAAAGCATGGAGGTTATAGAGAAGGAGAAAGATCTCTGTAGAAAATAGTGTCCGAGAAATACGGACAAAAAAGTGAGGCGCTGCGATCGCTAAGCTGTCTCAATAAAAGTCATTTTCAGTCTATTTTTCCAATCAGATGCTAAACCGCTTGCACATCCGCACACAATACAATATTTCGCCATTTCTTAAAGTTCCTTTTTATCAAAAATCAAAAAAATATGGAGCACGATTATTTTCTCACCAATGCCGCGAAGAAAATCTGTACATTATTCAACTAACTTCATCTACATGTACTCATAAACACTTTACTTCGCAGATACTACTTACCGACGGCAGTTTAGGAACAGGCGGGCTGTGCTTTAGCACGTAGCGATTGTTCCTCTTCTCTGTAACATCAATGCTATAAAGTGCACGTATCGCTTAAATATTTATTAATAGCGTAAAATAGTACCTTAATGCTGCAGTGTTTCGTATGGTTAGTGTAGAGAACCATAATTCCTTTTTACTGGAAACGAGGCATTCAATCTTTGTCCTCACGGGTGACAACGTATCTGCATTTTGATTCGTAATCGAGGATATATGTAGATTTCTATGGGTCACAGCAACCACTTACTATCAGGTGGACTGTGTGCCTGTTTGTCACTCTATCCTATATAAAAAGGTTAAAGTAAAGTAAAGTTACAGCCTATACACATCCCACTGCTGGGTACAGGCCTCCGCTCATTTCTGAGAGCGTTTAAAAAAAGGTTAATTTCTTTATAATTCTATAAACTCGACCAACCATTGTCTTTGCTTCATTCTTCTGCGTACGCGAAGAGGACAAAAACGAACGAGGATCGCAACACGACTGAGGAACCACCGGCTACACACGCACAGCTTTAATTGATCAGTTCCGTCATTTCAGTTAAAAATATGTGTCAACAATGTATCATCAATTTGAACTGATAATTAAAGAAACTGAGAGTTTTCATCGTCCACACACTCAGTTTTCACTATCAGCTAAAACTGGTCAGTCAAAGCTAACAGTTAAAAATGATCATGTGTAGCCCCTATAATGTCAAACTATTTTTGAATGACACCCATTAGTATAAAAAAATCGTGAACATATACACGTAATTACGTATAGGTGCCCACATAAATAACTACCGAAGCTAGTTTTTTAATACTTTAAAATAAATGTAATCTTACTTCAAATATAAGCTTTGATATTGCATCTACAACCAGGTGGCACTGTCCACCTTTGGTTTAGAAATGAACGAAGCACTAAAATGGATGGAACAAAATAAACTGGTTGGGCCTTTTTATTGTAACCACACATTCATTAATCAATTCACGGCTTTTCTGAAACTAGATAAGTATTTAACTTAATTATGTACCTATAAGATGGCTCCGAGGTGCAGTGGCTTAGCAATGAATTGCAGCGCTAAGAGCTGCAAGTTTAAATCCCGCATGAAAGAAGTATTTGTATGGCCTACTATATATAGAATTGTTCCGGGTCTGGATGTTTCTCCTTGTAAAATTTATGTATGTAAACTGCCCCCACGATACACGAGAAAATCGTAGTGTAGAGAAAACGATTTTTAAAAAATAAGAATAATAATTTTACGAGCTTAGGGTTCGTGACAATAAGACCTACCAATTGAATTACCAAAATTGACACTTTAATTACCGACCGCAATTAAAACTTAAAACGCACTAATAATTAATCACACTTAACACATTAATTCACATTATTTCGCTCCGAAGTCTTCGCGTCTGTCGCCAATTGTGTCGTTAAATATCGAAATCCGGTAAGTCCCACCACTACTCAAAATTAAACTATTAATGGCGCCAAATTTAAAATTTAAATCTTTATAAGTTCGTTTTCACCGAAATGAGGTAAGTCAATTAAAACTCTATGAAAATAACGGTCAAAACCGACGATTTTTTTCATATCCCGGTAAGTCCTTTGACAAGTGTTTATCAATATCAAGCATGTCCGCACCGGCCAATCAGAGCAGAGTATAGCGCAGATATGGCTGCTATTCGCATGAGTTATCGGAAGCAAAACACTTTGTCCCCGTAGTTTTTATTTAATTATTCTGAACAAAATGAGTGAAAACAGTTTATGTCTAAATGTGGTGGAACCAGATAAGGCAAGGAAAAAGACTATGTAAATATCTAGACAGAAACGGACGGGGAAAAAGCAAAAAGGTAAATGAAACACCAACACTGTACCTAGATAGGTTTAATTGTATTGTAACCGACTTTGTACTACAGGGTCGTACTCAGCTTGAATATTTATACTATCGTTTTATTGAGTACTTAATGATAATTTAAAATTTTATAAATAATATAAAATAACCTTTATTTTAGCGTAACGGCGGAAAGGATTATGCAGTAAAAACGTAAGTTCAAGGTTTAAAAACAGGGTGTGAATAATAATTGCATAACACATCTAATTAATCATTAATCAGAAATACGCTTCTTGTGGTTTTCTTACTTACATATACCTATACCTAAATAAAATTTCATTGAAAATGTTAATTTTTACTTATACATGTAACACAAGATTTACATGTTTACTTGTATCTGTAATAATGCCATTATGGACTTCAATGGGGTCAGATACTCGAAATTCAATTTTATAAAAGTATTTTACTAAACAATGTTGGCCTAACTGAGAAGAGAGAGAAGACGAAATAATAAATAATTCGCAAGATTATGAAATGGAAGAAGTTTTAGAATTTATTTAAATAAATAATGTATTTTGATTCACTTGAAATCATTGTTTCATTTATAAAATTAAATATACTGAAGTATTTTTTAAAATACCATCAGTGAGCTGCTCTGAATACGTCCTCTTACAATGATGTCGATCAAACTTAAGTAAGTCCAGTACGACTTTTTTCAAACAACGATATACTTATTTCATACACATCAAAATGCGGCATGTCCAAACTTTAACCCGCTTTTTTAGCTTATCCTGTCACTACTTTATTAATTTTTTAAATTATATTATATGCAAATTCCTAAGAAAATAGTCTGATTATACAAAACAGCAGAAATTATAAAATCTTACACTAAAACACATATAACATCAATTTCCTCCGTTTCACTTAGAGCGGACGTAACGGATTTTGATATTTAACGACACAATTCAATACTGCTGTGGTCGCAGCCCGTAACGGCTTTGTATAGGGCTTTTCCGCCAACACATCTAGAATGTTCCACCAAATACCAGTCCCGACCGACTAGGTGTAGACAATTCAAGTGTGGAGTTTTCTAGAAAGCTTAGTTCTTCTATTCGATACTAGATAGCTCTAGTGGGAGAGTTCTAGAAATATCTTGACATTCCTATTTCTGCAACTGGATACTAGATGGTGCTAGTGGCATTTACAGGCATCAACTATGGCGCGCAACAATAATAACAAAGTTGTGCATAAGTTATATTTTAAACACTGATCTATATGGGTTAGTAATACATTGAATCATAAATTTTTTATAGGATAAGGGTGACAAACGAGCACACAGCCCACCTGTTGGTTAGTGGCTGCTGTGGCCCATAGACATCTACACTTAACCTCGATTAAGAATCGAAATGCAGATGCATTTTCACCCTTGAGGACTAATATGGAATGCCTCGAATCCAGTAAAACGGGTCTCCGATTCTTTACACTCACCATACGAAACACAGCAGCAGTCCTTCCCCGACTGCACTTTCACTTTTGAGCCGACCCATTCATGCTACGACCATAATATAACTGCAACGTGGCTCTACCACGTACAAAATTTTAAATACTGTGATTATATTTTTACAAAATTAATCATGTAATAACAAATATTTATGTGCAACACCCTATGATTTCCTGATTAATTTTTATTAAAATCCGTGATTACTTGTTATTAACTGATGAAAAGAAATATCATAATCATAAATACCGGCGAAAGAATCAATCAGCACACGGATGTAGAGTTGCTCTTGCAATTTCGAGACTGATCATACCCATGCGATTCAAACTTGCTGACGCGCGCTCTATAGTATGCTTATTTACACTCTAAACTAAGCCATCTTTATATAACGAACAAACTTCAATAATGAACGAAAAATCTCTAGGTCCGGCCACATACATATGGAATTGCGTTTCGAAAAACCATTCCGGAATATCAATTCAGGATTCCGAAAGCAGCAAGTCCATATAAAATCAAGGTCCCGTCACACATGTATAGTAGTTTTCCGTTTGTAATTTTCTCCGATTCGAACTTCTGCATGACTGCCTATTCGTTTAGAAACCCGCGTGAAAAAAAAGGTGTTCTGAACTCAAATCTTCCATTAATTTTGTATGAGTCGCAACAGATATTTGTAAATTCCGTATGGAGCGCGCTCAGTGTACGTCGAATGACCGAAGCGAGTAGGTTTGTTTATGTATGTTTATAGATGTAATATTATATGTGTATCTTTTCGTAACCTTTTATCTTATTTTGTTGAACAAATCGTCGAAAAAGTTTATAGACATCCATAATTTAAAAAATCCCTGAATATATAGATCTTTTCTACATATTATAGTCAATATTGCAATCTTAGGGTCATAAGAGGATATGTAGTAACAATAATACAGCAAAAATGGCATCGCAATCAGAAAATCGTCCTCGTTATTCGCTGGCAGAATGTCTAGACTCAATGGCTAGCGTCACTCAACCTTAGACCATTCAACCAAACTTTATAATTTGTGCATTCAACCCAATGGACTCGCCTCGCATGATAATTCCATTCCACGCATGAGTATTGGATTTAAAAATCTTGTGCGTTTATAAAAACTGTTGACGGAATCGATTTCGTCATGACAATAATCGTTTCCGGCGTTGTAGGTTCTCTTAAAAATATTCCGACTTGTGCGGTTAACTTATTAAAAAGAAGTATACTACTTCAAATTTACAAAAAGATGGAGTTACATTCCATATGTAAGTAATATTATTGTGATATATGCTTTCTTACTATTATAACCATTTAAAATAATATCATAGGTAATAATCGAGAACTATACCGAGAACATAATCGAGAACATAATATTTCATAAACATCGTAGTGATAATTGAAATGTGACAAGCGTACTCCCCACGAGATTAGTTATATTTATTTTTTAAATTCAACCCTTAGATGTTACAAATTAGGTTTAAATTTGAACACGCAAGCACAACGGCAATCTTTACGAGAGTAGTCTATATTAGCAACATATAAACAATAATAGTGTAACGAGACTACTTAACCCTGCCAGTGGTCACACCTTATAAAATAACGTAAATGGTCGCATGGATTACGTATGTAGTCCAATTTAAAATTAGAAGAAAGCTTTAAAATATCATTTAGTGGATTAGTGCACGCAATTGAGAGAGGACGGGAGGTATGTGCTCTTCAACCCAAGTAAGACACATCTTTATATTTAATTGAGCGGATGGTTGCAAATTAACTATTAATATCATTATTTTAAAATATCATTTAAAATGTATTTTTGTTTTATTATAAATATGAAACAGTGTAACATTTACTCAACGATTAACCATATTCAACAAACAAAAACCATTTATAAGTCCTTTTTTATTCACATTATAATATTTAAAAAAAAACTTTTACATATTAATATATGAAAATGTCACATTAATTTCAAAGTTAGATCACAAATTAGTTTACATATTTTTTCTATCATTTCATCATTTGGTTCCAGAAATATTCAAATTTGAGATAATTTTGCAGTGGTTTACTATTGCAATCCACGCGACAACTGTAGGGTCAAGTGTTTAATTGGAAATGTTGTCATATTGATGTGTCATTTTTCATTATTATTCATTGAAGAAGCAATACGCTATGTTCACATGCACGCCGTGCAGCCCGGCGGGCTGCCTGGTGGACTGCGCGGCATGCAGCCCGTCCCAGGCCGGCGAAAATTCAAGCTGTTCACACGCACGCCGTCATGTCAGTGCCAGCATGGCGGGTAGCGAGGATCTCGGTGTTGTTGCTGCCATATCCTTTGGCTTAACTTATTTTCACTGGAAAAAGAAACAAAGTGATGAACGACGGAAAAAAAAGACTGCAAAGAAGAAGGTGGTTGATAATAAGAGTTCACAGAAATCGTACCAAGTAACTACCTATGTTTTTTCCGATCGTGATTCACTGGTATATAATGCTTACAAAAGTACCCATTTATATTAAATTATATAATATATATTTTCGTTTACAGGAAGTTCATAGAACAAAAATTTGATGAGCTCTTGCATGAACCGTCTGGAGAGTTTGATAATTTCTGTCGAATGATCTTTACTGATTTTGAAATTTTGCTGAGTAAAATTTCACCGATAATTTCTAAGCAAGACACAGATTTCAGAGTAGATATTCCAGCAAAATTTCTTCTTGTGATGACGCTAAGATTTTTAGCATCTGGTGATAGCTACGGAAGTCTACACTATCTGTTTAAAGTCTCCAAAGCATCTATATCAGGAATCATACGGGAAGTCTCTAGAGCTCTTAATGAAGTTCTAAAAGATGAAGTAAAGGTAGTTATATTTTTAAGGTTTTTATTGACAAAATAAACACAAATCACCACAAATTACTAAACGAAAATAAAGATATCAAATACAAAAATCAGACACTGACAACAAAATTTTTGGCAAACAAAAACAATGACAATCAATTATTAGGTTCATTCATGGTTCACTTGTTTCATTAGATCCAAATGTTTCAAATGAATTTGTTAATGCAATTTGTATAATGTTAGATTTAGTCTGGATTGAGTCCGTATTTGCGGATTGTGTGTGTGCAGGTTGGATTGAGTACTTGTTTGCAGATTGAACATAATATGGAGATTGGACTGAATAAATGTCGGATGAAGGTTGGATTAAGTGTGCGTTTGCAGACTGAAAGGATGGGGTTTGTATTGAGAGGTCGTTTGCACATTGAATATATGTGGGTTGATCTGAGGGTTCAACAGGTTGATTTGATGCATAAATGTTTGAAATTGGTTCGGAATATGAGCTTAAAGTACTTGAAGGTCGGTTTCGCATACGAATATTCAACCCTGGCTGTGATCTGCATGAAGTCGATACTGACGGTGGTCTAGAATATGGGTTTGAATAAAGTGGAGATGGTGTTTCACGTCTAGGTAGCCTGCACTGAATTCTATTAATAAATATGCCATCTATTTCATACATTATTAAACTTCGTTCGTGTTTGAACAGTTCTCTCAGTTTTTTAGCCAAAAGCTTGGCGTAGAGATCGCAGTCATCATCTTCTTTAATTGCACTATGTGATTGACGTTGTCCTAAAACATTAGCCAATTGACCGAATGCTGTTGCAATTTGCTGCTCGGCTGTATTAGGTACTGAGCGACGATGGTTATTTTTTTCTTGAGTAGGCTGCATCTGTGAGGTTGGAGTCCTTGGTGATTGTAAAGTTTTCATCACTTCGCTATCAGTTCTTTCGTTGTGGATAGCTTCATGTATTTCCGGTATTGTTTCATCTCCAAAAGGTTGCTTTGGTATTTGTGAATCACGCGATTCTGATGACGTTGATGTTGTCTGTAAAAAAGGTATTTTAATTAATTTAATGCTAATCTATGCTATTATTATTTCAGATGCCCACAACAGCAGACGGTTGGTTATATATCGAAAAAGGATTTATATGAAAATTTCCACACTGTATCGGATCAATAGACGGCAAGCATTTCGTAATAGAAAACCCTTATCACAGTGAAACCGAGTTTTATAACTATAAGAAGACTTTTAGCATTGTTGCACTAGTGGATAGCAATTATAAATTTATATTTGCCGACATAGGAAGCCAAGGAAGAATAAGTGATGGTGGTGTATTCAACAATTCATTGTTATGGAAAAAAATCTGTAGAAACGAATTAGATCTACCTACACCATGTCCTCTTCCCGGATCAAATATTGATGTGCCATATGTCTTCATAGTTGATGGTGCTTTTGCACTCAGTACACATGTAATGAAACCATACCCTGGCAATCATGATTCGGAATCACAAAAAAGGATATTTAATAAATGTCTGTCCAGATCCCGAGTTGTGGTGGAAAACACATTCGAAATCTTAAGTGCAGTATTTAGAATATTCCGACGACCAATTAATATGAATCCAGATATTATATCACAATTGACAATGACATGTGTACTGCTGCACAATTTTCTCAGAAACAGTAAAAATTCTGCAGCAAGATATACTCCTCCAGGAACGTTTGACGAATACGATGGTGACGGCAATTTGAGAAATCAGGGATGAATTTTCTTCATATTTTTATAGGACTAGAGTATCCACTAACAATGTTTAAAATTATATTAATGTATAACTTCTTTGTTTTTAGGCATGTACGTGGTAGAGCCATGCTACAGTTATATTAGTAGTATAGTTATAGCACGAATGGGTCGGCTCGACCGTGGAAGGACCACGCTCTCACAGAATACCAGCGTGAAATAGTAGCTTAATGCTGCTGTATTTCGTATGGTGAGTGTAGAGAACCGGAGACCCTTTTTACTGGAAACGAGGCATTCCATCTCAGTCCTCACGGGTGACAACGCATCTGCATTTTGATTTTTAATGGAGGATAGATGTAGATGTCTATGGGCCGCAGCAACCACTTACCATCAGGTGGACTGTGTGCTCGTTTGTCACCCTATTCTATTAAAAAAAAAAAAAAAAAAGCATAGCACTTGTAATCTCTTTTTAATATTTAAAAAAAACCGAAATATAGAATGACACAGGCGGGACTCGAACCCATGACCTCCGGCGTACCGTGCCGCCAGGAAAAAAAATAATTATTTGTATCAAAACTAAACTAATATGTACCTACCTACTAAGTTACTAATGCTAATAAATAGTACCTTTATTTAAATATATGATTAAAACATACGAATATTATTTATTTACCTCTTCTGTGTTGAGTGTAGCCCTACTGGTATAAACAGGCAGCAGAAAGGACTCCATTATCCGGTATGCAAACCAAATGGGTTCATATATCTCGTCACTCCCTGAAAAATATGATTAATCACTAAAATATTGTACCACATACGGGAATCAAACCTGGGACCTAAAGTATTACGTAAGTAAGTACTGTACGTAAAGTAAACATAAGTACCTGCACCAGATCGCATAGAATCTTGCTTTTTCTTCAGATGGCGCCTAAATGTTCCCATTAGGGTCTCCTTTTTTGTTTTCAAATCCTTAATTGATACATTTAGTATTCTATCAATTTTCGTCCATGCATCGTGAATTTTTTTCTTGTCCTTACAGAATTTATCTTCGGGGTTCCATAATATTTCTTCTTCCTGGTAATATTCCAGGAACGTCAAAATTGTCTCGTTTGACCCTTCCACCATGTTGTAATATCCGATCGTCGCAACTTTTTTAGCAACGTTGAAGATCCACTCGCCACGAAAGCGCGAGAGAGACTGACTGCACGCGCGCGTGAACAGTCACCGGGCGCCCGCACATTCATCTCTCCAGTATTATATATTAGTCTATGCATTCATCCTTTGAACTTTGAAAACCGACACTCGCCCGGTTCGCGGCATTCACGTTCACAGGCGCGTTTACGGGCTCGGGCGTACCGTTTACACGCTCGGGAATGTGAATGTGCACGTTGAATGTCGAGTTGAACGCGCGCGTGTAAACATAGCATTAAACTTTATCGTCAAACACTCAACTAAAGAAGAATACTTATTATTATAATAAAAGCGTGAATGAACAATTTTTGTCCTTAGATTAAATAAATTCAACAAAAAAATTTAAATTATAGATACGTCTATACTAAAACTTCTTTTAATTATTATATTTAAATATATATTTATTTATTTTACTTGTTATCTAAATGATACCCTCGACTTGTGACCACGTGGATAACGGAAAATTAAATAGTTATTTATTTTCCGGGACCAATGTAACTTGTGTTAATTCAAAGTATCCAAATCTGTTCAGTCGTTGTGGCGTGAAGGAGTAAACATCTTGAATATTTTTGAATGCAATCAGGCATAGGAAAAACTTTTACTAACATAGCGATAAGGTTTTGGTGAGTATTAATTAAGCATAATACACTAACTTTGGGGAATATTATTTTCATTTATATAGATAGGATTGAGCAAGTACAAAAGCCTTTTCTACGTTTTCTGCAATTTAAGACGCAATTTTACACTGATAATTACATTTCGCGGTGTAAAAAAAATTTCGTAATTTGCCTTTGTACGAACGTAGGCGCAGAGCAGATATGATTTGTTTTTATAACAAATGGTAATATTGACTGTCCGGAGCTACTAATTTAGGATTTACAACAAGAGTTCCCCAATTAAGAAAGCCTCGCTTACTCCATCTGCCGTATACCTAGACTAAATACAGGCAAAACACTTTTATGATACGGGCATGTAGAACTTTTAATGACATATCCAATAGCGTTGACTTGGATTTGTTCAATTACCAGTCTTTCTCGAATCAAAAATGTTTTAGCGAAAAAAATTTTTTGTTGAGAGCTCTTCTGTTTAATTTTGTTAACTTAGTGTATTTGTCTTAGTCGATGTTTGTCTTGTACCGACTAGAATTATTGTTTTTGAGTTCATAAATTTAATAGGTGAAAACTTTTAAATGGCCTTCTAGTTGTTATAAATGATTTTTTACTGTTAATATTAGCTGTAAGATTTCCAAAAAGAATAAAATAAAATATTTAGTTCTGGGCAGTTTTCCAATGTTACTTTTAATTGTCTCTAAAAAAGTTCGCTTGCTTCAATTCCTATCTTTTCTAGGACCTGTTTGTTTTATTTATTTACCAAAGATGTCTCTGTCAGCGAATCTAGTACTTCTTGCAAACCTGTATCTTTTTCTTTGAATACCGTTTTAAAATAGACGATGTGTCACTATAGTCCACCATATCCAAGAAATACCTTTTGACGTTTCACATTAATCATTCCGCAATAACTTTGCACCAGCGTACTCACAGGATTTAAAATAACCTTTTACGTAAATCTGAAGAATTATGAACTTATATATATTTCATTACAACGTGTATAGTTTTTTAACACTAATTTAAATTTGAATTTTTCGAACAAAGCAAAATATTAAAAAATAACCAGTATAAACCTTTTTTACTTGACGTCGTTTCAATAATATGTCGCTATGTATATTACCGTAATGCTTGGATGATTAAAATTCTTTGTTATGTGAATGATCGGCGAAATATTCCAATAATCGGTAAAAAATTTCAAATAATCGAATCATTAATTTTTTATGTATTATTTGTTTAATTTATTTTCAAAATTCCTCAAATTACATGAAACATGAATAAAACAAGTTTATTTATTTTTACTTTGTCAAAGTAAATTTGTGTAGGCAAAAATCATATACAAGGCCGTGCTAAAATAACCACTACATAATTTCAATATCCCGCCATTTCGGTACCAGTTACTCGACTCCACAGAGTCAGTAATTCTTGGGGCGATGTATACGCTTTTACAACAAAATCCCAGAAAATATACAAAATTTGACGTGAGTACACATAGTCTAAAAACTTTATTAAACTAAGTTTGTATAAAAAGGGTTATTTTAATGTTAAGGAATTTATGGATGATAATAACTCCTGGGAAGGGATATCGCTACCAAGCTATTTCTAATTTGTTTTGTGTTGTTAATTGTAACACGCATGATTGTAAGCTCTTATTTTTTTAAACTAGTCCCGTTGGATTTATTGCTGGTTCTTCCCAGGACAAAGGTTTTTTTTTTGCGAACCAGTGGTAAATGAAAAAAGTGACTTTCATTAAGTATTATTCATAATCTATATTGAATAAAAACGTTTCTGTTTCTGTTTCCAGAGCTTACTGTGCGTAATTTTGTGATTTTTTGTATGTTTTCTTATTTTGTGACTCGGTTTTAACTTTTTGGACTGTTTCTTCTACAATAACTTTTTGTACGTGGTAGAGCCACGCTACATTTATGTTATAGTTGTAGCACGAATGGGTCGGCTCAAACGGGGCAGGACCACGCTCTCACAGAATACCAGCGTAAAATAGTAGCGTAATGCTGCTGTGTTTCGTATGGTGAGTGTAGAGAACCGGAGACCCTTTTTACTGGAATCGAGGCATTCCATCTTAAGCCTCTGGTGAGACAACGCATTTGCATTTTGATTCTGAATTGAGAATAAATATGAATGTCTATGGGCCATAGCATCCACTTAACATCAGGTGGAAAGTGTGCTTGTTTGTCACCCAATGCTATAAAAAAATATTCGTTGAAGCATGTGTCCATGTCACAAAGGATGATTGGGCAAAAGTGGTTGAAAAAACAAAAAAAAAATACTATGGATGACTTTGAAAGAGACATTAATTATGTCTGTATTATTGAAAATCTAATAATAATTAATATAAACAACGATATATCTACTAGTTTTACCGAAAATGATTGAATAAATTTATTTTTAATCTAGTTTCAATCTTAAATTCTTATACACAGTTATAATAGAAATAAGCTGTAACAACAAATACGAAGAAACTGATAAATCTTGTGTTTTATATTATCCGTTTTAAATTTATTCTGGTATTATTCAAACCAAACTAAATGATTACGAACTCTAAATAATCGATATCGATTTTTTAAAGAATCGAATATTGTACGTTCCATTTTTTTGGTAGGCATGCTTGGTGCAATAAATCTGACAGCTGTCAAAATGTATTTCTTAGATTTGGTTGACTATAAGATCAGCCACAAATAAATATTTTTTTAATTTTATTTTTTTGCACTAATTAATAAATTGAGACACTTTATTTTCGTTTTCGTTTCACAAAATCATCTTATTATAATAATATAAATGTCGATTTTTAAATAATTTTTTTGTGTTGAGGGCTTGTTATTTAAAACATTATTTCCGGTATTCATGTTTAACCATGCCTCTTTAGAAGTCTGTGTATTAAGCCGTGGACAAACCGACAGACTGTTGAACTTGGCCAAACTATAAGCGTTCCTTGTTATGTTACTTTTTAATCCTAAAAGAACTTGCTACGCTGACCAACTAAAAAGATAATTTTAATTGTTCGAGTGCATTTTGCTCATGCTTGTGAGTTTTTATCTTTTTCTTAGGTAAACTATCGATATAAAATATCGATATGGTAGCATTGCAATTAATTTGTAAGTCTTACACTCATAACTTTTCTATGTTAATGAATTTAACCTACATGTTTGCGTAAAATGTAATAGTGTTGGAGATTTAGATTTGAGTGTGCCATTATGACACACAATTTTATTGAGTAGGTGTGCAGTATTGTCTATGTAGTGTTTCCTCCCCCGCACCAAAAGTGACAGAATTTTTTGTTCGTAGCTTTAGGCGCATCACTCGTCCATTGGGTTGAATGGTCTAAGCTCTTAACTGAGCTTTGTTATTCCGAAGGGAAATAAACGTATGTGTGTGATGTATTAATGGAATCTCAAATCGAAATTCTAAAACGGAATTTCCAATGTATGTGGCCGGCCCAAAAGAGTTATTCAGTAAGTATATTATTTATTATGACAACAACTTTTAATTTATCTTTTTTTATACATCTTCAAATTATGAATATGGTTATTTAAACGTATTCTTTCTCGGTGCTTGTATTATATCAAAGGTAAGGCTTTCCAGGGGAGATTTAACTGTAAATAAATAATTACAAACTGTTGCTTCAGCATAGGAATATAAGTAGTATGAAAGTGTTCAAATACTAAAAAGCTCTACCGAATCTATGACCGAACGTAGTTATTATCACATATATTAAGTTTGTGAACTATAACTACTCATTTTGCCGCTTTGTTCTAGCACTGTTAGCCTATGCGGTTCTTACAGCTTCACCTGGCTTAGGGCTAGTGATCTTTCAGGCCGCGAGCTGATTAAAAAATTTAAAGGCAATGATGATGAGTATGATGATGAAAATGGTTTATGATTTGATATTATTACCGATCATCATGTCACCTCTTTGGTGGTTTTGAGCTATCTAGCTGCTGTCCGAGTGGGGGAGTGTGGACTCCCTCCTCTTACTGCTCAGCTCATGTCGGTCGATTTTACCCCATTATACCTCGTTATACCCGTGTAGCTGGGCGGTGATAACAAGCTAGGTACGCGTGTGTAGGGCGTAGACACGGTGTGTGCTAGAACGTGTTTCGCGTGCCTACAGGTGCGACGCCTTTACCGTTGCATTTTTCTAACCAAATTAAGTTTCCCTGCTATCAAATACTTCCTGTCCTGGAGAATAAGATAGAATGCCTCTCATATTCTTATTATACTTTATCCTTTCAATTCGGACAGAGCAGTGGATGCATTATTGCTTAGTAGTAAATATGTAAGAAGATAGTACTAACTCAGACAGATTTAAGGACAGAAAGATAATTCCTAAAAATCTGATTCAAGCAGATTTTTTCTAGATCTGTTAAAAGCACAATTAAAAGTTAAAACGATACGGCTTCACATTACAGGCCATTTTCGAAGCAAATTTTTGGTAAAATTTTGCACAATATAAGTCTTTGCACGACAGAGAGCCACGCCGCAGTTGTATTATGATTTCCATACAAACGATTCAGCTGAACTATGGAGGGCCCACGCTCTCAAAGTATGTAATATGTCTCTATGTACGCTCCGTGCAGCAAGCCCAGTGTCGGTTAAATAAACACTTTAATATTTTTTTATAGGATAAGGGTGACAAACGAGCACATAAAGCACCTGATGGTAAGTAGATGCTGTGACCCATAGACATCTACATTCGATTAGGAATCAAAATGCAAATGTATTGTCACCACTGAGGACTTCGATGGAATGCCTGTTATGCCTATGTCGACTACGAGTTTGATATTATATCCGATAATTACGATCAAGCTATTGACTCATTAGTGTTATTATTGGTCAGTATAAATATAACGTGGAAAGTGCCCATAGCCAGTTTTTTGATTAAATTTGAATTAAAATCTGAGTTTGATCAGTGTTTAAAAACTGACCATAATTCATTTTAGTCATAAAATCATAATTTTATATGACACTAAAATACCCTTTACTTCTGCCCATGTGAGGAAGCTCAGCGAGTTATGGAGATGGCTGTGCTGGGGGTTCTCCGCATGATAAACTTAGAAATAAGGATAACTGCAGTAGAACCAGAGTGACCGACATAGCCATACGGATTAGTAAGCTGAAGTGGCAATGGACCAACCATGTAGCTTGAAGAACCGACAACCGATGCGGACAAAAAGGTTCTCGAGTAGCAGTCTCGTAGTCCAGAAAGCCGACGGATGCAGATGGCTCAGGATCGTGCTTTGTGGCAATTTTTAGAGGTGACCTTTGTTCAGCAGAGGATTTGTGGAGGGCTGTAATGAATGAAATAACACTAAAAACTTTTTACTTTTATCAACGCTGAACTTATGCGGGCTATGATGATTTGTTTATCGATAAAAATATCGACATAGTGCTCGCCCTACATTGCTTACGCATGTAGACAGCGGCCACAGTATACAATTTGATGATATACGTAAATGCAATGAACGCGAACGTAAATGCTACAATGTGCATGTATGGTGACGCGATTTAATTTTGAATTCGTAGTGAAGTAAACAGTAGTGTGTTTTCCTCGCCTCCTCCTGACATTGACAGACCATTTCTTTAGGAATAACAAAAAAAATTAACAGGCATGGCCTCTCTAGTTGGTTGAATACTCAAAGATCCAAGTTGTAGAATTATTTTATTCGCAGGTTTATTTGTTGCGCTAATGACACATCAATATTGGTGTCTATGGAATGGAAAAACGGCAACAACCGTAGACTGAGAATGAGAGAATGAGAGAATTCTCTGTCTACGGCAACAACCTTGTAAAAGAAAGAAATATAGAGTGTAGAAGTAAGGAGTACAGACTGTGTTTTAAAAAGTGTCCATAAAAAACCGTTAAATAAGGGTGGCGCCACTATAGCTACGGGTTAAATTTTAAAGAACATGCCGAAATATATTAGTGGAACAGACGACTTTCTCGAGGTTATATTAACTAAATAAAATTATTTTAGATTTTATAGCTACTGAGCAGTTTAGCAGCACACTTCAAACCGTCGATAATTGCTTAGTTCATTTTATCCCAGTAGCTACTCCAGCGCTGTTGTGGAGAGTTTTTGACAGTTTTGGAACTGTTATTTACTGCTTACAGATGGTCACTTTTTCAACTACATATTCTACTATGAGAGTTGGTACTCCTTACTTCTACACTCCATAGAAAGAAGGTTAGAATAATATAGCTATCTAGTTTCGTACCATGTTAAACGTTATTAATTTGTTTGAAGGATTCAACAATAAGAATTTTGTTCATATTTTAGGGTTCTCTCTTTGCTAGTAATTACTCTGAAAAAGCTACTAAATTGCTGGTACCGAACTTTTAGTACTTGCCATTATGGAGTGTAGAAGTAAGGAGTACCAACTCCCATAGTAGAATAATTGAAAAAGTGTCCACCTGTAAGCAGTAAATATAACAGTTCAAAAACTCTCCACAACAGCGCTGGAGTAGCTACAGAGAAGTAGTAAACTGAGCAGTTGTCGACGGTTTGAAGTGTGCTGCTGAATTGCTCAGTAGCTCTAAAATAATTTTATTTAGTAAATATAACCTCAACAAAGTCGTCTATCGCACTAATATTTTTCGGCACGTTCTTTAAAATTTAATCCGTAGCTATAGTGGCGCCACCCTTATTTAACGGTTTTCTGTGGACACTTTTTAATACACAGTCTCTACTCCTTACTTCTACACTCTTATACTTGCCACAAACTAATAAGAGTACTAACGTAATTTTTTATTTATTTATTCGTGACCATGGTTGCGAGGACCTTCAGTCGAAAACATTACAGTATAACACAAATCATACAAACTACTAACGTATAATATAATTATAATCGAACGTAATACTTGCCATGATACACTTTTTTGTCTATGGTATATGCAAAAAATAAAATCTTTTAACGCTTATAAGACATCCATACTTCGTAGAATTTACGGTTTTTGTTGATGTTTTTCAAATTAAAAACGCGGCCACAAGCGTTATATATGAATGAGTAGAAATTAGTATAAATATATAAGTATAATAATATAATCATAGTAAAGATTTTTCGGATTTGTATTATGTCTTTTAAAATTCGATGAAAGAAATGAAATGTTTGTAAAGGAACGCAGAAGAAACCATAACGTTTAAAAACACCATAGATAAAGTTCGTGTGCTTTTCATCGAGTCTGCCATGTTTTGTCCTACTTGTCGCGCTTGATCAACGCGTTTGCGATTTTGTTCCAAAGTACTATTTTTTGGAATGTTTAAATGTTTTGTTTAAATATTAGTATAGATTACAACTGTATAATATTTTTATTAAAGTTTGGAGTCAAGCTATCAGTTTTTATGCTCGTGTGAATAATAGTGTAGTTCGCATTTCATCAAATTTTGAGATCGTTCATAAGCTTACAATAATTAAAATTTGTGTATACCAAGAATGCGTCGTGAATTTGTATATCATTTCGTCTGATTTGCCGAAGTGACTACCCATCACATCGGCTATGTGACGCAACCCACGTGCACAGAATACAGCAAGCATCTCATGCACATTTGTTATTATTTTGTTCGCGGCTCGCGAGTTCATTTCGAAGCCGTCAGATCGGATCGGATCGAAGAAGAGAAATCGTGTTGTCTGTCTTGCTCCCTCGCGGCGCGTTCCATGCTGTTGAATTTACCCATTTTCATTAATTAAAATAAGGTTTTTTACTCGCGTGTGCATAATTGTTTTCGTGCCCGAAGGATAGTGTTTGTTGGTGGTGCGGTCGCGGTGGCGGTGCACACGTGACGCGAACCGAGTGTTTGGGTGTCAGTGGTCGGCGGTCGGCACGCTTAGAGTCCGCTTGCACTCTGCAGTGCGGCGTGCGTCGAAGGTGAATCACCGCTTGGCGTGTTGATCGTGCTTATTTACCCGTGAGTGCATTTAGTGCGTGGAGGAAGTGCAAAGGCATGTGTGGCGCGCGTTGGCGCCGATGACACCGCCGTCCAAGGCGACGGCGATTTGAAACAGTGAACCGTGTGCTATGCGTTTCGGGTTATGAGTGTGTGACAAAGTTGAAGAGTGCTGAGGACACTGGAGCCCCTAGACGGAGTTGGGCCCGCCGGGGCGGCCCTGGTGCTTCTCGGGGCTCCTCACGAAGGAAAAATGGCTGCGTGGAACCGCCACCATCACTTTAACATGCTCATGGATGAGAATGCCAAAAACAAGTGTAAGTACCTTGAAAAGCTTGTAAAATGTATCTATTGTTTTTTAGACAGCCTTAATGTGTTAAATAGTCTACCCTACAGTAAATAAGTAGAGAATGAGGATTTGGAGGATTAAATAATTTGTAATCTTTAAATATTTTGCATTAGTATTGAAAAATAAAAGTAATTATATATTATATGCAAATAATAATATTTTAAGTAAGTGGAAAACAATGTATGCTACAACAGTAAAATATGCATTTCTTATTGTGCTAATAGGTAAGTATTAAGATACATAATACTAAATAGTGTCAGTTTGTATATTTGCATAACAGTACCGAATTTTTGACTGTGAATTTAATTTTTTCATTGATATATTATTCACAATAGATGGAAGGTTGATAATTATCATATTAATTATTTATTTCAATATAAATTTTTTTCTCTCCTTAATCACTATCAATATTACTATGTAAGTATTATTTTTTTCATGTTAATTCTCCGAGTGTTTTTTGTGTATATCAAAATAATATAATCATAGCTAATTATTAATAGGTATCATAATATACATATCATAATCATACCTAATTATTAATAGGTTACCCAATTTTGCTGAAAAATTTAAACAAATTCCTATACAGACAGTTCCATATTTATACATTTTTTTATATATGTTTATGGATTTCTTAGAAAATCCTGGACCAATCTCTACCTCAAGGATGATCCCATTTTAATTTCAAAAGAATAATTCACAACTGAAGGTTTGAAAAATAGGCAATAAAGTTTGAGGTACTGTTACCAATTTATGCTGCCTGAAAATGAATTGGTGTGTTCCGACTTGAAGATTATAGAAAGCTATTATAATTACAGGCTGGGAGGCATTCCATCTTAGTCCTCAGGTGACAACACGTTCTATAGTCTTCTTTCTTTGTTCATAGCTGCCGGTGTCAATGGACTGAAGTAGCCACTTACCATTAGGTAGAAGACTGAGTTGGTTTGTCGCTTCAGTTTCATAAAAATGGTACTTAAACAACATTCTAGTTGTTACCTTGAGTTGGTAATATTTCTTATTTAGTTACATAATATTACTTACTCCATTCAGAATGCGAAAACTAAAAAGAACAATGTGATTAGCATATCATAATAGCCTTAGCATTCACTTCAGATGCCATGATGTAGAAATTAGAGATGGGCACAGATATGGATTTCACCGAATACGAATATTCAGCTGAACATTATTCGGCAGGATCACAGGAAACTTGTTACCGCAAAGCACGCGAGATCAACACCAGACTCTGCCCCTCACCCCCTCGCCACACCTGACATGTTATTGCGTCATGCAGTACTGAGCAAATTGTTGGCACATGCTTATGTTTTTACTATTTTTGTGAGAAAAAAAAGTATTTTGTTGTGTTGTTCTAATTGATAACTATATGATACAAATGAGTAGCAGAAGATTTTTTTGGACTTATTTTAGAGAAAGTGACGACCAAAGTTAAGTGAAATGTACCAATGTAATGTAATGTTTCTTTTTTTGATTTCAAAAACATTTTATCTATCTTTCTATTTGTTATAATTTGAAATAAATCTACAGTGCCTCAAAAACATAACACTATACAAGTAGATTTAACCCATAAATAAAATGTACTATAAACAGTAAAATTATGAAAGACATGGCATTACTGAATTTGTACATTTCAATACAGTGGACACTTTGACTACCACCTTAACGAATGTTCGGTGATTTAGCCGAATATTCGGTACAGCTGCTGAATATGCCAAATACCTAATATGAAACGAATATTCGGCCCATCCCTAGTGGAAATTACTTTATTTTTCATTTTGAAAATAAATAATTTTCGAAAGTAGGAAGTTATAGATTTTGGTCACATTTTGAGAATGCCTAATAAGCGGGAAGTTCCAGGGATGGCCTGCAGGGTCGTTTTCAGATTTTATTGTTAATAGTTTAACTTTATGATAAAAGTATGGTTAAAAATTTTAAAATAGGTTAGTGTGTATTTATTTACATAATATGATTTAGCTTAACGCTTTAATCCTCCTTAAAATCCCTTAAATCCATAAAAATCCCATGCGCCCGGCAAATCCCGAGCGGTCGCATGCGACCGCACCCACCCATAGCATTTCATACTATTAAAACTTATATTTAGAGACTACTTTTCTATGAAGAAGTTTGGAATTATAAAATCTATACAAAATTCTCTATCCTATGGTCTAAACAAAAGTCAGGCAGTTTTACTTCTTTACAAAAAGATATTATTGTTTTTTCATAACAAAAAAAAAACATAACAAACGAATGTCGGCAGTGCGAAAATCACAATTATTTTAATATATATTACTCAAAATTATTTACGTAAAAAGATAAATTATATTCACACAAAAACTTTCATTACAATTTTATAATAAACCGATACGACTTAGGGACCTTTAAGAAAAGAGCCTACTCCTTTTTAAAAGGCCGGCAACGCATCTGCAATTCCCCTGGTGTTGCAGTTGTTAATAGGTGGTAGTAATCACTTACCATCAGGTGAGCCGTATGCAACTAAAATACTAATAAAACACTAGAGAAATCCAAAAACCAACACAATAAAATTTACACGAAAATGGCGTACGAAATGAACGTAGATTATAAATAAATATCCAAAGACTAACTGACTTTTTATACCACTAGAGGATAGAAAATTTCATATTGATTCTATAATGCCAAACTTCTTCATAGAAAAGTAGTCTCTAAACATAAGTATTTATTAGTTAAAGTGCTCTAGGTGAGTGACGTCACATTTGACCTCTTGTATTTTAACGGAATATCGAAGCGGTCAAATTTGGATGCTTGCAGTTTAAGATGTTAAGTAATGATAACTATCATTTTATTAATTATTATTATACATATATGAAAATATAATTTATTAAAATTAATAAAAATATTCAATAGTTTCATTTGAGACAAGTAGGTACCAAGGTTTGAATTTTTTATTGCTTATACTACCTACATGAGATTGTGGTAAATTGTTATTGATAAAACATATCTTAGTGACCAATGTCTTTTTGGGAAATCTTGTGATCTTCTTTCTACATATGGTGATATATAAAGCTCTGGCTACTTGCAGCAACTTGCATGCACCAACAATTTGTGCAAAATTTGGACAAATAGCATAATATAGCACTGCACGACATTCGCATGAGCAAACAGATTGTACAAATTTTTCGGAAAGAATGTGTAGCATCCACATGCTGTCTTAACATATATACTTGCTTATGCTACTTTATTTTGAGTATAGCATATAGTATAGCATTTTGCCAGCTTAAGATACATGCTTGCTTATGCAAATTAGAATTTGTGCAAGTAAAATTGAGCATGAAGCCTAGTCCTTATTTACAATATCTGGTGTGTATGACATGTAAAATCTCAAAAATTTTGGAACGTTTGAAAATTATTCAAATATAGGAAAAAAAAGCAGTCTTTCTTTTTTTCCATAATTTCCACATTAAACAGGTAGATTTTTAAGATAGAAAAGTTAGAATTTGTTTGTATCATATGGTCGAATTTTAACTTGTTTTCAATACCAACCATAGATTTACCAGACTTGATGTACAGATGGATTCTTGTAGGTACATTGTCAACACCGTATTCGTTTATTATGCATGATATACTGTACATAGTGTATTATATGTAATATGTAGCATGCACGGTATGCATTTTTTTTATAAAATCACTATATATTATCCTTCTTATTTAACATAATATTTATTGCCAATATCTAGACATGTTTCAAGAACTCTTACATATTACTTTACACAAAAGTTCTGAGAATTTTTGCTGATTACTGTAAACCCAATAAACTTCAATTAAATGACTAAATCATCATCATCATCATTAGATTAGACTGTTGAAATAGGTCTCCCTCAAAGAATGCCACAAAGCATGGTCTTGAGTCACCTGCATTCCAAGACCTGCATCCTAACGTTTTCTGGCTTATGCAAATTTCAAATATTAGGCTTAGTAACCTTGGGCAAGGTAAATCACATTCATGATCTTAGTGTAATACAAGACATAGTAAGCTTGGATGTGACGAACATATTGAATATATTGTCATTTTACAACATTTTATTTTGAGAACTTCAGCCACTTTTCATTTTCTGAAAATTATTCAGTTTGTATTGCTGACATGTAGGTAGCCATTTAGAATAGATGTTCTCAATATGGAACCCACAGTATACTGTGTATAAGTATTTAAAAAATTATAATAAAAAGTATAATTTTTTAAAAACTTCAATGTGTTTATTTTTTGGATAGTCATAATATTCCTTTCTTATTTAATATAGTAAAGTGATAAGCTTTCATAAACACTCACGCCTGTCACGCAGAGGGGTAGGCAGAGACTACAGACTTCCATTTAGCACGATCCTGACATACCTCTCTCGCCCCTCCCACATGCAGATACCTACGCATACATGCTCGTCCTTTAAGGGTACTCTTAATTTGGCCCATTTTTAGTATATCACCAAATTGGTCGACAAACTTCCGTCTAGGACGTCCCTTTACGACTCTTCCATTAACTTCTGCAACACATATTTGCTTTGTCAGTCTTTCCGCATTCATTCTTTCTACATGACCAAACCACCGAAGCATTCCTTTCTTAATCCTGGTCACTGCATCATCTTGCAAACCACACTCTTCTTTTATCACACAGTTTCTCACCGTGTCACTCAGATTCAGCCCTAACATACTCCTTAGCGACCGCATTTCTACTGCATTTATTCTACTCTCATGCTTCTTCTGCCACACCCAACTTTCACTACCATATGTTAAAGTAGGGACTAATACAGCATTGTGAATTGCCATACGTGCCTTTTTTGACGCATTCTGACTTCACAATAGAGTGTAGAGCCCCATGTACTTTATTTCCTGCATTCACTCGTTCAATATCCTTATTATATCTCCCATCCCTACTGAATACACATCCCAAATATACGAACTCATCACTTGCTCAATTAACTCTCCCTCTATTCTTATTTCACATACCGTTTTGCTTTCTTCTCTTTCAAAAACCATCACTTTCGTCTTACTTGCGTTCACTTTCATTCCCCTTTCTTTTAATGACCTGTTCATTAATGTAACCTCATTTGCAACTCGGCCGCCGACGACGCAAGTATGACTTGATCATCGGTGTACAAAAGGCATTTGATGGTTAACCCATTCTTAACCCGCATTCTTCAACTTTCAAATTTTCCAAACAACTGTCCATAAATAGGTTGAACAACCACGGGGAAGCTACACAGCCCTGTCTGACACCTTTATGGATGCCAAACCAGTTCGAGTAGACCCCGTTGATTCTAACATAAGCACTGGAGTCCCTATACAGAGACTTAAATGCATTTATTAAACCAGCGCTCAACCTAAATGCGTTCAGCGTTTTCCATAAGACATTCCTGTCCACTCTGTCATAAGCCTTTTCCAAGTCCATGAATGCACAAAAAACTTTGGTTTTTCGCCAAAAACTTCTCCGCGATCATGCGCATGGAAAACCACCACGTCCTCTCCAGCCCTTAGCATTTCGAGTGAAACTCTATCATATCCGGCTGCCTTACCTACTTTCATGCTTTTCATTGCTTTCATTATTTCATCTATACTTATCTCCCTATCTCTTTCATCTTCTTTCGGAATTTCTATTTCATTTAGTTCACACGTCTCCTCACTCATAAATACGCTTTCAAAATATTCCTTCCATCTCTTTAGACTCAACACTTCATCATTCAGAATACAGCCATTCTCGTCTCGTATCGCATTCAATGTAGGCTGTTTTGAATGTCCCGAGTTTCCAGAACATTTTAATATTTGCCTGGAAGTTATCCGATATTCTTCTATCATTCTTATCCGTTCTTTCTTGCTTTTTCCTTTCAACTAATTCTTTTACTCTCCTATTTAGACGTTTAAACTTTGCCTTTTTTCTTTCAATCTCCTTATTCTTACCGCCAGAATTACCAGCTTTGGTCGCTAGTAAATCTAGCCATGCTCTCTTCTGTGTTTCAACTTTCATACGTACCTCATCATCCCACCATAACATATTCTCTTTCCTTTCATTCGTTCTCTTACTAACACCACATACTCCGGTAGCTGCATCCACTAAACCTTTCATCTGTATTAATTATTGACGTAATTTCTAATAGTTTGAAATTTGTAAGAAAAATATCAACAGAGTTTTTTTTTTCACCCCCATGACCATGACTGCAGGCTCTTTTGTTTCAGGTTAGGTTAAATTATGCGGCTTTTTCTTCCATTTAGTTTGAGCAATTCCTGCAATACTTTGAATTTGTATAACAATTTTCTAACTATGAAAATATTACTCTATGAGCCTTCCATAAATAAAAAAAATATATGTTTGAATCATAGAATACTATAATACACAATAGAATGGCTGTCAACTTTATTTTGTACGAGGTTTGGCTTCGCCAAACACGATTTGCTATGTTGACAGACTGAATAAATTTACACATTTTAGACTTTTGATTAATGTTCAAGATCATCACTAAAAACATCGTTTAAATTTTAATACATATTTATTTGTAAATAGAGTGCAATTTGGCATTTTTTAAATAATTTGCATGCGAAATTTGGAAACGATTGTAACGTTTTTGACGTTTTGATCACATCTCGTATTGACATTTATGCGTGTGAATTGACGTGTTAGTGAAATTTTAGTGCGCGGGCACTCACTCCCCCGTTCTATTAGGTATGTATTATAGTATTCTATGGTTTGAATAGTAAAAGAGCCGTGATAGTTCAGAGCTAACGCGCGCTAAAATTTAACAGTATGCAAGCAAGTGAGGAAACCTATGTGTCTGAGATATATAAAAAATATTTCAAAGACATGACACGCTTGAGGGCAACGCGGCCGACATTCTTTACCCTAAAACCCTCTTAGAAATAACCGCTACTACTAATTTATGCATATAAAGAAAATTAAAGTGTGTGTTTGTTATATTGAAATAACTGACTTCGTTTAAGCTTTGCCGGTTATTTGCATGCTATGGACATGTGGCCGTGTTAGGAAAAGGGTATATCTCTCGCCGGGCAAGGTGTTCTGCCCGGGTAGCGGCCAACGCTCCATGTGATATTTCGGAGCTGTTTTATATATACTGTTTATGGTTCGGAACTTTGATAGCGCTATTAAGGCTTCGGTGTGTTTCGCTTGTGGCGCGACGACAGCGCATAATTAACCATAAAAAATTTGTCTGTCTGTCCAGGCTAATCTTTGTAATGGCCAAGCCGATTGAGACGAAACTTCACGAACGGATAGAGAGCAAGTCCAGGCGGGATCTAGGCTATATGTATATTTGAAAAACTTGAAATTTTAAAAAAAATATCAAAAATTGATAAAATCGTCGCTAACGTCGCAAAGCAAAAAAAACCTCTTTTTTTAAAAAAATACTGGAGACCGAGAAAACTTTAATTATTCCCCGATTACTATCTTTTTTCATTCGAAAATTAATCGTATTTGTAGTTTGCCATTAAATATAATATTTTTACTTTTCTGATGAATAAAAAGGTAGAAATCGGAGAAAAATAAATGCGCTCCTGTAATCCTTTAGAAATTGAGGTTCTCTCCTTTGTGACGTTAGCGACGAAATAATTGGTTTTTGATTTTTTTAAATATGTATAAAGTAACGCCACATCAATAGCTCGTACCTAGACGACGCTAGGGCGGGTCTCTACTCATAAATATATAAATAAGAGTCATATTTAGTGCATAGTCATATATAGTTGAGATTTAGATTTTATGGCGAAGATAAAAAGGTTTCGTTAGCATCCGTCCTTTTGATGTAGCTAACAAAAGCATAAGAGTGCATTAAGTTACGTAGGCCACTGATTCCACAACACAATTTTCCGTCCTATCAGCACCTTTAGAAGGCCGTGTACACAATTGCAGTCGGGTAGAATATGTCCTGTATACGTATTGGATGCACAGGGCCCTCCGCAATCCACCTGCGGGGGGCACGTATTGCCCTACATCCCTTTGACCTGATTTTCGACTGGGGACTGGGGTTGAGAACGGAACGGATTGGTTTGATTTCACATTTATACTTGCAATAAATGCATTTATACTTACCACACAGTGTGGCTTAAATTATTTTATTCTTTGATACGACATGCTATCATTTTTAGCAACTTAATTTCACTACTACAATAAATAAAATTCTTATTTCGTGGCGAATTATGATCGCTCCATGTAGCCTCGACCCCAAAACTGCTTAACGCGCGACGGCGATCTCCCCAACCTTTAACCTAATTCCATGTTCAACCCTCGCAGATGGGTACTTGCATTGATGCTTTTATTAGATAACAAGACTTTTATGCCCCACGCTTCTATATAATATGGGTTTACAATTATACTCGGTTGTTGTTTATTGGATGAATCGCTTCATTTTTGTCGCTTGTTTACAATACGGGCTATGGGATAGGGGACGGCTGAAATATTTACGAGAATATGCGGGAATAGAATGGGCATGATTTATCTATCCGTCACCTATATAACAAAATTGAAACGCTGCAAATCGTTCTTACATTTCCGATCGAATGCCGTCATTTTATACCTGCGTATATATTATATTATAGTCTGTTGTAGTCACGGCTCGGGTTCTTTCACCTCCCACGCTTTTGGCACTCAATTGGCGGTCGTTACATGCGCCGGATCTACTTAAATAACACAAAGAGCCCTATAGTTCTATACCCCGTTTCTGGAAAATGGGTGACAGTCTCGGATTGCATCTGTTTTTCTAAAACTTTTGTTGTTGTAAGTATTTTTTTCTACGTTATCTAATTGTTTCTATACATTTTAAATCATTTCATAGTCACGTAATTTTTATATTGTCATCAGTTCGTAGAACATACATATTTCGTGGAACATAAGTCACTTAAACTTTCAATAAATTCCACGTAATAAAGTAGTTAACAATTGTACTCCACATTTTATGTATATGGTATAATATACACCCATAAACCATAAACAAAAACAGCTTTGCATTACTTGGAACTTTTGCCCATCCTCACCACGCTGTGCGGCGCGGTTTGTTGTCCGCAGAGCTCAGTCACCAGTTTTTGAAAGGGTACAGCGTCTGGATAGATTTTAACCCATAGCCGTTCGCCGTGAATCATACGTCCATAAATCACTGTGCGATTGTGTAACTTACGAGGGGCGTTCAATGTACTCTCGGTATGAGTATGTTAGAAAAAAAAATTATGAGTCTCCAATGACATCTACATTTAATTGTCCGTGATAAAAGTTTTTCTATTCCCTTGAAAAAACATTCTGCGTTTTGGCCTGTGTGCGTTCTCATGAAGAAGCGGTACACTCTTTTGGTCAGCTTTCCTCTTTTTTTTTATTGCTTCTCTCAAACAGCGTAAAGGGGCTGAGTATTTGCCTGCGTTGATGGTTTGACCTTTTTTTGTTTACTCGATCAATAGTATTCTTTTGGAATCCTAAAACACTGTGGATATGATTTTACCGGCCGATGGAGTGACTGAACTTCTTTGGGTCAGATCCCTTTTTATACCATTGCATAGACTCCTGTTAACTCTCATGTTCATAGTGGTGAACCCACGTTTCATCACCTGTAACTGTCCTATCGAAAACATTTGCTGAGTCGTCACCACACAGCTCACTGACTTCTGTGAGGTTGAGATAGTCATGCGATATGGTGTGTATGGTCAACGGATAGGTTAGTAATTACTGCTAATATCTTAATTCTTGCTCGTGCATCTTCTAATATACAATTTTGTCAATAATTTTCACATTTTCCTCTGTAGCCGCTGTCATTCGCCCACCAGGGCGGCGTTCATCTTCGATGCTTTTCCTGTCCCGTTTGCATTCACTTGACCACTCTTTTACGGTTGACATTGAAGGAGCAGAGTTTTGGTAAACGGCCACCATTTCTTCATGGCCTTTTTTTGAGTTTTTCCTTGTTTAATGAGGAGTTTAATCACCGCACGGTGTTTGATTTTTTTTCCACATTGTCTAGTCAGTCATTCCCGTCGTCTATGACTAAAGTTTACATAAGAAGTAATAAAATTATCAATACGGAATTTCGTATTTATAATCTCATGTAATGTTGTTAGCTAATGATTTTTTAATTACCCACACTGTTAGCAAATCAGTCCAATACCGCGAATACATTGGCCTATAATAGATACTGATATATTTACACAATCCTGCTTAACCAAGTGTCAATCGTACAAAATAAACAATCGTACTGCGGCGCGGTGCACCGTGTGCGGATACCACTTGAACGGCACAAAAAGTTGAGGTAAAATTAAGGTAACTGAAATTTAGTTTTCTTTACTTCGCCTAGTTATTATTAATTTTATTTATTAAATTTCAATTACATGAAAAGGTACTTTGAAGAGAAAAAAGAATCTTCATGAAATGTTGATTGCAAAACTCTAATTACACCTAATTTTTCTCGAATCGGAATAAATTTCGATTTGTTGTAGGAAAAATAAAGTCCTTGATAATAAAAATAAATGTTACTCGAAATTAATGATCCTAGTCGTCCTTACGAAATTTTTTATAGCATTGGGTGACAAGCGAGCACACAGTCCACCTGATGGTAAGTGAATGCTGTGGCTCATAGGTATCCACATTTATCATCAATTAAGAATCAAAATGCAAATGCGTTGTCACCTCTGAGGACTAAGATGGAATGACTCGATTCCATTAAATAGGGTCTCCGTTTCTCTACACTCACCATACGAAACACAGCAGCGTTAAGCTTCTATTTTACGCTGGTATTTTGTGGGAGCGTGATCCTGCCCCGGTCGAGCCGACCCATTATCCTACAACTATAATATAGCTGCAGCGTGGTTTTACCACGTAAATTAAAAATCTTAAAATTAATAGAAATTTTATATAGAACGGTGGAAAAATATAATATGATTAATAGAAAATAACAAAAAAAAAGTCAACCAAATAAATTAAAAGCAAGCCGTGCCAACCCTACGGTGGCCAAATTATTTGCAATGGTTGATGTTTGTGCCGCGTCTGTCTGGAGTGGCATTTTTACTCGCGCGTTCAACTTTCATTTAGTGTTGGAAGGCTGTCGCTATGCGGATGCTGGCCTCACGGTGTGCTGCTATTAAACCCAAATGCTCGTGCACCGCCCGCAATGTAGATGCTATCGTGCTCTTTGGAAAGTAACTCACTACATTCTACTTCGGCGTTAAAGCGCTGTGTCGTTTTCATTAATTCGTACAATACTTTTCATGAATACGGCCTTCTGATAATAGTTCTGTTAAATATAAAGCTTTTTAAGGTTGATATCCGTAATGTGTAGGTAAGTAGACCTTGGTTTTACGTTTACAAATGTCTTCAAATGACATTTAGACATCTAATTCTAACACAGAATTCGATAACTCGAATTGGGCTATTTTTATAGCCGACCTAGTTTTTGGTCTTTATAGAATTAACGACCTATAATTTAAACAAGGGGTTGAAATAAATGCGCCTTCGAAAATACGGGGCTTGTCGCAAAGGCCTAACTAGCGCCCCACGTCGCGAAAACGCATTATCTAACACATGGTAACGCATTTTAACGGTAACCAGTTAAGTGGGCATGTCTCGTCGGAAGCGGCCCAACCGGGCGGTCCCGCGATGGAGAATGGTCACCTTTCTCCGACACACAGTCTAGACGACTCAGTTTCGACCCGTGAATGAATTTAACATTGGAATGCGAAACCACAAATATTATAGTGATTCATTGCTTTAACGATACTGACGCCGTGGTGAAAATGTTTAGATTTATGAGGAATTAGGTTTAGCAGTACAAGGCTCAAATTATATTTCGTATTCTTGTTTTCATGTCACTTAACGAAGGGAAAACGTAACCTCCACACTACGATTTTCTTCTGTATCATGAGGGCAGTTTACATAGGTAAATTTCAGCAGGACGAACATTCAGTTATTTCCGGAACAATTATTTGTAGGCCATACAAATACTTGTTCCATGCTGGATTCGAACCCGCGGCTCTTAGCGCTGCAACTCATTGCTAAGCCACTGCGCCACGGAGCCGTCAAAATAATACTTAAACATTACAAAAATAACCTATTGAAAAAGTTTGTTTTTGTACAAATAATTAATCAGAGCAGAGGAAAATTGTTAAAAAGTTCGATGCTATATTCTGTCAGTAATCACCTAACCAAGGGTTAAGAACTTTCTGTTTATATTTTTCCCACAATTCTAATTTTCCTGAATGGCTAAGTTTAATAACAAGTCAATAAGAACAATGCGTGGGTTACGTGGGTATTTTGTCCTGTGTGCCCACACTGTCGGTCAGTTCAGGTACTCAATGTAAATGCTAAGATTTCTCCCTCGGTCTGTCGACAGCGGACTCATTATTATCTGTTCTCTAGATTTCATTGCGCACCTACAACAATTTGCATTTAATTGGGTAAATCTCGCTTACGTGCTTTGTCGGTTAAGGTGACTATTATTGTGCCCGGAATACGAGATGACTTCTAGATTTCGGAATACTAGATACGTTAAACGAAATTAATAATATTAATTCATAGTATGATTTGAAATGTAATGCGATTTGTCCCTAAATCATGTACATATTTTGTTATACTTTTTTTTAATGACACTATAATCGTGCCGGTTTAATTAAATCATAAAACACAAGTTACCGCTATTACGAAATAATAGTTCATTCATAAATAATATTGGTCTATTGTGATTTTAATATGCTTTCCTATTTCCGCCTATCACGTTTTTGAAGGCAAATAAATACTTGGATTATTGCAAGTCGCGCCATTGGCGAGGTGTAACGAGTCAGCCCTAAAGTGCCCCTCGGTGTCATCGACCGGCCGCTAAGGTTTTTGCGCGGCTAGCGATGGTTCATATTTTAATGCCAGAATGTAATGTAAGCATCGATTAATGGTCGGAACATCGACGCGGGAAGTCTAAGGTAGACATCTTAAGTTGTTTAAAGATAGAATATTAGTTAGAATTACTAGTTGACAGTTCAATTTGGGTTTAAACTGCTTTTTATTAATAAATAATATTCAACATATTTGTCAAAAATAAAAATTGCTACTCTGTGTAGCTGACATAGAGATTATACTGGAATAAAATAGAAAAAGCTAGTTGGGTCGCGAGAAAGACTACTGAGCTGACTGACTCTCAGTCTCGTTAAGTCAAAAAACTCCCGCTGGGTTTCTTGCTGGTCCTTCCCAGGACTGAGGTTTTTTCCGAATGAGTGGTAAAGTAAAAAAAATACTTTCAATAAGATTTACATGTAATCTATATTGAATAAAAATATTATATTCTATTCTAGTCGTAGATACTATGTCATCAAAACTTTTTTTTTTTACAAACAAATGTTTTTTGTGTTGATCTCAACGAAAGACTAGTTTTTCGCGACCTTCCCACCTCGAGTGTTCGTTCCCCTTTGGTATTTCGAAAGTGGGTTTTTATTACATGTCGACTTGGTCAATATGCGTCACTTAATAGACATCAGCAAGCGGCCGTTGGGTCGCCTTGGTTCGCTTATTGCTATAATGGACGTATTGCGTAAAGCTGAGTATCAAATTGCAACTTTTTGGATTAGTCAACCGCCCCTTGTTAAAGCCTATTTACTGGCTAGAGAGAATTGAATTCGCTGATTTTTTATTTCCTAGCTTTGAAAGATTTCGCCTGAGATAAGATCCGATTTATAGACGACATGTATTCAATGAGAGACTATTGATTTATATTTAGGATTTTAACTAAATAGAACTATCCTGGTCCCGTGCATTAGTCATGGATCCATTTTATCTCCCATCTTTTCATATTTGTTTATAAGAAAATGTTTAAATATTCAGTATCAACATAGACTATAGCCACCAAGTATTAAGACACAATAATGGCGACCAAGAAATTAAGTTATTTTTAAGTAACTTCATAATTCACAAATGTACACGCTGTGTCACGTGTTTTTATCAATTGCAGGAAATACAAAATAAATTTTAAAAGATGGCCCAACTCGGTACAATCATACTTTTCGTGATAGAGCCATACTGCAGACGTATTAGTAGTAAAGTTGTAGCACGAATGGGTCAGCTTGACCTGGGAAGGACCTCGCTCTCTCGGAATACCAGCGTAAAATAGCAGCTCAATGCTAATGTGTTTCGTATGGTGAGTGTAGTGATCCGGAGACCCATTTTGCTGGAAACGAGGCATTCCAACTTAGTATAGATAATAGATTTTATGATTTAAGCAACTGCTATGGAGTTCGGCATCCGTTAGAACTCAACTCTTATCGCCGAAGCCAACAACTCTAATACTTTTTACTAACGTTTTTTCTTGCGTTGATGCTTCATCGTTTACTATTTACTATTAATTTAAACTAGATATAAATATCGAATGTCGTCCAAGTTGTTGGTGGGGTGACTTTCAGGTATGATAACTGCAAGTTACCCCACCAATTCGACACCCAATATCAACAATTTGTAGTTTTTAAAATGTTTTCTTTTGTATATGACTAATAATTTATCTTGATGTTTCTAATTCACCTAGAATGGCTTTCTTTACGATGAGTGAGTCAGTGAATTAGTGAATAAGTAAGTGATTAAAACGATACAATTCAGACCTTAATAACTTAAGTTCTAAATAGATTTATGAATGAAATTTGAGTATCTAAGGATCCCTATTGGGCATGCAATGAGACAAGTGTATTATGGGTCTAATAGTTTTTGAGTCAGAAAATGTTTCGTGTTTGTTATACACCGTCGGTCGGTGTGTTGCCCTTTTTTACGACTAAGGCTTAGATGTACGTAATATTTATAGTATAAACTGAATTGGCAATCGGGCCGGCCATATAGCTCGAAGAACCGACAACCGATAAGAAAAAAAAGGTTCTCGAGTGGCAGCCTCGTACCGGTAGGCGAAGTTTAAGGTCCCACTAGATGGAGTGACGACTTGGTAAGTCGGTGGATGCAGGTTGCTGAGGACCGTGCTTTGTGGCGTTTGTTACACTTAATGTTTAGTATAATGTCCATATGGATTAATGGCCAGATGACTTCAAAAGTATTTGTGCTGTGTACAAACATCTACAAGCATGTGTATATTCATTGTTCCTTAAGCAATTAATTTGTTTATAAATAAGGATATAGTTAGAAGTAGTAGGTAAACAATTTTTTTTATGGTTAATGTTTGTAAAAGTTAGGTACACAAAATATTATTTAATTTAAAATAACGTTATCCACTTTAAGGTATGTATTTATTTATTACTTTGATATACCTATAAAAGACAAAAGTAAGCAATACCGTGTAGTGTACCGTGCAAAAATATTTTTTAAATGAGCCCCATAGACACTCCTAGAATTGACTTGGCATTGGCATACTATTTGTTGGTGAAGCCATAAACTAAAGAAAAATTTGACTGCTTGTTGACTATATTTTAGATTCACACGAATAATTCCCTATTTTATAAAAATATAATTAGTAAAAAATTTAATTTTTTTAAATATTGTACGGTGTTGGTGGTCTACCCATCGGGCCTCAACGTCGTTGACCGGTGATTTTTGCGCGGCAGGCCACAATAATTCGCCAGCGCAATTTTAGAGCACATCATCGAAATTTACTATTATCCATTGTACACTTGAGGCTTTAACTTTTATAATCTGGTGTAAAGCCGAAAATTTACCTTGGAGCTAATTCCAAAAGTGGATAAAGCTATTTTATACCCACTGTGTCAGTACTTCCTGTTTACTATCTGTAAATTCCAGTGTTATATAGGATTTAGTGTTATTTCATCGCGACACGAGAATAATAAATGTAGCAATGTCACATTAATGTTAAGCAATGTTTTTTTAGTTGCACAAATCCTTATCTTTTAGCGTACATACGCTGGTCATACGGCATACTCTGGGAAAAACACTTTTTTTTATAAAATCACGTAAATTGCATCATTATGGAAACTTTCTTTTTTTAATTTGGAAAACCCATTATGTAATTTTGTTTGTATTTTTAAATTCGCCAACCTGACTAACGTTTTAATATTAAAAAAAATTGCTTAGCAATTATGCATTGCACGGTAACGAGCTCGTGCTAAAGGAATCAAACGCTGCATGTAACACATTCGTTTCATCAATGATGAGGCAGAAATTCGCGTGTCATCGACAGCGGCGCGATAACGGCGCGGTGTTTTCGCGCGCGCTCGCCGGGGCCCCCGCGCGAGCCTCGGGTGAACGGCCAGACAGGCGGGCGGCCGGCCGTTAAACCTGCTCGAGACCCGTCCTGCGGCCTCGCCTCATGCCTTTTGCCTTGTGCCTCTCGGACCGCCTTGCGAATGATGCCTGTTGTATCCCAATGTGCTCACGCCACCATCAATAAGTGTTTATATTGCGATTGATTTATTAACATCGTTTTACAAATTATAATATGTAGCTACATATAATAATGCCAGGGATGTGAAGGCAAGGTTTTTAGTGGTAATTCTATAAATATTAAACAAGTCAGATCAAGTAGTTGCTTTTGTTTAATGTTATTATTAATCGGAAAAACTTGATTCTTTAATATTAAAAAAAAAACACTGTTTGCATCTATCGATATTTAATTTTTTTATGGATTTACATATACTTATAATAAAGTTGTTATGGGATTTCCGTCTCATCGGACTATGTGAGAGAACAAAGATTGTGTGCGCATGCAAAGTCCACCTGTGCTTGCGCACACAATCATGCACTACAGATCCCGTCATGCGCAGTTTCTGTTGGTACTGGCCGCAGTGCCGAATTTCAGTGTGGAAGTTATTATTATTAAATATTCATTAAAGTAATTAGATATTTAGGTTTTACCAATTTTACTTATTCATTTCCGACGTTTCGTGTGATCGGGTGCTGTAAAGCTAATTCGTTTTATTTAATATATTCGTGTAAATATATGAAATCATTATTTTAATTTTATAATTTTACGTTAAAATTTTGGTATTATCACGAAGCGAAGGTCATTCGGCGCTTTGTGAATATACCAGCTCCGACCCTGATATGATCAGACCACTCATGAAAAATTAACAATATGTTTATTAGTGACAATCAGCAAGTTAATATTAATCGTTCTTAAGGTAAATTTTATAATTCTTCATTTTAAAAGTAATTAGTAAACTTATTTTTTTATAAGGTGGCAAGGTACTGTTTAAATTGTTCATTATAAGCTTATTAGCATAACAATTTTAACAGACTTAGTTACTAGGCAATTAATTAATTCGTTGACGCAGGACCGTGTTACTAGGTAAATCATAGTTGCTTAGAAGTGGATCGTGAAATATATAAAGGTGTTTCATCGTTGTGTAACATAAGATATGACATTGTGTGTAATATGACATTGAGTGCGATATTACGAAAAACAATCAAGATAAAACTACTCCTGCAACTAGATAAGAGAAGCGGAAATAAGACAAAAGGAAGACGAAGGTTAATTTTCCTCTTGGTATAGAAACTCTAAGCTTATCTTTTTCATTTGGAAATGCTACATTGGCCCGCCGCCGCCACTGTACCTTTCCACTTGGTAGGTAAGTAATTACGAGTTGGATGCAGTGATTGTTGTACCAAGAAAGTAGAAATTTGTTCAATTCTAACGATAGTTACAGCAATAGAAATGAAATTAATGAAAAGCGCAATCGTTTTGTCTGAAAAACCTGTATTAACTTTTGTATACTTCGCTTTAGATAGACTATTGGATACACTTTACATTTTATTTATCTTTATGGGTTATTTTCTTTCTTAGTAATAAATTGTAATGTTATTCAATATAAAGTAAAGCACGAAGTCATATTCCAACCTTCGCGGCGCCCTAAATTAATACCTTCGACTACCCTTGGCCATAAGTAGGCGTAGCGTAGTTTCCAATACCCAACTTTTATTATACTTACAATAAAATCATTTTAATTTGTTCGGTTTAATGGTTTTTTTTAATACGCACGCACACATACACCATTTGCTCAACCTTACAAATAAACTTATATTGTTGTCTTGTGACCACTGTCCTTGGGTTTACAATAATGCCTTTCTGTATTTCAAAAACGTTTGTTTTATTTGTATGAATTATTGAAAGTCTGTTTATGGTTAATAAATTAAAATAACAGTTATCATAATTTAAAGGAATCACTTTTTCAATTGTCCCTTGCAGAATATATTTCTTCAGTTTTAATGACTTACATTCGTGATATTATATAAAATTGTTTTTTCGTATAATATACACTCACCGGCACGGAAACTTGGCCAAGCGGTTATCTCGCGATAGCAAAAGCTTTAAGTGTTTCTGATGAATGTTTGTTATGCAAGTATGTCAAAAAATGTTTACCCTCAAGTTCAAGAGCGTAATTCATTATGTTTAAGTGCACCATGATGAATTCTTTAATTTTTAGTTGAATCGGGTCATTTGAGCGACTAAGTTCACATTTCAAATTTGTGTGTTGTGAAAAGTTTACTGTAAGGTTATTCAATTATTGTGATCTTGTGTCTTAATTAAATAATTAAAGGTGCTTTAAAGCCAATAAAAATGCCATTAACACCAGCACAAGTTGCACAAGCAGTAGCATTAATTGACCAAGGGCTGACACAGCGTGAAGTTGCTATTGTGCTTAACGTACCACGGTCCTCAATGCAGTATTCACTGAAACGATACCAGGAGACAGGCCGCTACACCCGCAGGCCAGGCAGTGGGGGCGTAAGGTGCACATCGGCCCGGGACGATCGTTTTATTGTTATGGAGATTTTGAGAAACCGCTACCTGACCGCTGTTGAGATACGCCAGCGGCTCCAAATCGCAAGAGGCGTTAATGTTAGTGAGCGTACGGTGAGAAGACGAATGGAGGAAGTGAATTTAAAAGCTCGTAGACCAACACGAGGTCCAGAACTTCTCAGACAGCACCGAGTAGCCCGACTTCAGTTCGCAAGAGAACATGTCAATTGAACCCACGAGCAATGGGCTAGAGTGTTGTTCACAGATGAGTGTCGAATAGCTTTACGTGCTCCAGACGGTCAGAACGAGTGTGGAGAAAAAGAGGAGAGAGGTTTCTAAAAAAAAAGAGAGAAAGAGAGGAGACCCATTACCACCACACAAACTGTGAGTTTCCATGGAGGCTCAATAATGGTATGGGGAGTTGTAAGTTCCGACGCACGTACAGAGTTGGTCATCGTCGATAATCGGCTTACAGCTACTCGATACATCGAGGAAGTTCTTCAGGAGCACGTAATGCCTTATTCGGGATTCATTGGACACGACCAATTCCTCCTCATGCACGATAATGCACGCCCGCACGTCGCACATTGTGTAGAGGAATATCTGGAAGAGGTTGGAATACAAAAATTACAGTGGCCAGCTCGTAGCCCGGACTTAAATCCAATTGAGCATGTATGGGGTATGCTCAAAAGAAAGATAAAGTTCAGCTCCAAACCGCCACAAACTCTAAATGAGCTCCGAAATGCAGCGCTGGCCGCTTGGGACAGCATACCGCAAGTTGATGTCAGAAACATCATTCAAAGCATGCCAGATCGAATGCAAGCGGTTATCAGGGCTAGAGGAGGAAACACCCGATATTAAAACTGATAGACAATAAAGAAACAGACTTAATTTTTAACTTTGTAGTGTTTTTAAAGTGACAATGGAAAGATGTTAATTTTAGTGAAAACATGTTATCTTGAAAAGAAAAATTTCGGTGAAGTAAACATTAAATTTCTATGTTCTAAAAAAATTAGAGACACTTATTGAATGCATCTACCCTTAATTTACTGTTAAAAAAAACGTTTCAGTGCAAATAATCAGCAAATTCACGAGTGGCCAAGTTTCCGTGCCGGTGAGTATTACTAATAATAGTTTTAGTTGAAATAACCGTATTATAGTAAATTTGAATTAAGTAATAAATAAAAAAATACTCCGCTGCTGAACACACAATCCTTCTTCCATTACTGAAGTTTTGCAAATCTTTTTAAAAAATATTTTTTTAGCAAAGGAGATGGCCAAGGATTGTATGAGCCTGTGCTCCAGATAGTACAGAGATGAAATCTATGTCGTTTGAAAGTACAGGCGTTCTGTATAAAGAATTAGAAAAGTTTATGTAGCTACGCAGTAGTGGACAAATGTTGCGAGGGTTTAAAAAAGTTGATTTTGTCACTCGGTTTTTATCATAATTACACAATGTAAATGTTGATAAAGTTGTAATTTAAGTTGTTTTGTATAGGTTAATGTGTGTGCATTTGTACCAGATGTTAAGGATATATTGTAGTTTAGATAAAAAACAGCGACAGCAGTTTTCTTCATTCTGATATTAAATTAGAATATTTACCTTTATTGTTTGTAACTGCTTCGGTGGTTTGGTCATGTGGAAAGAATGAATGAGGAAAGAGTGACAAAGAAAATTTATGTTGCAGAAGTGAATGGCAGAGTCGGAAAGGGACGTCCTAGGCGAAAATTTATCGACCAAATTGGCGATTTATTGAAAACGGGCCAAATTAGGAGTACCCTTAACCGACGAGCATGTATGCGGAGGTGTATGGATGTGAAGGAGGCGAGAGAGGTGTGTCAGGATCGTGCCAAATGGAAGTCTGTAGTCTCTGCCTACCCCTCTGGGTGACAGGCGTGAGTGTTTATGTATTATGTATTATGTATGTATGTTTGTAACTATTCACTCAAGTTTGACACTGAGTGTTGCAAGTATGTACTAAAGTAAAATAATCATATCCTACTATGTAATGCTACATGTTTAGGCTGATGCTGTATTAAATAAATAAATAAAATCCTATCCATCAGTGTATTTTGATTATTTTGATCTATTAATTCATTAATAGAAGGTTTGTTTTTATAGATAACTTATCATAAAAAAGTATTTTTATGAGGTTAGTTATTGTTTTTTTTCCTTACTCTGATCTTTTTTTAATATTTAGCCACATTAAAGGTACTTTAATGCTATAGAGTAACTTCTAACAGAAGAAATCACTTTAAATACTTTTTAAACTTGGTTATTTTTCAACAGCTGCTGTGAAATGTTAATAGTTATTCAAAACCTTTTTTTTTAATTAATAGCAATAGTTTTGTATTTGTACAGCTCGGGATACATTTTGGCCATGTCATTTCCCCTAAATCGGGAGAGACCAATGTGTAGCAATTGTAAGGGGATAACAATAAAGAAACTTAGTTTAATCATTTATTATGTATTTAAGATTTCATTATTTTATTGCTTAACTATTGTTCATACATAGGTTACTTGTTTTTTTTTGCTCGCGTTGTCATGAGCAATTTATAGTTTTTTTCTTACCTGATATTTAAACGAGTGAGGCCACTCGTTATGATTTAAAAAATAAGTCGAAACATTACCGCTCTAGAAAATTGTTCGAAATTATAGTAGTCGTGACATTTTGCGACGTTGTAGTAGTTGGTTGATAAACAAATGGTAGGAGTCCTTTGTTTTGAATAATGAAGAAGCATACATAGCTTACACACCTGTTTCGTTTGTAAACTTTCAATCCGACATCAAAAATAATACCCCTGTGTTATTAATTCTATTAAAAATATTGTGTTTCTAAACAACTTGAAACTTGATGATTGATTAAATAACGGAGGAAGTAAAGAGCCATGCAAAAAAGCCATACAACTGTATTATGTTTGCAGTACGAATTAGTCGAGTTAGAGATCCTTTGTGCTGGAAAGGAGATATTTCATTTTTCAGGGGTGAGAGTGTCGATTAAGAATTAAAATGCAATTTTTTTCATATCATATTATGTCTGAATTTTTTTAAATCTTTTCTTAACATTTTTGAATTCGCGCAAATTGCGTTAGTGGCGGCTTATAGTCTCAATAAGTCTAATGAGTACATTTAAGTTTACATTAAGAGATCTTTGTTTTATGCTGTCTCTTATAAAGTTGGAATTATGATAGTCGGGTTATTGCGGATGGCACCTATACTTTCGCGAAAGTACGGCGGGTAGAATAGAATATTATACCAAACAACTAGCTACCGTTTCTGTATCTTCTAATATGTTTGCCGTATTTGAGACAATTTAACTCTGAACTCACTTTTTACGTGACGTACTACAAACATTTCACCCTTATCACAAGTCCACTTCTGAATAATAAGTCTCCCCGATAGATAGCCACGAATTACGATTCTTAACCACCTGCACCCATCGAATGTGTTATCAGGTCTTTATTCCATCGCAAAACACATCGCCGTCCACTATGAGGCTGCCACTAGAAAACTTTTGTTCCGTTCCATTTTAACGTGAACCTATAATTAATAGTATCTGGACATATAGTATTAATTATTATTTACGACGTTGATTTAATTGTAACTGTATAGTTATAAATACGTAAACGTAAAGTACTATATACGTAGAGCCGTGGTAGCTCAGATGGTTAACGCTCGCTGTAAATATAACAGAACGCGAGTAACCCGGATTTTCGATCTCCGCCGGCTCTAATGAAATTGTTAATTGCAATTTTAAGTGCTGATTTACCACGTGCTCGGCGGTGAAGGAAAACATCGTGAGGAAACCTGCATGTCTGAGGAATAAGAAACAAAATATTTCGAAGACGTGTGAAGTACGCCAACACGCAATGGGGCAGCGCGGCGGACACTTCCTTGCCCTAAAACCCTCTCATAAATGAGAGGAGGCCTGTGCCCAGCAGTGGGACGTATATAGGCTGTAACTTTACTTTACTATATATGTTAGTCAAAGTAAACAAGGATCCAAGGTCTTGCTGCTGCTTCTTCTCAGGAGAGCTCATTATCGTTAACCCAGTGACAGATTTTAACGTCCATAAGAGCTTAAAAGTTAAAAATTTAATTTATTTATTAACTTTGTTTTAATTCAAATTATAATACAAAACATACGATTGTCTTGTTATAAATTAAATGGCTTTAAAAATAAATTTCGTGGTTTTTTTTTATAGGATAGGGTGACAAACGAGCACACAGTCCACCTGATGGTAAGTGGTTGCTGCGGCCCATAGACATCTACATCTATCTTCCATTACAAATCAAAATGCAGATGCGTTGTCACCCGTGAGGACTGAGATGGAATGCCTCATTTCCAGTAAAAAGGGTCTCCGGTTCTCTACACTCACCATACGAAATACAGCAGCATTAAGCTACTATTTCACGCTGGTATTCTGTGAGAGCGTGGTCCTTCCCCGGTCGAGCCGACCCATTCGTGCTACAACTATACTACTAATATAATTGCAGCATGGCTCTACCACGTAAAGTCGTGGTGTTTAAAAACAGTTCATCTTGACGAATAATCTACAAAACACATTTTATTTTCTCGTAGCTGTTAGATACTTAATTCTCAAGCAGTATTATATAACATTGAATTCTAAAAAGCGTTTAGAACTATATTTGAATCTGTTTATTTTAACTAATAACTGTAAAAATTTATTACTTGTCAAATAAGGTACTATACATGTAAATAAATTGGAAAGAAAATTCACGATATCAGTCAGTTGAAATATTCATCGGTTCGCTGTCGAGTTTGCTGTTGACTGATTTATTTCCCATTGCCGTCGAATCGAAAACAAAATTTCATAGACGCCGCACAGTCTGGCCGAGGCGATGCAAATGAGACCCGGGACGTTCTTCTCGTGTTTATACGCCGCTCCAAACGCAATGAAAATCTAGTAGATGCATTACTCTTCCACCTAAGTGCTTAATAGAAAATCTACTGAATAATTCACTAGCCGAAGACTGATAATAAAAACGTGTTCTACACGTCGTCTACTAGACGTCCCGTCGGTCGATATATAGAGATGAGATCTATTCGAGAATGATGTTATTATGATAAAGGCGCGCTTTCGGTCGGATTGGACTGCTAGTTTGCTCCAAACTCAGGCGGGACGGCAGTGCACTGGTGGGATCAGGCAAACGTCTGCGGCGGGTGCTTTTTCATTCTTTGTTTGTGCAAAGGATTTGCATACAATCGGCGAAATTGCGGGGCTGGCAGTAGCCGGCGGAAAAAAGAAGCGTTCGTTATACTTACAACTGTTCCGGAGTGCGGGCCCTTACCTTGTCTTTTTCTTCTAATGTATTGTTTAAAACTGTTCCTTGTTTGGATAAGAATTGTTCTTGCAGAAAATTGGATTGTTTATTGCTTTTATCGTCGTCGCATCTTATCGATGTCGTCATGTTGTATGTTTTATTCATTTGTTATTTATGTAATAACAACCGCGTAACATAACAACCGCGAGCCTTAGTGGACTGACCTGTAGACTGAGTTTGTGGGTTTTGAATTCGAATTAACAATAAGGGAGCTTTCATTTACGTTTGGAAATCGTGATGGATCATTTCACTGCAGGACAACAGAAAGATTTATGCCGAACTTGTACTGGCTAAAAACCCATGACCATCACAAACAATGTAGAAGAGGGATGCGTGCATCTTCTTTCGGAACGCAACTGGGGCCCATCCATCAATATCCCTAGCACTCGCAGTGCTATCACGATGCCTCGAAACAACTTCCGAGTCATGGTGCTTTTCTTGAGCCACGTTACTAATATTAGAGAACGTTTTGTTAATGCCAGCTTGTGTTGTTACTGCATCTCGAGCCTATCGTACGTGTAGGGCACTGTACACATTTGTGACATTTAAATCCAGCACATCAGCTACGATTATTAAGGTGTCTTATTAGCCATAATCATACTGGTTATGATATTACAGTGTAGTTTTCGTCCCGTGGGTTTCGTAAGAGGCGACTTAGGTAAAATATCAGAAAGTTGTAATGGCTTCTATGATAGGTGACGGTGTAATCATCGCGTGTGTACGCCTAATGTAAAAAACCTAGGCCGACGACGGACAGTAGCGGTCAGAAGTACGAGATGTCTGCCACTGTGATAATTAAGCGCCTGCCCAGCGTGACGAGTAATCATATTTCACTCATTCAGCTCTGGACTTTTTTGATCTGATGATGATGATGAAGAAAATCTTAGTAAGCCTGTGACCTTTATTTCACACGTGATATATGAGCTTGTTTATGCGTGTACGTTTACATAAACAACTAATAAATCGTGATCCTGTACTCAACATGGTGGTCCGAAGTCATTGTTCAGTCATTTTAAATACAATGGGACGATGTTAGATCGTTGCATCGACTGGTTCTCGTAATGGATACACGATTAAATTGTTCCGTGATTGATTCTATACTCAATGTCACGTATGAATATTAAGAGTGCGGTAAACTGTTCCAATAAAATGCAAGTAGTGATTATGTGAAAATTGACCTTTATTTTTAGAATTGTGTAATTAGTTTTTGCTTAAACTTTTAAATAACTATAAATGGTTGTTGAGGAGTTTGCATCACATTTTAATATTAACATTAAATTCCTAATCCTAACAAGGAGGATAAAATGTAACTAAACATTTTATCCTCCTTGTATTCATCATAATGTTTGTACATACGTATAGTGGGCCGCGGGAATCAGATGAGGTCAACATGTTTGACATATTTGTGTCACAAAAGCGTTGTACTGTAAATTCCCAATACTAAAAATAGGATCTGAGAGCACACTGTTCGAGCGTGCAGCGGGACGTGCACTACTAGTGTTCGGAGCGGCAGATGCTCGACTTGTGTCCCGTGTAAACCACAGAACGCACGCTTCGTAATCTTGCGATGATATTATTACCTCCAAAGTAAGTTTCCACCACCAAAGTAAGTTTCCAACACCATCGTCAAATAGCAGCTTAATTCTGCTGTGTTTCGTATGGTGAGTGTAGAGAACCGGAGACCCTTTTTACTGAAAAAGAGGCATTCCATCTTAGTCCTCAAGACTGACAACACATCTGCATTTTAATTCGCAAACGAGGATAGATGTAGATCTCTATGGGCCACAGCAACCACTTACCATCAGGTGGGCTGTGTGCTCGTTTGTCAACAAAAAAAAAATTATAATGTTTGGTCACTAGTGTTAGCTTTAGTTTTGTTGTTGTATATACACTAATAGCATTCCTCATAGAGGTGAAGACCTAGTGATCTGTAATACAGGTCCTATCATACCTACCACAGGCACCAGCGATCCACAGTCAAAGTTGTAAGATGTTTTTTTTTTAAATAATTAGGGTGACAAACGAGCACACAGTCCACCTGATGTTGACTGGGGAGAAAATGCCTAAAGGCATTAAGCCCGCACTTTGTAATCCTTTTTATTAAGGTGCAATAAAGTGTAAATAAATAAATAAGTGGATACTGTAGTCCATAGACATCTACATTTATCTTCGGTTAAGAATCAAAATGCAGATCCGTTGTTACTCGTGAGGACTAAGATGAAATGCCTCGTTTCCAGTAAAAAAGATCACCGGTTCTCTACACTCACCATACGAACCACAGCAGCATTGAGCTGCTATTTTACGCTGGTACTCTGTGGGAGCGTGCTCCTACCCCGGTCGAGGTCGTGCTAAAACCATTATATAGCTGCAGCATGGCTCTACCACGTACAAAAGAGGTGACAACGCATCTATATCAAAATATTAAGAATTAAGAGTGACAGGCAACGTTATGTAAGTAGCTATCTGCACCTAACTTAAATTTATTGTTGTTTATGTATTAAAGAATAAAGTAAAAAGGACCTCTATACATAAATAGTAACAATATTGGTTTTAGTTTAGCCGAGGAAACAGGAAACCGTTGATAGGCAAATCATCGATAAAATCACTTTGTCGTAAAGTAAACCGGCGTGTTTGTCATCTGAATCACGTGGCTTTCCGCTGTTATTATTTACTGGTGTTAGACTAGCGTTAGTTGAGACGGACTGTCCGTGGCGGCATAACGTCGTTATCGGCCGCGTTCAAGCACTTACGCGTCCACAACAAAACAACGACACGTGTTTAAACAACATTGTTGCTCAACAATACGCGGACGCTGTGCAAGGACGTCTAAAGATGTGGACGTATCGGCTCAATAGTCAGAAATTCATTGATTGTAAAATAAGGACGGTCTAGCCTCGGCTAGACGCCGAAAAAATGATTGGCACACTCCAACCCCGCCATCAGCGAAATATTTTAAATAATTGTGGTCTAATATTCTAAGTGATTTGTTGTGTTTGTTCGCTGTGTCTGTGTTGTGCTTAGTGTGAATATAACTTGTGTTAAAAAGGATGTCAGTCAAAGGCGATGAAAGTAAGTCGCTTGGAAACACGTTAAACCATTTCATTGTCCAATTCATCGTAGTTAGATACAAGAGTACGCTTCTAACAACTATATGTCAAGGATTTCGACTTAATGGTTTCTTCGAAGTGCCGGCACTGAAGAAGAACTGCGCACTTATTTCACGTAAAGGCTAATCGTACACTTCGTTTGGACTTCTTGCTAGTCTTAGTATGGCGTTGCAATGGATGCCACACTGGGACTTCATGTCACCTCATCATTTTCATAATTGTTCTAGCAGTACGGATATCTGATACACTTTTTTAAAAGTACCTAATGCTGTGTAGAGTCGAGTTTTCCCAATTATTTGATTTTACAATGCTTATGAATTGCAATATAACTTGTTTTCGTTTATATTCACTGGATTGAACATAATAACATCAATACGCAATCCCAAACCTAACTTTAAATGATTCAGGCAGTAGTACCTACGATCTTTATTAGTTAGGTAGGTATAAAAATTGGTATTGTATTTTTATACCTAACTATTAATATTGTGATCTAGAAACCTTAATAAAAAATTTTTGATGCCGCTGCACTAATGTAATTTATACAAGATCACTGCAATTGCGGTTCGTAAAAGACGAAGGTATCGCCAACGCCAATCTAGCGGCGGCTAGTCGCATTCCGCGCATACCTACTACAGGTTGTCGGCCGACACCGTGGCCGGTTTCGACCCGCTTACAATGGTGACGTAGTAACTCGTCTCCAAGCGTTCGTCGGCCCACGTGATGCCATCCACGCGAGCCCTTCCTCCCCCCTCTAACTGTTATACAACGGAGATCGGAACGGAACCTGCAAACACTATCGCATAGTTCTATTAACGTTGGTTGTCTCTACTGCGCAGTTTAAATGCAAACTAGTTATAGTAATATCAGCGTACCCTGATATCGCGTGCGGTCTTGCCGCGTGCCACCTATCTACGGCGAATTGACATACGGTCCTAAAACTAACCACTCGCTGGAGTTAAAAAGACATTTCACATCTGGCATTGAAATTCAATAAACCGAGTATTGATCCGTGGAAGTAAGTACGCCGTAAACAAAGGCACGTTACTTTTTATGCGTCTCAAAAGGTTGCGCAGTTGAAAATAAAACCTTACGGATATTCTCTTTTTCGGAGAAGCTAAGCATCCGACAATCTGAAGAGTTGCAAATTGCCGAAAGTTCCGCTTGTTTTTATTCGTGTAGGCGCTTTGAAACTAAGATCTGCAGACTTCGTCTCAGTTCTTTTTTACGGAGTAGGCTGACGTTAATGCCGATTCGCGAATGCGGTCTGATTTTCAATCGTGTTTACACCATTCAGAGCTAGTTAGTTATCTGGATACCTGGTATGTAAAAACTACAGTTTACTAGGATATTCTGTCTTATTACTTGATACAGGAACATGTTTTGGATGATAAATACATCTATCATAAGTAATGGTATCGGCTGATCTACAATAGTATGTAACGATATTGGATACAAATAGGTTGGCTCGACCGGGTAAATAATTACGCTCACATAGAATACGAGCGTGAATTAGTAGTAGCATATGCTGCAGTGGGTGAATGAGGACAATCTGAGACCCTTCTTGCTGATAACAACAAATTCACTCTTAGAATAGAATGGAATAATTTTTATTTAATATAGATCACATGTTATTCTTAACTAAAGTAATTTTTACTTTTACCTTTGTTTCGGAAAAAAATCCTCTGTACTGGGATGAAACAGCAAGAAACCCAGACCCACCCAGTCCCAACCCAGTCGTCAGGGCTAAAATGCATTGAAATTTTGACTCTTAATTAGGATTAGATGTCTATGGGTCACAGCAGCCACTTACCATCACCTGGACTGTGTACTCTTTTGTCACGCTTAATTCCATGAAAATATATACTTACATCTATTGTAATATGATATAAAATTACTAGTGTTCACTTAAGATTTAACGATTTAGAATAAATAAGTCTATTATTAAAAGACTAGTTATTGAAAATTCCTTGTTACCAAAATTCCGCTCGAATAAATTCAATAAAGAAAAATCAGTATAACTAGTTTTTGGTGTGTGCCATAATACGGTTTACCAAAAGACCGATCAACTATATTCATGCCCCATAATTATAGTATATTTAATAATATAATGTTATTGATATTATTATTTGAATGTTTAGATATTTTTCGGCTATTTATGATTAAAAGACTAAGCAGGTTTACCAAATAATATCTTAAGATACGAGTACTTATTTATTCCAACTCTGGGCAAATTTTTCGCTTTTCTGCCTAGCCTATAAGCCCCCATGGCCTCGACTTTACGGTACTTGTTGGAGGTTTGTGGACTGCTTTATGATACAGTTTTTTCGTAAAATGTTAATTTGTTTTCTTTTTGCGCGCTGCATTTGTGCTTTTATTTGTGAAAATGATTAAAACATAAACATGATAGTTCTACACACAGAACAAAAAAGGGTGCGTATATATAAATTATATGCGTCCAACGTTTTAATTCCGTGATTAAATGCTTTTAATTTGCACGCAAATAGTTTATGGAAACTACTGTATCATATTAACCAGGTAAATAAAAGAAGAAACAATCTTTAAAGTCACCTTAAATTTTTGATTAAAACTGAAACAATTATCATGCACACACACACACAGATAGATAGAGAGAGAGAGAGGTCATCGCAAAAAATAGTCAGGGTAGCTTCTTAGAACCTCGAATCTGATGAGAGAATGAGATCGAAACGTCGATCTGATGAGAACTCAATTTTCATAAACCGGGGTGAAAAAAAATAACTTCTAGATTTTTGAAAATCATTGTTTATCAAAGCGGGGAGTTAAAAACAGTGAAAAAAAAGGGCTCAATAATATAGTTTCTAGTGATGTCACGAAAAAATATAAAATGAAAATACGTCATATTTCCTATTTTGCTATAATTTTAAACTTTCTAACATTGAGAAGGAAACAATGCTCCTCTTTACTTTGAATAGAACATTTTACAATTTGAGGGGTTTTTATTTCCATTTGGGTATGAGTCTGAACTAAAACAATTAAGAATTAATGCCGATATTTATTATAATAGTTTTGTACTCGTAAATATTAAGTTTTTTGATAAATTCGGATACAATATAAGGCCGGCCTTCACAGATTTCTAGCGTGTTACAAAATTGCCAGTATATTGTATAAGAATTTGTGTGTTACACTTTTATTTTTTATAGAATAAGGGTGACAAACGAGCACAAAGTCCACCTGATGGTAAGTGGATACTGTGGATACTGTGGCTCATAGACATCTACGTTTATCCTCGATTAAGAATCAAAACGCAGGTGCGTTGTCACTAGTGATGCAACGAATACGAATACGAATATTCGTATTCGCCGAATAGTAGACATTTACCGAATATTCGTATTCGGCGAATACTAATAATGAATATTTAAAAACTAATATTTTTGTACGCAACTGTAATTACTGACAGACTTTGAAAACGCGCGTCGTCCGCGCGTACAAAAATACGTGCGCATGGGTCCTTAGACGGAACGACGGCTATATAAGTTCAGGGGAGTTATTACTCATTTTAACACTCAAACAACTGAAAGATTCTCAACAAGCTAACAATATACCGAAACACACAACATGAACAACGCATAGCGATTTAAGATGTTTTACCATCTCTATCATGAAATCACAGCAAGGCAATGGGCTCTTATGAGTCAAATTATTGTTATTCTGGCCAATTTTGAAGAAGCTACTAAAGAGCTTAGCAAAAAATCAACGACATTATCTCAAGAAATACCAATAACACAAAGTCTTAAATCTTGCCTCTGATCCATTGGATTTTTATTTGGCGAGAAGAGGTCCTTTTTCCAAAGCGAAAAAAACTCGCCCAAAATTATTTTTCACCGAAACCATGTACAGTCGCCTCAGAAAGGCTTTTTTCAACGGCTGGGAACACCCAGACTGAAAAAAGAAATCGCCTAAAACAAAATAATTTTATTTTTAAATTTTAAATAAAAAATTGTCTGTTGTAAACGTAATAAAATAAATCAGTTTTTCAGTACCATGGCGAGTTATTCGTATTCGCCGAATAGTAGGTTTGATATTCGTATTCGTATTCGTAAAAGTAGTATTCGTTGCATCACTAGTTGTCACACCCCTGAGGACTAAGATGGAATGTCTCGTTTCGAGTAAAAAAGGATCTCAGTTCTCTACACTGCCTTAAGCGCTCAATTTATCCGCCAATTTTTAAAGTATTTTAAATACACATAAGTTTTCACATCATCATCATCATCAGCCTGCGGCAGTCCACTGTTGGACATAGGCCTCTCCCAAGGCGCGCCACTTAGCCCGATCTTCGGCTACACGCATCCAGTTTCTACCAGTCACCTTGCGCAGATCGTCGCTCCATCTGGTCAGGGGGGGGGCGTCCCACACTACGTTTGCCTAGCGTCAAACATCAATAATAAAGTATAGAAAATCCAAAAGTGCACGACTCATAATGCTCATATGAAAAATGTAGAAAAAAAATTCTCAATCAAAAATAGAAAATATTTTTTTTAATTTTACTATGATATTATTACCGAGATTTAATTTTCTTTTTTATTGAAATTACTGTTGTACTAATTGTTGTTAATTGAAATAACTTAAGAGAACTATCTTAAAACGATCAGAAATCAACATTAATATTACTTTAATTTTTAGGTATTTGTATTCGGGCATTATAGTAAAAACTAGTATTTTTTACGTGAGTAGTTAGTAATTTTTTTTTCTCATCAATCTTATTTCGTTTTCAAGTTTTTCACCAAGTCATAACCAGTATTTTAATTTAGCATTCACTAAAGTACATCTTCAAGTCACTCCCATAAAGTCCAAGACGTATAAGTAAGTTTATTTATGTATAAATCCTACATCCTACAATACAATATATACTTTTATCCAAACTATATATTGTATTGAAAATATGTGATTATAAAAATAAAAATAATATTTTTTATTTCTTCTGTGATAAAAAATATAAAATATCGAAAGCTGTAGAAAAAGCAATTGATATTTTTCATCACGAGCCGCTGTAAACAAACGATACGGCAACCGAGCTCGGATTGGGTTAAAATGTATCTGTATTTAGTAAAATATGACTCAAGACACCGAAAATTTCTTAATTTATCAACTGGAAAAATTAATTAAAACTAAACAAAATAAAATTAAACCACCATTTACTTTCAATGGCTTCCTACATAATAGATGAAGAGATTAAAAAATTAATACAATTGATATTTTCAAAAGTTATCGTGTTTACCGTGGAAGGGTTTCCACACGGACTTGATAAATATACACCTCAAACCGCCTTTTTTAATGTAAAATAGCCAACATTCGATTTAAAAAAGAGAAATAAGCTCAACAATCATTTATCTTTCTGTGACAATGTGCTTTTTATATCATTTATATGTCCAATATGATTATTGGATACGATTTCATGTCACAAAACGTTGATTCTTGATTTTTAGGCGCTACTAGAATACACCTACGCGCTGTACGCATGGCATTAAGGCATGCAATATACACATTGTTATGACCTCACACATGTTTTATAAAAACATAATAATAGGGGATAAAAATTGAAGTTGCTGTTTTAATGGTGTTGTCACTTTGAAATCTTATTAAACCTACATATGATCCGGGGTTCGTGATGAAATCTTTTTTTTTTGTCAATAACTAACGTTCTTAAAAAAAAAAACAATGACATTTTATTATTTGACTTTCAATTGTTTGTATATTTCAGTATTTTGGTTTAACACGGAGATCTCTAAAGTTACGAGTTATCGATTATGAGTTGGGACGTGGTTCTAACCCAGCAGAGACAGCTTGCAATATTAATGGCTGCGTTCGGAGAGGATTTGATTACCGAACGCTCTGTGCCTTTTTAGTTTAATCACATTTGTAGTGGAAACTTCGACTTGAAGAATGAATCACGAGGAAGAGCACACAATGTTAATAGCGATCAATTAATAAAAGTAATGGTGGAAACCGCTCCTCATCAAACAACCAAGGAATAAGCGACATGGTTTGACATTAGTTACCCATAATGCTGAAAAAATTGGTATAATTAAAAAAATCGAGAAATGGGTGCCTCTTGAATTAATTGATTTGCATAGAGGAGCACGAGTTAAAACTTGCGTTACTTTGACGAGAAAAGTTTCTAGACAGAATTGTGAAATACCCAATGTCCTAAACCCAGGTCAAATATCAAAGACTTAAAGTGAGGTTCACCCATTAAAATAATAATCCACTATGGCTTTGAATCAATAAAAAAAATTGTTCTCAGAAAGCGTTACAATTCAAGGTCTGAATCTCGAAGATCGAAGAGATAGTTAATATAATAGAGTTCTCTTTAATTACTAACACTAGGTAATTAATAGGGGAGAAACTCTCAGAAGAGAGATTGTTTTTAACTTTTTTTTTGTAGTAAAGCCAAATCTAGAACTATAACAGAAAATGTAGTTATTATTGATAATAACAATAATTTCAATACATTATCCCACGGAAATAAAATAGACTACAGGGATTACTCAATTACAATGCCATGCTATGGGAAGTTATGCATGTAGAGCCAAAGTAATATTGTTTTCCTTTATGTCCCGAGCCTATTCCCCGATTACTGTTTATTTACGGCTTCCGTTATTCCGTCACACAGTAATTCTCTACGATGTCCTGCAACAGAAAATACGATGTATATTATTACTTGCCAACAAATACATGATAATCGAGTCCAGATAATTAACTCGCAATTAAAACTGCAACGAAAAAGGAAGGCGAACTTACGAGCCGTTTAACAAACTTTTTGCTCGCAAAAGTCGCCTTGAAATAAAGGACAGCCTCGAACGTTGATGTTTTATTATGAAATGTCACGTTGTGCCAGACGGTATATAAATAAGTCTGAATTAACTTGTCTGCGACCTCTGGAAGCGCTGCGATAAAGTTGGCTCTCTCACACCTTGGATTACGTGCTGTTAAGCTAAGTTTACGGAGTAACTTAACTATGAAACATTGTTGATAACAATCATACAATCTTTAGCTTTAGCTTCGCCGGCGTCGCTTGTACACTTTACAGTGTATTTGATTAGGTAATTGGTTTTATATTGCACCAAAACGATTTTTTACGCCGCCATATTATGTTAACAACGCTGAATTTATTATTAGTTGCGTAATATATGTACTGCTTGATGATTTTAAAATAAATGACGTATAAAGCTGAACTAGGAAGGCGATACCGCGAAGCACTCCCAAAGGTAAGATACAGAGCTGGTTATATTTAGAAGCATGTTTTAAGGTACAGCACGTCGCGTAAGTGAAGTTCATAAGATTGATTGGTGCGCTCATATGCTTTTGCTAGGCAGAATATCAAATACAGAAGCACTAGACTCTGTGTTTATTGTCAAGATGTTACTCCTTTGTAAAAGAAATGAAATATCCTTAAAACTAATTAATATCCACTTGCGTAAATTCTTCTCAACTTCCTAATAGAAGTGATGTGAGCCATATTTTCAGAAATCTAAATGTACGTGTGCGTGTGCGCACGAATGCTTTGTCTCGCATATCTTATATGAATGACAATATCCACTCCATACCATTTCAACATCTTATTATAATTTTTTTTATTATAATAGTTTTTGCAAACTTTCATCTTCAATATTTTGAAGTATGTTCTTGTTGATGTCCGATTGAACTGAAATTTAGCACAGGTACTTAGGTAACTTCGATGACAATGCAATAATACGCAATCGTGGAGCTAATCTGATTATGTACCACCCAGATGCTGGACCTAGTAAAGCCTAAAAAGAGTTTCCTTTAAAATAGATTATATTCATAACAGTTATACAGTTAAATTTAATTTACCTTAAAATAGTTTTTAAAGAAATAAAATTGTTGATAAAACAATTGGTACGTCAAAATGCGTCGCACTGAAATCACCTAGTCATAACAATTATCGGCGGGTGATTCATTCGTCGAAACAAAATATTTGGTTTCGGTGCCGCGTGGGTGTAGCGAGGCACAGGTGAATAAGCCCTGTCCGCGAAGAATTTGAGCTATTTACTGTTAGTTGATTGACATGTAACTCTCAATCGCTTTATCAATGATTCTGCCTCGTTTACACTTGATACAAATGTATGTGAAAAATCAAAGATTTCGCGATTATTGTAACTGTAATTCGAAGATTAAAATAATTTTTTTTTAATTTATTTAGTATAATATATTAGAAAAAGTTATTAGTTATTTTAAGTGTTATACACGACGTTACGTTGGCACAACACCAAAATTACCCTCAAAATTTATGATAATGAAAACATTGATTTACTTTATCTTGGATGGTTAGCTCTCGCTGTAAGTTTCACAGTACGCGAGAAAACCGAGTTCGATCCCCGCCGGCACCAATGAAATTGTTAATTGCAGTTTTAAGTGCTGATTTACCACGTGCTCGGCGGTGAAGGAAAACGTCGTGAGGAAACCTGCATGTCTGAGAAATAAGACAAAATATTTCTAAGACATATGAAGTTCGCCAACACGCATTGGGGCATCGCGGCGGACACTTCCTTACCCTAAAACCCTCTCAGAAATGAGGGGAGGCCTATGCCCAGCTGTGGGACTTATATAGGCTAACTTTAAAACATTTGTTTAGAATAACATACCGTTACAACCTATTAAAGTCCACTTCTGAACATAGGTCTCCCCCATAGATTGCCTCATAGGGGGTATGTTTGCTATAGTCACTTTGCTTGGCAAGCGGGTTGGCAATCGTAGTTTTTTATTTTTAGTCGTTATTAGGAACTCGCTGCTGCCCATCTCCTGAAGTTTCCCTCTGTCGCCTCTTAACTAACAAAAATGTATTGCCTTAAAAATTATCATCTCAAATAAAAAGTAGTATTGGTAAGTGCTATCAAAATTATAACATGCCTTTACAATATGCTTTAATTTATAAATTGTATAATATATATAGAAAAAAATTCCAGGTTATACTGTTGGTTAAAAATACTTTCCTGGTGAATCTAAAGATGTCAGGAAATATATTTATATATGATCAAACAAACTTCTAAGTGAAGTTCGATCAGTATTATAAGAGTTACTTTATTCTTAGATATAAATGTTTGATATATGTATATTTTGGAACAATAAAAAGGAATACTATGGAATACTTGGGACGACGCTACTCGCGTCCGTAAGAAATACTTGAAATCTGACTCCCTACACGTGTCCCCCGGGTAGTGCTAAACGAGCAGCACTAATTTCGGTGGTAGGTTTCGGCCGCTGGCTTTTTGGTTACCATCACAAATGCAGTCTTGTCGCCAAATGACGTTGTCGTGTTCCGGGATGATACTTGGTGAAGCCAGTAGCGTTGTATGTATGTAGCTGAACAGTAGCGTTGTATGTGTGAACCGGGTGCGAAGCTTCAGTTATTGCTGTGTCGGGTGCTTGGTTGTGGACGGTAGCGGGATCCGAAGCACGGTGATCCGCTGGCCGACCGCAGGTAGTTGGGGAATTAGTGAATTAGCTACTCATGAAAGGCTGCTTCGCCAACTAGTGAAAAATCCCAGGGTGGCTCCATCGTGCCGTTTAGCGACAGGTCGAGAGGACCCGATGGCGATCTCTGGGGGGGTTCGGGCGTCCCCGCAGTCACCAGATCACTTTCTCATGGGCGCAGTAGCACTGGTAGTATCGTTTGGTTGCTAATGCAAAACCTCGTTTAACTGCCATTCTCCATCCATATTAACTCTTAACTCTAATATGTGTCAAAAAAAGAAAAGTATAGCTAAACAGTGGTTGCACATCCTCTCATTTAAAGTAATCTCAGTGCAGTCCATCACCATGTTGAGACTGAAAAGCCGCACCTACTTTTCTTGACGGAGACCTAAATTGGATGTCCATTGAATGCGGCGTACATTGACTATCCTGGATTTTCCTTGGAGCGCCAATTCCATCTACGTGCCGGTGTCTGTGTGTACGTCCGCAATGACATCTGCTTCCAGCGTCTCCGCCACCTTGAAGACCCCACTTTTTCGACAATCTGGGTAATGGTAGAAACAGGTATTGAAAAAACCCTATATGCTTGTGTCTATCGATCGCACAGCGGTGACCAGGAGACAACATGATTATTTGATCACCTTAGTGAGGCTGCTGATGTGGCCCTTAATCGGTATCCTACTGCACAGCTGGTCTTTCTGGGGGACTTTAACGCCTGTCACCAATACTGGATGTTCCCATACCAGAAGACCGACCATGCTGGAAGAGAAGCGTGGAATTTTACCTTGACGCTAGGTCTTTCTCAGCTGGTAAAGGAAGCGACTAAGGTACCCGATGTAGACGGTTACATAGCCAATTGCTTGGACCTTCTGCTGACTACCGAACCAGAAAGGTAAGAAGTACAGGTAACCTTCCCTTTGGGTACATCTGACCACTGTCTGGTGAAATCTGTATCGTCATATTCTCCATCTGATTACGAGTCCCAAGGTGTTCGACGAATATGGCGGTACAAGTCAGAGGATTGTGATGAGATGCGACACTTTTTTGCATCCCATCCTTGGCCACAGGTCTGTTTCTCTTCTGCGGATTCGTGGAGCTGCGCGGATGCGATAACCGATGTGTTGCGTCAAGCTATGGAGTATTTTATCCCCTTCTCTGACGCTTCTACTGGTAGAAGATCCCGCCCATGGTTCAACGCTGAATGCGCTCAAGCTGAAATACGCAAGACCGCAAAGCTCCGGATATCAGCTTCAAGAAGAGAACTTTCAACCAGGCCGCTAAGTCCTACAAAAAAGCATTACGGAAAGCCAGTCTCGATCGCATTAAACATATTGGCGTAAAACTCTACCAGACCATCCGGCACTAGAGCTTTTTGGTCTCTTGCCAAAGCGGTCGAGACAAACTTCTGTCGGCCTTCACTGCCTTCGCTGGTAAAACCGGATGGCACACAAGCGCATGAGCCGTGGTAGCTCAGATGGTTAACGCTCGCTGTAAGTATAACAGAACGCGAGTAACCCGGGTTCGATCCCCGCCGGCACCAATGAAATTGTTAATTGCAATTTTAAGTGCTGATTTACCACGTGCTCGGCGGTGAAGGAAAACATCGTGAGGTAACCTGCATGTCTGAGGAATAAGAAAAAAAAATATTTCGAAGACATGTGAAGATCGCCAACACGCATTGGGGCAGCGCGGCGGACACTTCCTTGCCCTAAAACCCTCTCAGAAATGAGGGAGGCCTGTGCCCAGCAGTGGGACGTATATAGGCTGTAATTTTACTTTACTTTCACTTTACACTAGCGCATATGGCTAAAGACAAAGCGGACTTGTTCGCATCTCTATTTGCCTATAGTTCACATCTGGACAGTGGCAACAACATTCCACCTAAATTACCTCACTGCAGGACCACTATGTCAGATGTCCGTAACACAAATAAGGAGATTCTCAAAATCTTGGAGTTTCTAGACGTGAATAAAGCTACTGGACCAGATAAGTATACCAGCTATAGTTCTAAAGGCTTGTGCACCTGAGTTGTCTCCTGTGTTGACACGCTTGTTCCTCTCATTTAGGACTGGAATACTGCCAAAATCCTGGAAGCTGGCCAACGTGCAGCATATTCCAAAAAATGGCAGCAGTGCCGAACCTGCCAATTATTATCGGCCAATCTCAATTACCTCCATACTCTGCAAGATTATGGAGCGTATATTGAACGCCCGCTTAATGGCATACCTAGAACAGAATGACCTCCATGGTGACCACCAATACGGGTTTCGCCGAAATCGGTCAGGTGACCTAGCGTATGCCACACACGTATGGGGTGAGGCACTCGAGAACAGTGGGGAAGCACTTGCTGTTTCCATTAATGTCTCAAAGGCCTTTGACAGAGTTTGGCACGCTAGCCTTCTAGCTAAGCTTCCAGCGTACTCCTTATCCCCTGATCTGATTGACGGGTAATGGACTTCATGAGTGAACGGTCTCTCCGGGTCGTTGTCGATGGCTGCTCATCTGATCCAGTGACGACTAACGCCGGTGTTCCTCAGGGGTCTGTTCTCTCCATAACTCTCTTCCTGCTGCATATTAATGATTTGCTTATTTCCTATATCTATGGGTACGCAGACGAAAGCACAGTTGTGAAGAGATACCAACCAAGTTCTCAGGCCAGTCGGGATCAAATCCAGTCCGAAAGAGAAGCTATGGTAGAGCATGTGAATCTCACACTACAAGCAGTCTTCGAATGGGGCGATGCTAATCTTGTGAAATTCAACGCCTCCAAACACAAGCTAGTCTCTTTACTGTAAATACCTTGCCTCCTTCTTTCCGAAATGTGCCACTGGAATACACCGACTAATACGCCACCAGTTGCTGGGAGTTGAGATATACTCAAATCTGAACTTCGGACGGTTAATTGAGTCCAAGGCCAAAGCAGCTGCAAGGAAGCTAGGAGTCCTTGTAAAGGTGCAGCGATAATTCATGCCAGGATAGATGCTTACTTTATATAAAGCGCAAAGTCGGTCGTGCATGGAATATTGCTGCCATATATAAGCTGGTGCTGCAAAATGCCATTTAGCAGCTTTGGACTCAATGGAAAGGCGTGCTAATAGGCTTATTGGTGATCCGAATTTGGTTAAAACCAATCTTACAGGCCTCGAATACAACCGCAAAGTAGCCAGCCTTTCGGTTTTCTACAGGATGCATTTCGGAGAATGCGCGCAGAAATTGCATAATTTAATTCCTCCCTCTCCCTTCCACCATCGGACGACCAGACGTTCGACCAGTTTCCACCCTTTCGTTGTTGACTTACCACGCATTCGAACCAAACGGTTTGCTACGTCGTTCGTCATGCGTACATCAAAGGAGTGGAATAAGTTGCCAGCATCTGTCTTTCCATCCGATTATAATGTGGGTGTCTTCAAGGCAAGAGTGAATAGGTTTTTGTTAAGTCAGTGCGCTTTACCATCTTAAGCTACATCACCACTTACCATCAGGTGGGATTTTAGCGAGGTGCTGGCTTAAAATAATTTAAAAAAAAAACTTATGTATGTATACCTACGAAATACATTTATCTAACAACTAAATCTTCAAATAATGTGACAAAATATTTCGACAAAGTTCAAACTTAAACATATTTGAAATATTACTGAAAGATTTATGTTGACATCCAGGCGTTTTGATAGTTGCTGATAATCTTCATGTCGGTATATTATTTATTATAATTGCGCCTTTTCCGGGAGAGAGCAATTACTCCTTGACATATAAATTATACATAAGCCTTCTCAAGAATGTGCAAGCTCATATTGATCAAACTTAGTGAACGCGTGAGAATGAGCTCAGAACAGATAACGACCCAGTGGTAACGCCGCTCTACATAGCGCAGTGAAATTTCGTTACAGCGTTTTTAAATAGATTTTAGTTATTAGTAAGTCGCCAGAGCGTCTCCCTTTTTGGTTGTCATCTTACCTTGTTGGGTTGACATTTAATGAGAATTTAGCATCTCTTAATCATTATTTTCGCGATCATTAATTTTCGCATTTCATTTAACTACAATAATTATCTCTAAGGATTTTTGCAATTGTCTTTGGCTTAGGATTAAAAAATGTCTATGTTTTAATTCATTGTAATATGAAATATGAGCGAATAGCTTAATGACAAAAAATATTATAATGTATTATATCATCTGACTAAGCGTCAAATGTAGATGCCTGAATAATCACAAACTGTACCTTCAAAAATTGTTGGAGATAAAACGTTTTAATAGAGATTAAAAAACGTCAATTACTTATTTTATTAAACTATTTGGGACTTCTAGTTGCTAGGCTCAGCTTTTTATATAAATGACCTGTTCGCCCATAGACGCCTACACCGCGTAGGTTGCCAACAGTATCACATTACACGGCATCAGCTCCCGTAACAAAAGCTAAAATTGCCTTTAACGTGAACAAAGATTTAAATGAAAGCTCCATTTTCAATGTACACGTTAGGTAGGTACAGCTAACGCTGTTGGATGGGAATCACTTGAGCGTGTAGCAGCCATAATCCCCCTGAGTACGGCACGAGCTAATCGATCTTGACTATTCAACCTTTTACGCCAAACCGAAAGTTAAGAGGCGAAAATTTGAAGCTTATTTATATAAACTTGTTTCTATAGCACAATTGGAATGCGTAGGCTGATTACTATTATTTGCGTAATACAGAGAAGCTAAAAATAATAAAAATAGATAGTCCTTAAAATATTTTGTTATTATTACGCCCTTTTTTCCTCAAAACATTACAAGGATTCGGAAAAAGGAATTTTTCACCAACTGCGCAATAGCAAACGTTAATGTTAAGGTTAATGCTTTTTACGCATATTTGGGTATGTATGCAGGATTTTAATACCTTGCAGCATCCCAACGGCTGGATGGATTTTAATCAATCAGGTGTCTATCGATTCATTTAAAGTCTAAACCGTGCAATAGTTGTATGTTAGATTTTATTTTTATAGAACCAAAATGGCGGTAGAGGAAAAAAATAGCGTACAATAGATGTGACAAACAAACTTACAGTCCACTTGATGGTAAGTGGCCACAGTAATCCGTGGACACACGAACATCTGCTTCTGCTTCAAACTAAGAAGGCTACAGATGCGTTGTCACCTCTCAGGATTGAGATGGAATATCTCACAGCCTGTAATTATACTGGCTGTCTCTACCGTTCAGACGTAGCACTGTTTCGGTCGCAGAAATAGGTTAAGGGATTGTTCTTTCCAGATGGACTCCTAGGCAAAGAGTAGTTGTCCATTTAAAGATTACACAACATGGAAGTTGTTTAGGTAGAAACTCTACATTGTACTTGTGTAATGTGTAAAGCAGTCGGCTGTTTTTAATAATTTAAATATTTTCACTACCACGTTCTACCCGTGTTTTAATACCGAATTTTATAACACAACATAATCGCTTAAGACCTGACATTGGAACGTCATCGATGTGGAACTTATTCAATTCTTTCTAGTTTTTTGAAGTCAGTTTTTATTTTATTATTGTTCAGTTAAGTATATAATAGGTTTTAACCGGAATATTATATAAATTCAAGGGAAATAAACAATGGTTTCGCTTTGTTGCAGTAGGCGTTGTCGGCGGCGGCATGAGAGGCCGCCGGCGGCGAGAGGCGGCATGTTCCGCTGTACGGGAGGCTGGTTGCCGAGGAGCAGTTGGCGTCCATGAGCGCGCCTTCCGACATTCAGGTGAGCGCTAGAGCGCGCAACACCCGAGCTTTCTGCCGCTACCGTTACCCCCCTCAGGTAAATGACGCACGAGACGGTTTGTCAACACACACACCGTCCACTGCACCGGACCGTGCACTCACCGTAACTTCTTATAAGCCGCTGATGATAAGATTCTCGTGTGCAATTTATATTTTATTTGTTTTATTCCGTTTTTCAGTAGCTTTACGGGTGCACGGTCCGGTATAGTAAGCGGAGACTTTGGTACGGTAAACACTACTCAATTAATTAAACGAATTATGAATGTACATAAGTCAATACAGCGACTTGATTGGTTTGGCATACACTTTGTAATACTTGAACGACTTTTGAAAACAGTCTGCAACTGCTAGTGAAATAAATTGAATTGCAAACCACGACTGTCTGAGGGACGTGGAGGACAATAACCCGCCGAGAAACTAGCTTTGAAAATGTTGACTAATTGAGAGACAAGTAGCGAGGGGTATGACTAAAACATTCGCAAGATAATTTAAACGAATTTTGTATAAATAACATGTAGTAAAAATCCCCACTGATGTTCATAAAAAATTTTAACTCTAAAAACGGAGTTGGTCTATTGTTGTAATAAGAGCATCATTAGTAATGCGGTGTCCCACTCCGTATTATGCAAAAGCAAATAAATTAGTCCTCAAAGTCGTACTAACTGTCTACTACAATTCGCAGCTCGTTAACGGACTAGTGATGTATTCAGTATTGACTACAGGTTAATAGAAGTCGTAATCCAGTTAATTAATAAACGACCTTAGTTGAAATGCCCTGCGCGAAACTGTCGGGTTTCTTTTTTAATTGTACTTGCGGTTACAGAAACATTAGATACATTAGGTAGGTATTATACTGTATACAGTTAACAATAAGTATCTTGTAATTCCTTTAAAATGTTATTTTGCCGCCAACTCCTCGAGTATTGTTATTGTTAGGCAATTATGTTATTTACACTTTTTTTATAATATATTGATAGATTTAAATAAAACCGTCTCGTGTGTATCTCCACTTTTAGAGTTATAATCTTGTTTTTAAATCAGTATTGTTGTCTTCTGTTTTGCTATAGTTTTTTTAAGTTATAATGCTTTCTAAACATTTTGTAGATCCATCTCATTTTTATCTATTGTATAATTCAAAATTTTCACTGCATTCATATTTAAAATTATTTATCATTTGACTATAGCTTTTGATATGTCTGCTTCTAGTTATAGTGTAGTATACGTTTAGAATTTTTGCATTCACAAAGCTCACATTTTAAAACTATCATTACATTTTCACCATTTAGCGCTTTACATTGTTATGCTTGCGACTTTTTCAGTTCAATTCTTTTGTTTTGAGCCTAATCATTTCTTTTGTCTGTCTAGGCTATGCAAGCACGGATACCACATCACTTTCGGGATCCGTCGACAGCACCGTTAAGGAAACTCAGCGTGGATCTTATCAAGACATATAAACACATTAATGAGGTATGTTTAGAATATACCCATTATTATTTACTCTTACTATCTTAATGGTATTTTTAAAGTCTGTACTTAAAATATTTATTTTTCAATAAATTTCCTATTCTTACCCAAACACTACACATATTATACTAGTTTTATTAGAACTAGTTTAGTACGGATTTTATCGCGTTTAATTAACGACTGAAGTCTTCGATGTCTAATTGTCGCGACAACCACGGCTACCTTCAGTTTTAATTTTTGGATTTTAGTCCGAACGGAAACAGAACGCAGAAAGAACTTTATCTAAGTCTTCTAGTGGTATACTTGGGGTGGGATTTAAGTTTAATTATAGGCAGATGGCAGCACCCAGCCATCTTCTCTATTGAAATTAGGATGTTGAATGATGAATCATCCTTGTTAGGAATTAGTATTCTTTTGCGATGATTTGTGGTCTATTAAATCTGATGTAATAATGTCGGGGACCATACAGTACGTGTTTACAGATTATTGTAAGTATATGATTTTTAAGCAAACATTAATGTCATAGTATTCTTAAAGTCCTTACAAACGTCTGCTATGCATTATATATATTTTTAATTATGTTTCCTAAACAAATTCAAAACATTTAGTTTATTTTAAGGAACTTTCGCTTTGTTTACTAATCTTCTAATTATAAGCGAATGGCTAAGGGGCTACAATATAAAATGTCGTGGGTTCGAATCCGCCAATTGACTACCACTTCTAGCAAAAGCCAAAGTTAAATATAAATTAATTAGTAGTGTCAATATCATTACTAGTAACCTTCAAAATTTTGTCACATTTAAGTTAAAACTGGATTGATTAAAATAAGGAAAATTGTTACTTTTGTTACGAGGAAAAACTTCAATACCTACGTTAAAAATCGGACCATTAACTGTGCATTAATTCTTATAAATCTGCTATTTAATTGGTCCGTAAGGAGTCCTTTGATGTTGAACGTGTACCTATCTGTCTCGTAATATAACTATTATTATATTAATTACGGCTACGTCTTTCTAGCAGACGGTAATAGAAAATTACCATCTAACAAAGACCACCATCTGTTGAATATCATAAGATCGTTTAGACATTTCCTTTAGCCAACTCAAAGCCTTCCGCAGGAAAAGAAATTGCGATGACGCAGTCTCATACGTCGCCACTAAGAATGCAATTAATTTATTGTTATTTGAAGATTTGTTTTATAATTCGCATATACATGCACGTTGTGTTTTTCGATTTATCGAATACTTTCGAAGCTATTCACGAATATATTGTGTACGGTAACTGTTAATCGGCGTTGTTAGTGTTTACGTTTTAAAGCCACACGTGTCTTGCGACATACATAAAGTATTTGCTTACGCGTTAATTATGTCACGGAAATGTGCAAATATATTTCTTTCTCATAAGCTCATAACTTAAGCCACTTTTAATGTGATAATTTTAATTTTACCTACCTGTTTACTAAACAATAAAACTAATATCAACGCGGCCTTTTCCGACGCCCTGGGCTTTCCAATCCGTTCCAAGCAGTGCGGCCGGCGTGGGAGCGAAATTTATAGCAGCTTTAATAAAAAAAAGCTCAATGAACTTGTAAACTGTTCAATGAAATAGTGACCGAGTTACTGCGGCGTCGATTTTTAAAATGTAGTTCGTATGTACGATAGTGCAAAAAATAATTTAAGAAAAGTTCATAAATATTTTGTCATGATGGTTTTGATTTATTATTGAATCAAATCAATTTAGTGAACCATTTATCATTGGATAACATAGTAACTTTAAATACCTTTAGTGTATTTGTGAGGCATTGAATAATAATATTTGTTGCGTTAGAGTAAAAGACAGCTAAAAACTGCATATGCCATTAGTATCTTCGTGCCATTTCCCGTAGTTAGATCTAACAACGCCCAAGAGATGATGGATTTGCTTACAACACTACCACATGGCAAAGCAACGACTGGTTTATTTTAAACAGTAACGGGAGACAATATTTCCACCTTGCCTTTCATAATTTTATGCCCTATTACTTAACAGTTTGCCTGTCCGCGAAAAAGACACGATTGTTGAACGATCAAAATCATATATATGATTCATGGTATAGGGAAAGGTTTTTTTATATTATTTATTAATCTGCAGCAGTATTGTATTGTTTATTGGGTTATAAAAAGCTATTATGAATGTCAAAATCTACAACTGGTTCGAAAAGTGAGACAAATAAAAACCAGCAAAAAAGTCTGGTGTAATTTTTGCCCAGTTTTATATCAAAGCGATCATTCATCATAACATTAAAAATGAGTTGTGCTATGTATGATCCTATAAAATTAATAGAATTCAATACAGTTTAGGTAATCCTCCATAACACGGGGGAGGTCGATAATCAGCAGTGGACTTTTACGGGCTGTTGATGATGACGATTATAATGATGATAGGTATTTGATGGTGATGGTAATGAAAGTATTATTTTTATTCATCTCATTTTGAATTCTATTTACACTTTATTCAAGTTCCTGGTTTATGACATCGGCACGTGTAAGTTATGACCTTTAATCGGATTTCATTGCAATACAAGCTCTGCGTAGGTTGTTATAAACGTGTCATGGTTTTCCACGTTAAAATGCTTCATTTTATGTATAGGAAACAGCATTGCTGATATTAAAAATATTTTAATAATAATGATATTAATAATAATAAATATTATTAATATCATTGTTATTATAATAAAATGTCGAAATCACTTTTGTCGCATAATACTAAGCTTCATACTTCAACTTTTACCCTTCAAACCCGAATACAGCTGATTTTAATTCGTAAGATTTATTAAAAAATACAAATATTTATGGTATAACCTCTTTATAAACATTGGAAACTGAGCATTAATTACCATTTGAATTATTCAAAATGCCACACTTTGCTATACTGCAATAATAATGACGAACTTCGACAAATAGAATGGAATGATTTGGTTCGATATAGACTTTCAATAAGTATTATGCAATATCATAATGCTTATTGAAAGTCATGTTTTATTTACCACACAACGCGTACCGCCGTATACAAAAGTCGAAGCAATTAATCTTTATGTCTAGAGGACACGTGGAGTCGTCCTTCCGAAAGCTCTCCGTTTATTTTTGAACATTTATTAATATATTCTATTTGCATTCGGGGATGGTCGTTGCCCTACATGGTGCTACGTTTATGCGGCATACTGTCAGTCGTTAAGCGTATAGTTAATATCAAATATAACTTGTTTTGTGTTATATTTAAATAGGTTGTGATTTATTTAGTCTTGACCGCCACAAGGAAACAATATTATGCTAACGGTAACTTTAACTAATAAAAAAACTGATATGGTATGTTAGTAAACTATTTTAGATAATTTTCGGGTTTGTGGTCAAAACAGGAAGTTGCCGCCAAAACATGAGTTACTGCTATTTCAGGAGTTGTTAACATACAAAGCAATCGCAAGAGTAGCTTCGAATACATAAATATTGTTTGTACCTATTAAACAGTCTGTACGTTTGAAGGCCAATTTACTAGTAAAGAGGTATTACATCTTAATTCTCAAAGATGAAAACGCTTCCGAAGTTTAATTCTTAGTCGAGGATAAATGTAGGTGTCTATGTGGCGTAGTATCCACTTACCATCAGGTATGCTGTAAGCTCGCTTTTCATCCTTATTTCTATAAAAAACAAACAGGTTTAACCTGACATTTTCGACAATAATAATCAAAGTCGAATTGCAACGTCTGGAATTGCGATCGCTTATCGCTTGCTAAGAGTGGCTTTTATGGCTAATCTCTGCTACAACGATAAGGCTCACCTCATTATTATAGACCATCACAATTCTAAAAATAAGCCTCCCCAAGGAATGCCACAAATCATGGTCCTGAGCCATCCTTACTACCCTTATTTCCTGCATCTCTTACCAAGTTGTCACTCAATCTAGTGTGGGTCGCCCTAAATTTAACTAGCCAGTAGGAGATTTCTCTCGGGAATCTTTCCGTCTACCCTACAGCGACTAATGCAGTTTATTCTGCAAAAAGGCCTCAGATGCGTAGTTCCCTCTGAGGAGAACATAGAAGTACTAGTCCTATTATATTTATTTTAAAATTGAAGATTTGTACCCCAAATATTTTTAATAAAGTAACATTAATCTCTGCGATGTTAGTTGAACTGTTGATGTTTAATTCACCATTTATTCTTTATTTCTTACCTGCCAAGGTAGCTAGTAGTACATTGATTATTACTGCTTTTGCGGTTTCGTTGACCGCGTGATCGGTTTCAAATGACCCCGATTGCGTCACGTACTCCGCATTCCGCTGACGGAAAATAGATTCTAGCGAATTGCAAATCGCTTGTCCGCGCGTTATTAAATACAGAGCTACTGCAAATCTTAGTTGCGAATAAGAATGAGATATTCTGGTGTAAAGTCTTTGGGTATTATGAAGTGACGCAACGTATGCCCGAACTAGACGCATTAGGCGACAATGACTAAGCCAACGGTAGAATTTCGCAACGGACCGGTCGATGCCAGTGTGATTCGAGTCAAGGAGACGCCTCAGATCAATATTTATAGCTGGGTTGTCGAGTTCGGATCGACCTCTTTTTTATCCCTATCGTAAGAAATTTTATCTCGTGATTTACGACCTCATTATTGTTTCATTGCATCTTGCGGCATCCGCTATATGGTATATAACTCGTATGTATCCGCACAGGGGATAGCGAATATTCAGTCTACGTGCTGTTCGTACATTGGTTACGTATTACGTGCGTGTAATGTTTGTTTCAGGTATATTACATGTGTTCTTTTATTATATACCAATTTCTTATAGTTTATTGCCAGAGTCGAATACTTTCAACATACTTCATGGTAATGAATTTGACAGAAACAGTTTGAGAGATGTTATTAAACTTATTGGTATGTTTCGGCAGCGGATTAGCAAGTTTGTAATTGTTTGCACAAAATTTATATTTAGATGAGAAATATTTTTATACAATAAGTATCGTTAATGCAAGAATTCTCAAAACATTTTTCCTTAATTAGATTATAAGTAAAGTTACAGCCTATACACTGTACAACTGTTAGGCATAAATGTATACAGAACACTAATTTTTAAGCGACAGTATCCTAATGGCAGGGTGCGGACCGCGAACTCAAAAAGGTCGTGGGTTCAAATCCGCCATTCGACTTACCGCGAGTGGTTAAGGGGAATATTAGTAATGTTTATAGTATTGTTAATATTCTTTTTAATAAAAAAAATTAATTCGGTACTTATATAAATCTTAAATGTGTACTTTATAATAAAAAATCTCTAAACTTAAGTCTAATAGTAAACAAATTACAAAAAATAATTGATTTATAAAATCTAGTTCTATTATTTATATTGTTCTTCATTTATTCATTTATTTAAATGCGCACGACTAACTGCAGCCCTTTCATGGATACTCTGTGCACATCGCTGCGCTATGTATGGGTAAAGTCGCAGCGAGACGTTTGTATGTGCAGCTTCCCCTCTGGTCGGTTTCTTTACTCATGTGACGCTGAGCACTGGCTTTCTGGCATTTCTGAGAGGAATATGGAGCACATAATCCGCCTCTCGCACTCGCACTTAGTCGGTACTCCAGTGTGTGTCTTGTACTTGTCTTTGAAATGTTCATTTTGCTTAAATAAATATAAGTCATTCCTTCATTACAGCCTATAAAAGGTGGACTGCTGAATTAAGCCCTCCCCATAGATTGCCTCATAGGGGAGACTTTCCCATAGTTAGCAGTTTGGCAGCCGTAGTTTTTGTTATTTTAAGTTGTTTTCAGCAAGATGTTGCCCATCCCCTGTTTTTCCCCTCTGTCGCCTCCTACAACGCCCACAGGTTGATATGGGGTGGTTTCTTATGTCACCACTACACGGCCATCATCTACTGGACTAAGGAAGTAGCTATCTAACAACCATCTTGCACGTTATCGCAAGTGTTAAATATTTAGATTCCAGATCTATGATACGTATGAGACTTGTTTACCAGTCTACCAATCACGCATTGTGATTAGAGTAGACCGTGTTTAGATAAACAAACACTAAAAAATAAGTTGAAATTTTTTAGTGTTTGTAAAAATTTTCCTTAACGAAGTTGTTGCGAGATGTGAAAAAGTTAGTAAATAATAATATTAGTAATAGTTTCTATACGCCAAATGTTAGTAATTCTTAATAACAGTAGTAGTAGTTCTTTTTTTCATTTTAATAATAGGCAAAATTTAATAAATATTTCTTAATAATAGTTTAATACCTGTTTTAAAATTTAAAACTTGCTTTATTTACACTCTTTTATTTTCATTAGTTTATAGGTATTTGAACCAAATGTATTAAGATAAGCGTTAATCCCGCCGACAAACTGTTATGCATTTTGGTGGGTGTGAAAAATGTATAAAAGGTTTGGTCCAGAATAAATGACTTATTGATATTATTGATATTGATAAGAACTTGGGGAAGTCCTTTAAAAGTCTCGCAGTAGACCATTTCCGGGGTAATAACAATAAGTGTATGACTTAAAAAATGATCTCAGGACAAGTACGAAAATTCATTAGACATCCCAACAATTGACATGACAGTTTTAATTGTTTTATAACACCGTCATTGCCACGCTTTCGCCGCTTGAATATTAACGGCGGAGCGATTCGAATGGCGAACATCAGCTGTTCACTTGCCTATCTGGTTCAATTAATTGCGATGCCTCGCATTCAACGTAGTGATTAGAGAATAGAAATCACCACTGTAAACTGCGTGCTTATGTGCGTCGAATTACTGTTCCCGTTCAACTCGCTCAAATCGCATTTAATAACTACAACTGAGTTTATTAAATTTGAAATCATTTCCTCAGTATCAGCGTAAATTTGACATTATTCTCAAAACCGACGTCATGCACCTTTTAAAGCACGTATAGTAGTGGTTAGATATCACACAATTTTTTTCGAGGAAAAAATCATAAGGAAAAGACATGAAAACCTAAGCTTACAACCTCCTATAGCTTAAAATACTAAGGCTGTTGACGGTAATCACGAGATATAACGTAATAAGAAGGCATTTTGCTGTAAAATATTAAATTATTGTATTGCAAGTCATTACGTAATACGTCGGTGAATCTATGATATTTTTGTTCCCAGTGCCACTCATTAACTCATATATAAATTATGTATTTAACGTATCTACAATTATATAATATTGCTTTGGGAACAAAAATATCGGAAGTTAAAATAAATTTATTATTAACCCGATTGTAATATCCCATTGTTGTAATGTAGTACTCAAGCGAGCGGTAATAAAATCATCTATTTATGTCAAACAACTTGGATGTAAATGCGTAATTAGATTATTAGCATACCGACGTCAATGCGATTGCGACTCAATTTGATTCCGTAATTTTTTTTCTGTTACTTATGTGTCGTTGCTACGTAACATAAGTAAGTATATTTGTAATGTAATTTCTTTAAATTTTCTTACACTATACTTAACTTTATCGACCTTACTTATAATAGTTGACTATCGCTTGACTAAAATTACTACTAATTATCTCTATACCTGCCTCTTTCTATTGTCATTAAGTTAATATAAAAAGTGAAATTAAAAAGCATTTCTTAAATTTACGTCGATTTTCATGAGTAAGGCCGTACTCGTACGTATTTTTAAATTGCATATGTTAACATAATAAAATTAAACTACAACACAGTATTCCACACTTGTTTTAAAGGACAAGAGTGGCAACCGAGCCCATGGTCCACCTGATGGTAAGTGAAATACTGTGGCCCATAGACAACATACATTATACATAGATAACATTTATCCTCGGTTAAGAATCAAAATGCAGATGCGTTGTTACTCGTGAGAACTAAAATGGAATGGCTCGTTTCCAGTAAAAAGGGTCTCCGGTCCTCTACACTCACCATACGAAATACAGCAGCATTGAGCTGCTATTTCACGCTGGTATTCTGTGGCAGCGTGGTCCTATCCCGGTCGAGCTGACCCATTCATGTTAAAACCATTATATAGCTGCAGCATGATTCAACCACGTACAAAGGAAGTGACAACGGGTCTATAGTCTTCTTTATTTGAAGTAGGTTGCAGGTGTCCCAAAGGCTGTAGTAGCAACTTACGTACGTTAACATTTTTCAGATTGAAGGACTAACTAACTCTGTAATGGATAAAACTTTCTCCCATACATAGGCTTACCGGGCGGTCGATATCCTAACCGCAAAACTACTATAAATTTACGGTTTTCATATTTTTTCCTTACTTGATCTTGTGACTACCTTGCTCCTTGCCGAATTCAAAAAGATGCCAGTATCTTTTAAGGATCAATAGACATTAGTATTTGATGTTAAGTTCAAACATGATACTTCTATACGATTTGGAGAAAAAAGGTTTTGACATATGGACAACAAAGTGATCATATAAGGTTTGTGTTTTTTCTGTAGATGTATGGAACCATAAAAACTATTAAAATACCTCCTCTTTCGACGAGTCATTAAATACCGCAAACAATTTATTTTCATCCATCTACCGCCCCATGGGTGTTTTAAAAGGCAACGACAAGAAAACCTAGAAAGACCTAAATGCCTCCGATAGATGACTGTATTACAATCTCGTATATTATGCCATATGTGAAAAACAATTTAGCAATTTCAGAAGTACTGCGTTGATCAATCTGTCTTCCAAGTTCAAAATTACAACAAATCCTTCCTAGTTCAGACCCAGTTCCAGCAGTTCCCTGTAACGAATCGATAAAAAAGAGTTTTTTTTACGTTTCCCAGATTCATTTACGGTCTCAAATCTCAAAAGTTTATTACTATATCATTTTTATACTTCTTAGAAAACTCAATACTTCTTAGATGTTTCGTAGTGCCTATTTTGTTACTTACTTGAATGTATTTAAAATACTTTTTTGATAAACAACAACGTAAAAGAAACGATTGTTGAAACTCAACGATTTATTTGTTAAACTAATTACGAAGCAACAGCTCTCTGCAAGCGGAGCGGACAAAGTGAGTCAAGGTGAGACCGCGCCGGTGTTGCCACGCGGATCGCTCAGCACTGGCGCGGCGCCGATCGGGCGGGGCTACCAGGTAGGAAACTATCCTGTACACATGGCAACAAGGGTTAATACGACTGACGCGTGGCGTTGAATGTTGTGCTATCGTTTCTTATTATATTAGGATGTAATTTTTTTTTACATCCTTTTAAATGTTATACCCTGTGCCGTATGTGTTCATAATATTTTCTAGTGTATTATTCTAAAGAAAATCCTTAACTTTGACAAATCTGACTCAAGGGATAAAATATTATGAATAGTGTATGAACTAGTATTCAAATATTCAGAAGCTAGGTATCTCTGTGCATAAAATCGACCGGAAAAATTATACTTTTTGACTTGGTGTATATGTAAATACTTAATAGTTATTTACAACGAACTAAGAGTTATTTATAAATAACAGATTTAGTTATAAATAGAATAAAACAAAATTATTGAATTGATGATACAGACGCTCAAATACTTAATACTTAATAATAAATTATAATTAATGCAATGTAGTTTATCAGTAAACCAAATATTTTAATTAAAAAAAAAGAAATATATACTAAAGATATCCCTAAACATTAAAGGTATAATAATAAGAAATAATATTTTTTAACCTTTAGAGGTTTTTTAACCGACTCCAAAAAAGTTCTAAATTTGTTAGTATATTTTTTTATATATGTGCAGGGACACCTCTTTTCCAGGTTGTCTGATTTAAATGATTTTTTTTGTCAGAAAGAGTGATAGAATGATTTTCGCATATACGTCGTCCAGTGCGTATTGTATGGGCGAATAATTATTATTTACTACGTCAACCGAATTCGATGATTATATTCATCTTAGTTTTTTGCAGGTGGTTTTTTCTTGTTCAAAGTTTAATTATCCTTTTGAAAATAATGGTAGCAACATTATTTTTATATCATCCTTTAATGGTCCTGGAAACGTGACGAAATTAATATGTGTAAATTAAATTATCGGTACATAGTATTAATAAAAAAAATCCCCCCCGTGACCATGGGTGCTGTAAAGCACCCGAAACGTCGGGATAATAATAAAAATAAATTAAAGTAATTAAACGCGATAAAATCCGTAAATAATAGTTTTATTCAATGTGTAGTGTTCGCGTAAATTTAAAAAATCATTAATAAAAAAAATTAATATCTTATAAAGATTGTGAGTAAAAGTAGCGTAGTCCTGGTATGCTTATGTCTTACAGTTATTTGATTCTACAACGTTTGTTGTAATAAGTTTAAAAAGTAAAAAGAAAACAGTGTCAAAGACGTAATTTTATTCAGGGCTTGCATGTCCGCTTTAACTGGATTCTTGTTTCAACACGAGGTCTGTGATATTTTCATGGCTCCGTCTACGTCGACAACATAGCGAGATAATTTTTATGTGATTTGGACCGTATATATATTTCCGTATTTTCCTTTAGGGAGGTGTAATAAACAGATACAGCATGTTTTTGATGCAAGTGAAACCATACACTTTTACTGTCTAGCATATTGTTTAACAGCTTTTTTTTATTCATTCATTAGACAGCAGCACTGTCTGTATTTATTTATAGCACGCAACTGGTTTGCATAAAATAAGACTTGCCATCACAACGCTCAGCTGACGGGTTGGTGAGTGGCCCTAAGTAGAACTGATACCGTCACATTAGTGATCTGCTTTTCATATCAGCAGGCTGTAGGTTTGAGTCAGTCATTTCTGCATGAATATACCACCGTTTGCCGCAACTTCGTTCATTAGTGCAACGCGTGCAGATGCAGTTTATATTTAGACAAAAATTTGTTGTATCTCCCATATATTCCTTATATCATCATACAATAACGGACATAATTTACGTCAATCAATTGATAAGAACGCTTCCTTAATACACTCATGTTTTATATATGATCTAAATATTACATTTCGTATCGTGATAGGAAAATGATTATGGCATTTAAAACAATTTCCTGAATGAAAGGAATTAGAGCATCAACGATAAAGTTTCCTTATACAATATACCGTTTATAAACGACCGATTGCGTGCACAAAAATAATAATCGACATTTGTTGCCAAAGGCCTTTTACTGAAAAAGAACGTAAAGCTTCAAACAATAAAACTATTTGTGGTCTTCGTTAAGGATGAAAAGAACATAGAAACATTTCGTTTCATTCGACGTTTGATATCTTTTTTTTTACATTTCCTTTAATTCTAGTATATATTTTTTTACTTCAATAATAATATAAGCTAGAGTTAAACGTCCCTCAGCAGCTTGTGCTATCTGTGCCAAGGTATCCACTGGATTACTAATTGCGTGTTAAAATTTACTTGACATGGCTCAACCTACACAGAAAACCAACATAACTAAGTCCGTCTCATCCTGGCAACGCTTGTATCTCATAATACATAGTCGGAGCTTCTTGAATATTGGCTGTTGAGTATGATTTACTCGGAATCATTCACGTTTACTATTACTTTGTTTCTTCTCAGGTGGTCCTCTGTTTTCAACCTTGTCACAGTTAACCCCAATGGCGGCGTATTGAAACTTTCGCGGGAACGGGGACACGGCTTGTCGTCAACTGCCGTTCATTGTTTAATTAATGAACCGGCCGCATTTTTCGATCTTTCATTGATAGACTCAGACTATCCGTCGGGACAAAGATTTCTTGGAACAACGTTCTCATTAACTACTACTATTGTTTCTATCGGAATACTTTCACACATTTGTGTAAAAGTATTTACCTGAGTAAGGTATATATACCTATAAAATTTTTGCATCATTTTTGTATTTCAATGAAACGGTCTATCATCGGAAAACGTAATTTAGCGTAATTTAGGATCCAGCTCAATAACATTTTAAACTATCTTCCTCTTAGATCTTCATCACATCGATTAAAAATTACGCTGTCGCATGACTTGCTCCATTTACGAGCTAAGCATTCAGCAGAGTCGTGTTACTGTTTTTATTGCAGTGCAACTTATTACGCAACTAGTAATAAATAACGCGTAATGCAGTCATATCAGTAGGACCGATTTGGAACAGTGTTTTGTTTCGAATATAGAACGCTATAAAAAGTTTGTATCAGTTAATGGTATTTACCAGCGAAATGTATGTCATGTTCATAACGCGCCTGATAATAAAGTGTTTCAAGGAGGCGCTTAAGCGATGTTATATGCCTTACTACGCTCGCTTCACGCACATGTACCTGTGGGAATAAGTGGGAATTAACAATAACTTGTTTTCATACTAACGTATGAACGTCCGCTATTATATCTCCATTGATGCGATGTCCTAAAATCTAACTTAGGATTGCTGCAACATTTCTTATTTGGCTTACATTTACAACATACTTTTTGTATTAATGTCTAAGGTGGTCGTATGGTGGCGACGTGCCATCAGAATTTCGCTACTTATTTCCCACTAATGTGCTAAATAGGAACTCATTAAAAAATTACTGATGTAAACGTATTTGTAGATTGGTGTTTGTATTGTATTAAAACAAAAGTAATACACATACAACAGTGGATGAGAGCAATGGTAGCTCAGGGGATAAGCTATTCGTCGTTGATTTCATGGTAGGTATATAAGAAATAGTTAAAAAGATGTTTTTATACATGAAATAGTTTAACTCAAAATCTATTTAATTTAACACCATTAAAATTGTTATATATATATATATATATGTGTGTGTGTGTGTGTGTGTGTGTGTGCGTGTGCGTGTGCGTGTGCGTGTGCGTGTGCGTGTGCGTTCGCGTGGTGCGTGTGCGTGTGCGTGGTGCGTGGTGCGTGGTGCGTGTGCGTGTGCGTGTGTGTGTGCGTGTGCGTGTGCGTGTGCGTGTGCGTGTGCGTGTGCGTGTGCGCGTGCGTGCGTGCGTGCGTGCGTGCGTGCGTGCGTGCGTGCGTGCGTGTGTGTGTGTGTGTTTTTTTTTGTGTGTGTGTGTGTGTGTGTGTGTGTGTGTGTGTGTGTGTGTGTTTTGCAATGGAGAGGATTTATATTAATAAAGTAAAGAGAATAGAAACACAAAGTTTAAAATTTTTGATTTTATTTGCTTTTTTTTCTTATATTTTATTATTTTTTTTAAGTTTATTTATTTTATTAAATTAAATTGCGTGTGCTATAATAAAAACGTTGCTGAATATATATCCTATGATATTAACTGGCAGGAAAACGTCTGCTGGGTTCAGCTGGTATATTTATAGAAGCGAAAGGGGAAGAAATAATTTTGCCAAAAGTCAATTTCAACTGCATTAAGGTTAGCCGCCGCATGTTCGTTTGCTCTCTTCTTTAAAACAAAACTTCCTTTTTTATAATACTTTTATTGGTAATCATTAATTATTATGGACTGTCGCCTTCTTTCATCTTTTTAATTTAATAAAATATTTGAAGATAGTATCATCCTCATTTAACATTTCAAATAATCGTGCAGTGTGTTTAATAATTCCGAGAGACATCTTTTGGCGGAGCCATGGTTAAATTTTACTTCACTTGATATTATTGTGGTGTTGAGCGTCGGCAGATAATTTACTATTTTCATTAAAAAAAAATTGGAACACTCATCACTTAATTGTACACGATTCTTTGAATATTTATTGTTAATTTGTCACTAATGCAGCCTTGTTGCGAATTGCCGAGGGAATTTTAAATCAATGTTACTTTAATTTCTTGTCAAAATATGTCTCCACTTCGAAATATTCAAGGTTTTTCCAAAATGCAAGAGGCTAGTTGTATAAAAACTAAAGTACTTTTAAACGCATAGATATATGAATCGAATCATCATGTTATAGTCGTGTGTCCATAACACATAACACGAACCACGTTGCGAACAAGTAAATTATTTTCAAAGAAACAAAGTAAATAGATAAGAGGTATGTTCCTGCCCATACGTTCTGCCTAGGTGACCTAGAAGACCACCACTTTGTGAGTTGTTGACAATTCGTATCTGCTATATTTTTTGTGTTCACGTCATTGGTACCAATTATGACAAATTGATTGAATATCATTTGTCAAAATCGATTTTGTAGATGGTGTAGTATCCGATTAGTTAAAAAAAATCTGGGAAAGCTTAGAAACGGGCGTACAAACATGCTTACATACATACCGACCAAAAAAATATTACTCCCACGCTACAGTCCGGTAAAAGAGCGTTTTATAAAAACCATGTCCTTGCGACAATTGGATTGAGTCAGGACGATTGGGGCGGCGAGTGTACGGAATCGGACATCTCGCATTGTTGGCATAACTGTGGTTGTTTGGTTGATTTCTCGTCATCACAAAAGAAATCTATGTAACGCATGAGCAAAATTATATTGTTACTTTATCTCACAAACCAATCATGAATTCAGTCAATGAAATAATGAAAGAACTACTTACAAGTAAAATGTAAATTGATTGGGTGTGAAACTGCCACTGAAACTACTTGCCCGCTGGCTGTGTTTAGCAGTGGATTGTTGATAGGCTCTAATGATGCGAATGAATGGTAAATGCGTAATGGAGAATATGATAACATTTTCTCCAATTTTTGAGGCACTGACTACCCCGTTAATGATGGAGAGCAGCATTCCCGGTTTCAGGATTCTGGTGATTTATAAATATTGACGACTACTAAGAAATGTGATTGAGTTCTATTGTATTACCAAAGTATAACGCCACTTCAAATTTAACATTATCACAAGCAGAAAAATTTAAAAAATAAAAGATATAAAGGTATGTGTAAATGTCCCCGGGAAAGTGTGACGTGGGGTGACACTAACTGTAACGCACTAGGGCGGGCGGTAACCTCGTTTGCACAGTTACCTGCAATTAGCTGCTGCCCGCTTGTCGCGGATCTCTGTCACTATTCGAGTCTGCGATTGTTTTCTTTCAGCTTGTAGGACGCTCGCTCGATAGCGTTATTTCTATTTCCACAATTGAGTTCTAAAAACGAGAAGATACTATATTTATGTATGTTCGCCGATTTTCCGAAAACGGCTAAACGGGTTTTAATGATTCATCTTTAATTAAAAAAGTTGTACTTCAGGGGGAGGGGTGCCATATTAAGTTTAATAAAAGGTCTGGATGGAAAAATAGGAAATTAAGTTTTTAATGTAAATATTCAGACTATATTCGGGTTCCACTTCAAAAACGAAAGAAATGAAATAATCTCCACACTGTAATATAAGAATATTGCTATTGAATTCGGTGCTTTCAATCTTCGATACAATATTATGTTTTAGCATCGACTTCAGAAGCATTTTTGTGAAATTTATTTTATTTTTGTCGTTTTTAAAGTCAGTTTTTCCTTTTTTTTCAGATTTATTTATTGGCACTTATATCTCACACCGTTTTGTTATGTCATGTACATTCATAATCACATCCTCTCATTGCGTACCTATAGCCTTTTTGTAAAAGACCCATAACTTCGGTTAATGAATATGTGGTTTGAACACAAATTTCACAGTAAGTGGAAATATATTTCATAAATATTATTTGCCCATTCCTATGACATACAATACGATGTGTTATGAATCTAATAAAATACAGTATACATGAAAACATCAAGCGACCGTCCCCAATCGTCATCCTGTTGTGCGGTTGTAACTTGAGTAAGAGCGTTGTGCTTACGGTGACATAGCGATAGTTTACAACGTTTCAAGTTTTCTCGTTGCACTGTCACGGCGCAGCCTTCAACGCTCTCGCTGCTTCGCGCCGCTGTCAGTGTGAAATGAAATATGACGATGGAAGGATCGGTGGCAGTTAGCTGAGCTATAAATAACTAGCTTTCACGTCATACAGACGCTGGTGGTGTTTTTAATAACGTTTATGCTTAAAATATTTAAGCAAATTTATAAAATCATTGCGCTCTTACAGTCTTATTTAGGAAAGTAACTAACATAATAAGGTTTATTGTGTGACACAAGTAAGATGATCGATTGAAGATTATACTGTGTGATTAGAGGATGTGCTGCATGTTTATGTATGTGACAATCTGATTACTGCGTTGCTAAAATATAAATCTTATCTCAACATTTAAGCCCTAACAAAATAAGTATGTTTGTGCCATTATAAAAAGAATAAGTCCGGAGTGATAAACAAAGCTATATTAGTTTAGTGCTTCTACAGTGAGCGTTAATCGTGTTTTTCGCAATTAGCTGGCGGCCGCTTCTATTATCGCTGCGGGGGGGGGGGGGGGGGGGCAATACGTTTTAACGTTTTTCTCTTACTTTATATTTCTACTTAACGAAGTATGCATCTATGACGGTATTAATTCCACAAGTGAAACATTGATTATATTTTTGTGTTTGATAATTTAACATTACATGCTTTTGTGAAACATGCTGGAAGTCGATGGATGGTTGTATGTACATCATAAAATGTACATTATTACAAAAAAAAAATCTATCTCTTCGTTAAACCGAAAATCCATACCTTACAATATTACCACAACCTTAAATTGCATTCAACAAAACGAATAATCTTCAAATATTTACGTATCTTTGTAATACCGAAAACTAATACTTTGCAATACAAGTGGTGAGCCAAAAGTAATGATTATTGGTTATTTCCAGTGTACATAAAAATAAAAAGGCTACGATTCTCGGGAGGTACATTCTTTTGAATACGAATCATCGCTGGAGCTGTCATCAAGTACCTCTGTTAAAAAAATGTCTACCAGAGACATACACAGGTACTTGGTGGAATTACATTGGAGGACTCTGCTCATCTATATTCCACAGTTGCACGTTGGACCACGCGAAGGACACCCATCCACATCCCTCACTGTAGATAAGGTGGAAGAAGTTGAAGATGTCGCATTGGCGGATCAAAGAGTGACCATCAGGCATATAGCTGAAGTCACAAGGATATGGCAATGTTCAAAGAATAGTGAAAACGAATTGCATATGAATAAGGTCTCTGCGCTTTGGGTACCGATAATGCTAATCAACGAGCAAAAGAAAAAACGAGTCGACATTTCGAGGGTGACTCTTTAAAAGTTCCAGCAGATCTGGCAAATTTTTTGTGGCGTTTCGTGACCACGGATGAGACCTGGATCCACCATTTTGATCATGAAACCAACCAACAATCAATGGTTTGGAAACGAGCCTCCTCACCGACACCGAAAAAATTCAGTGTCAAAATCGACGAGAATGGTAATGGCATCCATTTTTTTGGGACTCTGAAGGAATAATGAAATCAAATCAAATAGTTAATTGTGATTCACAGGTTACAAAAAGTTTTTAACCAAATACAAATAAAATTCAGTCTGTGATCAGCCTCATGGACATACAAATGTCAAATATCATTCGTAGTTCATAGATTATCTATTCATAATAATAAAATGAGTATATACGAGGAAGCCTGAAAGTAGCGCCAGTGGTAGAAAAGGTGAGAGGAAGCAGATTGGCATGGTTTGGGCATGTGATGCGGAGGGATGAAAGTCATGTCACAAAACGAGTGTTGAATATGAATGTGGAGGGACACACGGCAGAGGAAGGCCGAATAAAAGATGGATCGATTGTGTGAAGAGTGATATGAGAATGAAAGGAGTAAGTATGGAAATGACGGCTGATAGAGAGGAATGGAACAAGAAGGTTTACTGCGCCGACCCCAGATAATGGGAAATGGTCTAGAGAATGATGAATGATGAATAATAAAATTATTAATCTTAAATATTATTAGTAACATTGGATTGGATTATTCATGTAAGATTAGACTATTCATAAATGTTAATATAATATGTATAATTTTATTATATGTCATGTAATACAGTCAACCGGTCTTTAACTCTGAAAGCTCGACATAAGTTTATCAGTAGAATAAAATGAATGTTCAATTAGAAAGTGGAATAGTTTATCTTCGTCGCGTGTGAACTTCATAAAAAAATGTTTAAATACAAAAATATCAACAGTAGGTAGCGTCATAAACAAGGTTTCGCAACAAAAAAAAATAACAATGTTACTCAAGGCAATTGGCTCTTTAATAACCATGGCGAGGATTACCGGTATTTAATCCAAATATTTCTCGTTTGCTTTTTAAATTGAAATATAATAACAGAATCCAACATTTTTCTTTTATATAAATATTTAAAAAGGCTTTTAAGTTTTTTAATCGTAACTGTTTTAAGGAATATACTAAAAAGAAAAACACTTTCTCAAAATACACGATAAACGATAAACACATTTCAAATCTTAATTTTGAGCCTTTTTTTATTAAATGTTTTAAACATTAACATTATTTTATATATTATTATACCAACGGCAGAAGTCTAGAAAATCAACAGCATTTAATGAAATAAAAAATAATTCGTAATTTAATTTTAGATCTTTGTAAAATTTCTGTTTCTTAGTACTGACTAGTTAGTAGTAGTTAAATAGTACTGATAATCGATATTGTGCATTTAACTTCCAGCTCAAAATTAAAACAAATATTATTTCAAAGTTTGTTAAAAAAAAAATCAATTATCCAATTGTTCTACGCTATATATTTTACCCCGATTTCGCTGTACTGCACAATCATGAAATAATAGGATATTTTCAAATATGTTATTCCTTCGTGGTACCAATGCTTTTGACGTTATGCAAAATCAAAGAAATAGAACAAGTAAGTACATCAAATGATTATACGGTGCGTATTTGGTTTCATAGCTTCCGTCTGGGGAATTTCAACCTCAACTAGTGTCGTGGATCTTCACGTCAGAGTATTTTCGAGTTGTTTTGATTCTTTTGATTACATGGGTGAAACTTTGTGTCTTGCCGTAATGTACGATGAAGAACTAATGTGACTGGAATTAATTTATTCGAAAAACTTCATTTAGTAAAGTCAATAAAAATGGCAACCAGATGCAATGTCTTCGCAAGCCCAGTGAATCAAGTCGATCAGAAAGAACTCGATCGTCAACGATTCGAGCCGTCCTTTATTGGATGCTGTCAAATGGGGTGTCCTAGCCCAGAGATGAAAATAGTATTCCGAAGATGAGAATAGTAGCCCAGATATGAGATAACTATGTGTGCCAAACTTGCGCCTTGTATCAATGCAAGCGGTGGGTCAACATGTAATTACATCTTAGAGACTATTTTGGCTTTATCTTCCAGTCCAGGTGCAAAACTGGACGTCTCTTGATATGCTTACGCCAAAATTATCTGATAAAAAATAGTACTCACTGCCTTTATAATTTTCTGATGGTTGACTTGGGACTATATTTATCGGTCCCCGTCAGAAACTCCCGTTTTATAAAGACTGGACTTCAGACACAAAACAAATTTGCACGGCGGACGTAAAAAACACCACAAAAGCTGGCTAACACAGTAATGAATATTACTCGTTTGTAACACAGTTATTCATAAGAAAAATGATAAGGTGAGAGCACGCAGCGTTGAGGAGCACGAGCATTACATTAACATTAGCACAGGCGGGTAGTTAGAGCATGAACTATTCACTACAACCTTGATGCTTTGATTTGTAAGAAAACTGTTTTTTCAGATCCGGCACAACATTTATTGCATAGACGTACTGTGTATAATTGCAAACCATGTTGGACAATCTCGCAATCAAATAACCAAGATGAAATCAATAACATATATTATTCATCACCTACGAGTAATTACACCGCGAGATCGTTAGTTTAAAGTTATATTAAATAATTTCTTAAAATAGACTAAGTAATGATATTAGGAAATTTATGAATTTATAACCATTAAAAAAATGAACATGTTAAATATTATAATTTTTCTTTATAAATTATAACATTAGGAAGAAGCAAGAATTAAGTATAATGTATGTTAATTTTCTATAAACTGTACAGTTTAAGTTATAAAATTAATAAAAATTGCCTCTTGGGAGAGTGTTTGTTCGTAAATTTGTCACTTACTATCCAAGATGTTTCATGTTATATAACTCTAACTAGGATACATTTTGGAAAGTATTCGTGGCGGTCACTAGATGTGGGGCTCGTAATTGAATCCCCTTAAGCATTTGATTGCACTTTAAGCATCAAGTTAATCTCAGTTTACGTTAGCATGAGGCTATCAGCTTATCAGTTTACGTCAGTTGAACGAGATCGAGAGTGGGCGGCCATCGACGCGTGCGTCTCCTCGATGACGTCACGGATTACACTCCACCTTGATTTATTTTCACAACGTTCAATTAGATTTAAATTATTGAATAGTTTTACTGATATATGTATTAACAATCTAGATTAACTACGCTAGGATTTATTACTATTGAATTCGCAATGATAGATTAGGATTTGTCCGAATTGGATTAGCAATGATGGATTATTATGTTACGTTAAATTTAGTTTTATAGTTCAAATTTAAGGAACTGCTTAAGTTTATTTATAAAGATTAATGGGCTTCAGTGGATGCCGAACAATTAATTTGAGTAGAATATATGTATTCGATCATCATAGCCATCATCATTACAATCTATCACAAGTCCACTGCTTAACATGGGCCTCCCAAATAATTGCTTCAGAGCGCCGGCCACCAATGGATCCATCGATGTCCTGCATCTCTTTCCAGTTCTTCATTTCATCTAGTGGGGGGAGCTTACACTTCGCTTACCAGTACGAGATTGTCACTCGAGTCCCTTTATTTATATAGAAAATCCTTATTAAACTCAAAAACAATTCAATACCGAATGGCATCTCTGCCAGCTTACCTTTGGTAGTGAATGCTATGGGTCTACCCACAGCATTCACTACACTACCAAAACTAGCCGCAACAAAAAACTTAGTTTATTTTTCATTGGTTGCCGGTTCTTCGAACTATACGGATATTTTATTTCAATGCCAGCATATAAGGCCTACGCTATGCATTTTTCCTAGAATAACAAAAACACTGTCTCTCGAAGGCGTGAGAAATCCTGCGATCACGGTTCCACGCACATTAACGTATTAATTGTTTTTAGAAAATACCTAATAGTTTTTCGTTAATAAGCTTAAGTCACATACTTCTGTGCCAAAGCCATCAACCAAAAAGACATTATGAAACATAAAAAAATTATTGAACTCAGAGAGTATGAATTAATTTGATATGGTAAAAAAAACTTATACGATAATTTAAATTCCGGCTTTGTTACAATTGAAATATTCCATAAGTAGAAATGGCTTTAAAATTATAATAATGTTTACCTAGAACCGGAACCCAATTACCTAACAGCTATAATAGGTAAGAGGATGTGGTATCTATCCAGCAGTAATCAGTATCCAAAGTAAATCTTTAAAAAAAATTATGCAAAATTTTTATTGCTTACTACTCAGACAAACCTATGTTCACAACAATTACATCAAATCATTACACAGCATACCGTATCCAACCGATAGATTCGTACATCGTGATATCACCAGTGAGTCACAGACCGACATTACCACACCAGCTGACTCATTGAGAGACTCGCTAGTGGGAATAGGAAACTCTATTGTTTCCCACTACGTTCCAAGATATACATTGTTATGTGTAGGCTGTGATACTATTTCGAAGAATATACTTCAATAGCTACTTAACGCTTATTATATGTTTCAAAAAAGAAGGTAACTTATCGGTTGGAAAAACATTAAGGTGTTAATAATATACGACCGTAATGATTCAAGTGGACTGCTTAAAATACAAAGGAATGTTTTTGGACTGACTTAAGGGTACCTGCGGTTACTAGGTATATGTGACCGCATTGACGTATATTTTTTTTGTATTATCGTCGTATCGTCGTATTTTGAGTTAATATTCATCATCCCATAAAGTGGGATCATAAAGTAAGTTTATTTTATAAACAAACGGACTTGTTTTCACGCATTCTTAGCAGCCTATCAAGTCAACTGCTGAAAATAGGAGGATATAGATTGCTTTATAGGGAAGGTTTTCGCCATAGTGCCACCCTCAGCAAACAGGTTAACATACATTTTGCTATTTATAGGTGATATATGTATTGTGAATTAATGGTTATTTGCATAACAATATTTACTCAACTAAGTAGCACAAGACAGAGTCAAATTGCATCACTGCAGGAGGCCTTTACCGATTCTGGGGTTCCGCTAGATTCCATAAAAATAAGATTAGACAAATACACTCAGCAGCACGGAATCTTGGCCAAGCGCTTATCTCGCGATAGCAAGTGCTTTAAGTGCTTCTGATTTATGTTTGATATGCAGGTATGTCAAAAAATATTTACCCTCAAGTTCAAGTGGGTAATTCATTATGTTTAAGTGCACCATGACGAATTCTGTAATTTTTTGTTGAATCGGGTCATTTGAGCGACTAAGTTCACATTTTAAATTTGTGTGTTGTGAAGAGTTTACTGTAAGTTTATTCAATTAATGTGATCTTGTGTCTTAATTCAATAACTAAAGGTGCTTTATGTGTTGTAAATATAAGTAAACATCTAGGAAAGATATGCTAAGGGATTTACTTTGCTAATTTATCACCACAATAATTAAAACAAATTTTAAAGAATGTAGGGTTCACAAACATTTACATATTTAGAATACACGGTCGCAACAATCGCTACGTAGCAATTATTCAGTTCATATTTTAAGCACCGTTGGCGTGTTGTTTTATTACTTTATAGTTATAATTGCGGGTGTGTGTCAAATTTTTTGCGCCTGGGTAATCCCGTGACACATCCGCAATCCCACGCGGCCGCGAAGGTACGTGGAAGTGGAACTATTTAAGGGGAAATATAATGTCAAATGGCTTAGCAAGATCCTTCGTTATGCCGAAAATATTGCAGCATTAATTTTGAAATAAATATATGGTAAAGTTGAGGATTAATGTTAATGATTATGTTAGACGAAAACACGATTTCGTAAAATTTTCTCGATAGAAAAAAAAATCCAAAGTTACCTCCAAAATAAACAATAAACCGCTGTTATTCATAAAATACTTTAAATAAGATCATGAAACTTTGCATACTAACTGAACTAACTATAAAGCAGTGCTTATGTTATTTACTTTTTTTAAAATACCATTATTTTCACTGTAAAAAGAAATTACCTAAACTATCGGCGTCTTGAGCTTGATTCCAGTTGCCCCGTTAGTATCGCTTAGGCTTTTGAAGGGAGAAGTTGTGTCGCTTACGATCAGAATATACATTACGCAACAGTACGACGTAAAATTAAAATGGGAAATAACCGTGATAAAAATAAGAAGCGGCTGGCTTGGCGTTAAGAAACAGGCATAAATATGATAAACCTAATGAAATAAGTATCTAACGACCTTTCTACTTATAGTATTAGTAATTACGAACATATCGGTACATAGCATACGACGCGCGGGGAAGTGCGGGCGAAATTAGAATTTGAGTTGACTTACTCTAACCTCTTAAGGGCCTATACTATCTCAGCTCAAACTCTAAATTCGCCCCCACTTCTCCTCGCGTCGTATGCTATTACCGACATGTTTGTAATCACTAATACTGTAAGTAGATAGGTCATTAGTTACTTATTTCATTAGGTTTATCATATTTATGCCTGTTTCTTTACGCCAACCTAGTTGCTTCTTATTTTTATTACGGTTATTTCCCATTTATATTTTACGTCTTGTTGCTAATGTCTTTTCTGATAGTAAGCGACACAGTTTTTCTCGTTCGAAAGCCGAAGCAAGACTGATCGGGCGGCAGGGTAGAAGGTTCAGGACGCCGATGGTTTAGGTAATTTCTTTTTACAGTGAAAATAATGGTAATTTAAAAATTAAAAAAAAAAACATAAGTTAGTATGCAAAGTTTCATGATCTAATTAAAAAGTATTTTATGAATACCAGAGGTTTATTGTTCAGTTTGGATTTTTTCTATCGAGAAAATTTTACGGAATCGTGTTTTCGTTTAACATAGTACTTAACATTAATCCTCAACTTTCTTCAGTACTTAACATTAATCATCAACTTTACCATATATTTATTTCAAAATAAATGCTGCAATATTTTCGGCATAACGGAGGATTTTGCTGAGCTATTTGATGTAGCCATAGGCTCTTAATTTTTTCACTATTTTCCCTTAACGCTCGACTCTGTTGCATAGCCAGCTCGTAGCTATAATCATTCACAATACAAGGCTGTTTCGTCGCCTTCAGGGAACTAGCGTCCGTAATTATAACATGTTTTTTCGCCCAAGTTTCATTCTAAAATTACCTGCGTGGAACGAAACAAAAAGATTGTAAATCGGCAAATAAGCGGTTTAACTTAAGAGTTACACAATAAAATAGAATTAATATTTTAATAATAAAATAATAAATTCACTGTATAATGTACCATGTTCATTATGTTTCATACGATGGTTTTAGTGTAAGGTGAACATGTAAAACACATTTAAAACTTAAATTTTAAGAATTTTATTTGAAAAGAAGTTTCATTCTGAACTAAATGCCTTAAATTCCGAAAAAGATTACTATAATAAACATTTGAAATTATATATTGTACTAATAAACCATTAAAATACCTAACCCTTTAAATTTTTCTGGCTTCCTTTTCTTTTGTTTTTTAATTTGAAAACCACGTGCTTGCTCTCACTTGAAAACTTATAAAAATATAAAATACTTCGAGAAGTGCATAACATTAGCATTTATAGAATAGACAGAGCGGTGACGGCGCGGCGTCGCGTCGGTTCACGGCAACCACAATCAGCTGATTCATTTGTCGGGCGACGGCCTTGCGCATGCTTTGCAGCGCCTGTCATTGACTCTAATTATTATTGTAAGGCGGACATTTTAGGACGGAAGGGACAAAGGCCAAATCAAATCCGTACGACGAGCTAAAAACAAGTTTGGTATAAAATTCAATTGATCTTTATACCTACTGGAAAATTCCAAGAGAATGGTAAACGTCCTGTCTTTTTAATTTTGCATACCAAGACAGTTGTCACTTCAAAGACTACATGATTAAGGTAAGTTGCGCATTTATATCCACTAAGTAATAATAATAAGTGCTCGTTTCCCCTTCTAAATATTCTCCTATGAAAAAAGCTAAGGTTTAGAATATATTTAGTGTTTTAAGTACAATGAATTATTTAACGTAAAATGTACTTAGAGAACACCTGTGGCGCTGAAACGATAATGAAAGTTTTAATAATAACGATGAATGAAGCCTGAGTATATGCACACGCAGTTTGTTGCCAGATGCCTAGAACCTTTTATCTGTATTAGAAACTGCTAAAATCTGTATTAAATCTGTTTGCTATTTAAACTTAAAATCTGTTTAATCTAATAAACCAAAATAGAATAATTTATCATCATCATCGTTGCTTCTTTTGAAAAACAAGGAATAACTACTAACGTGATAAGCTGATAAGGTTTGAGTATCGTTATTAAATAAAAATATTTTTTTATAGAATAAGGGTGACAAACGAGCACACAGTCCACCGATAGTAAGTGGATGCTGTGGCCCATAGACATCTAGATTTAGAATCAAAACGCAGATGCGTTGTCACGCCTGAGGACTAAGGTGGAATGCTTCGTTTCCAGTAAAAAAGGGTTTCCGGATTTCTCCACTATTCTGAGAGCGTGGTCCTTCCCCGGTTGAGCTGACTCATTCGTGCTGCAACCACAACATTGCTGCAGCGTGTCTCTACCACGTATAAAATATACACTATACACTAAATTTTTATATGACAAAATTGAAAACATTAATTTAAGCAAACAACGTATTAAAACTCAAACATTTGCAATAAACGAACATATTATTACTTTATTATTTTCAGTCATACATCTTTTATATATACATATTTTATAATACACTTGTAATTCTGCCATACTAACTAATTACGTTGTGAAAAAATAAATTAACTATAAAGATAGAATCATGCAATGATGTGTGTAACGCGGTATCTAGTCACTTATTTTGCTTCGTTATGTTTTAAGTTGAATATTTGGTAATCTAATCAATTGAGTTAGAAAACTCTGTATAAAAATCTGTATCCAGTGCTAACCTCTATCACACTCTGAAAATCTGTATAAATACAGGGAAATCTGTATATATGGCAACACTTTGCACACGCGATAAAAATGTCGTTGATCAAGTTTCGGAAACAAGGTGACTCCAGTGACCCAAAGGTGACCCGAGCTCAAGTACCTATAGTCAGACGAACCTGACGCCACATATTGTTACATTTTGCACTTCGTATGTGCGTCGTTAATTAATGCGTCGAATGTTATGCTAATATGATGCATTAAATAAGAATTCACATTGAGTCATTCAAACTTCAATAACAAATCATGCGTGTTGCAAACATATACAAAGTCGTGAAATCAGTTATAAGTATTGTACGGATGATCTAATGATTCGTTTCCCACGATACAGGTGACCATCTTAATGCTAGGGTAACGTATTTAAAAAAATAAAGTAAATAAAAATAAAGTTAATGGTATTTGTGGTTAGCAAATACCTCATAAGTCATAACGCTCATATGATCGTGAAATAATGTAAAAAATCTTCTATCAACCATAGATTTTTTTTTGAATATTACTATGTTATTATTTTGGAGATTCACAAAATATTTTATTATTGCTAATTGAAAAAACTTTTTTAAAGAATTAACTTAAAACGATCAGAAATCAACTTTATACTTAATATTTATTATTACTTAATATTACTTTACTTTTTAGGTATTTGTACTCGGGCATTATCGTAAAAACTAGTTTTTTATACCTGACTCGTAAATAAATCTTTTTTATCATCAACTTTATTTCGTTTTCAAAAAGTTTTTCATCTAGTCGTAACCAGTATTTTAATTTAGCATTCACCAAAGTACACCTTCAGGTCATTCTACAATTTCGGAGGTAAAGTCTCATCATAACTAATAAAACGAGGCCAAACTCGACACACCTAGTTCTACTCTTCTAGAATTTCCAGTAGAATTCATCGCAGTACACCGTCAAGTCATTCTTACAAATCCGGAGGTAAGGTCTCATCATAACTAACATAACGAGCACAATCTCGACACACCTAGGTTCTACTCTTCGAGGAGCTCCAGTAGCAGATACCGAAGAACACCTTTAGGCCACTCCATAAACTTCAAGACTTAAGTATATTTATATATCAAACTCTACGTACATTTAGCGAAACAATATATAGTAATAAAATCTGTGATTATGAAAATAATATTAATATCTTACCTTGGTCAAGTATGTTTCAAGTTTGGTTTTTGGAATATTTTGTATTTCTACAGCGATCGATATTTTCATCGAGAACCGCTTAAGGCGATACCTCCAGCGAACGACCTTGAGCGTTTGGTCTGTCGACGCTAGCTACAATATATCGCGTAAGAAATCGCCAAAAGACGCCACCTACTGCTACGAATGTAGTATTATTTTTTCAATGTCAATGAACTATTCTATGGAAATAGACACGGCGTACAATGATAAATGTATTTTAATTTTCTTTATTCGGTATATTAGTTGCATTATATTAGAATTATGTATTCTAATATATTATCTAATTAATAAAAATGACTATTTTGATTATTTTTAACTATATACTATACTGCTAATATTGAATTAGCTTTTTATAGTGTAAATTATAATATTTGTCGAAATATTAATTATGGATTCGAACTTTACATGCTAATGGTGCTTCATTTTTGTTATTTTCATTTACTTACATATAAATATACTTGAATAGTAGGTATTATTATTTTATTTAGCTACTGAATTTTAGGATATGTTTTACCTTGAGGTCAAATATAATTTTGAGGAGCAATAGTTATTACCATTATTATTACTAATCTTTTATCTGCTATTCCTTATTTAGGAACAATATTAGTAAATTGAGTTTGAGGGAGATTTACTGTTTATAATGCTACATTTATTATTTTAATATTTACCTACTGGATAGGTAATTATTAAAATAATAAATATAGCATTAGTAACTAAATAGATTTTTTTTTAAATTTTTAAAATTAAAATTTTCGTATTTTTAAAAAATTACTAAAAAAAAAGGGTTTGAAATAATAGATTTTCTCACAAAAGAAGGGAACTTGAAAAAAAAAGGAAAAAAAAGCGGGACCAAAGCCAAGACGCGAACCACGGAACTCCGATATCACGCCCGACTGACATACCACCTGAGCTATAACGACCGTTAGTGATTTGTCGAAATTTACCTTCTTATATTGTAGCAGTTTTTTTATTGCCTGAAAACATGGACAAAAGGACATTTTCTAAAAATAAATCCAAGCGTTCGTCGCTAAAATCGTTGGAGCCGTATAATTTTCTCATCTGGTTCGGTTATATAAATATTTAAATATATAAAAATTATAAATTAAAATGAAAAGATAAATATACATAAATATCAATAAAATAAAATAAATACAAAATAATATTATATTATTACTGTTATTATTATTATTATAAGTTGTGGTTCGGTGAAGCTGCAAGCTAATGGACCATGATCTGAAATTTTTATGAAAAGAAGTGGCTGACGTCAATTATTATTATTCTTATTATTTTTTCATTACTGCCTTTTTCAACCTCACAAGATATTTGTAACTGCAAAAAAGAAAACTACGTATAAGTAAGTAAATCAGTAATATAGTGTTATGTATGATTTAGACTAAATAAAGGTTCCTAAAAATAGACGTAGATAAAGAAATTGCATAAAAAATTACTCACAATAAACTTGTTAACTTTATAGGTACTTAGTAAAATATTAAAATAATAAGTTTTTTAGGATATTCATGTAAAACATAAAGGTTATATTATGTTCTAACTACGTTCACGCTTGCGCATATAAAACCGCGGAATTTCACTAGTTTTATCAAAATAATAATTGACAACCCTACCCTAAGTTTGCCTTGATTTTACCAACTCAAACTCGTTTTAGGAGATCAAAACATAGAGAGAAAGATAGGAGACTATTTGTTATTTAATATGGTTGGATCTTTATTTATTTGTATATTTTTTGTATTCATTTTATTTTATTGATATTTATGTATATTTATCTTTTCATTTTAATTTATATTTATAAAAACCAACCAGATGAGAAAACTATACAGATACCCCAACAATAATAATATAATAATAATAATATTCCACAAATATCACACAACGCCATCTGGTCCCAAGCTAAGCAGAGCTTGTGTTATGGGTACTAGACAACTGATAAACATACTTATATATTTCTAAATACATAAATATTATAGATAAATTACACCCAGACACAGAACAAATGATCGTGCTCATCACACAAACATTTGTCCTGGGTGGGAATCAAACCCACGACCTGCGGCATAGCAGTCAGGGTCACTAACCACTAGACCAATAGGCCTGACGATAAATAAAATAAAGTCTCTAGCTCGAGAGGAGAGGAGCCGTGGTAGCTCAGATGGTTAGCGCTTGCTAAAATTTTCACAGTGTGCGAGCAAACCGGGTTCGATCCCCGCCGGCACCAATAATATTATAATTGCAATTTTAAGTGTTGATTTACCACTTGCTCAGTGGTGAAGGAAAACATTGTGAGGAAACCTGCATGTCTGAGAAATAAGAAAAAAAATATTTCGAAGACATGCAAAGTTCGCCAACACGCAGTGGGGCAGCGCGGTGGATAATTCCTTTCCTAGGACCCTTTCAGAAAATAGAATAGAAATAAAAAAATAATAAACCCAAACTTCATTTAAAACCAAACATATAAATTGTAAAGTAGCTGCAGGTATCTTTAACCAAGTAAAAAGATATACCTTTACTCCAACTTGTCCATGTTTCCCAAAACAATTTTTAATTAAGCTTTATATTATAATGCGGATTTTTTATATTTAAAATTTTAATAATAAAGCATTTCGTACGTCTCAGCCGAGGCGCAAATATTTTTCGGCCGCAAATTTATAAGACCGATTTGTTATTCAAACATAAACATGATTTTTTAATTAAATCTACCAATCATAAAACGACACGCATTTTTATTGAACACTTCCTATTCAATTCACAAAGTACCTATTATATTTATTTATATAAAAAAGTATATTTAAGTACAATCATAAAACTAAATGGAAACACAAAGTAGGAAAATGCATTGAGTTATAAAACACATAAATCAATGGGCAAATGTAAAAATACTGGAGGCAGGCAGCCCTATCGCATGTTTACGTACCGCACGGCTGTAATATTTATTTCTAAGATACGGCCGAGTTACAATATACCATGACGTAAGCGCATCGGTTGGTAGGTACTCAAATAATGTTATGTTTGCGGCGAAATACGGAACGCGGCGACCAGCGTCGCGGCCACTTCCCACGAACGCATACAGCGTAATGCCGCCCGCACTCTGCGCACGCCCCTTTATCATAGAAGTCACACAATTTTCGGAATTATTTCAATTAAAAGAGAAAAAACGAACTTAATAATTTAAATAAAACGTGGAGAATATAGATTTTTTCATTATCTATCCATTAGTGTTATCCTCAAATGATTAGGGCGTTGCGTTTAGCAACAGATGCATGTAATCAAGAATTTTAGTCATTTTTTAAAAGTTGATTTTAAATGTATTTATAGCACATAAAAATAAATTAGAACGTGGAATGTGATGATAAGATATCGAACATTAATAATGTACTTTTAGATGTAGTTTATTTTTCATAACTAATGAGATAATAGAGTCTGAAAAACGCACTTTCGCAACATTTTGGTCAGGGATTCACCTTAAACAAACAATATAGTAATCCACTCCCGACGGCGGCCGAGCCTGGGGTGAGTCAAAGTGTACGAGGGCGGTACTGAAAATTTCGGGAATCAAGGAAGTGACACAACATTACTATTTAAAAATGTATTTATTGCTTTTCGAAGTATTCTCCGCGAAATTTGACTCATTTTTCCATACGATGGAACCAATCATTGAAGCAACCATTCCATTCGCAAGTTGGGGTCTCCAAAATGGTCGTTTTGTAGGCGTCCACAGCTTCTTCAGGTGATGAAAATCTCTGTCCACGCAATTTATTCTTTATTTTAGAGAAAGTATAGAAATCATTAGGGCTTAGGTCGGGGGGCTACGGCGGATGGTCTAATAATTCTATGTTTTCTTGCTCTAAAAACTCTTTTGTTCGCATTGTCGTGATGGAGGATGATTCGGCGGTTGCAGTTCTCTTTACGGGAGTTCAGAAACGACCTGTGGCAAACAAATGCAAACAAATGCTAGCATACCATTCTGCATTAACCGTTCTTTGTCCCTCAATAGGAATAGTCGTAACATGGCCGGTTTTGGAGACAAACGTGGCCACCATTTTTTTTGCAACACTCCGTGAACGAACAATTTTTGTTGGCTTTAACTCATTTTCGAACACCCAAACTCGTGACTGGTTTTTTGTTTCGGGTTCGTACGCGTATATCCAGGATTCGCCACCTGATACGACGTTGTATACAGCATTTGAGAATCCTGCGTGGAATCTTTCGAGAGTTCTGACGCATCAAGTAACGCGAGCCGCATTTTGCTCTTCACAGAGCGAATGCGGTATCCATCGGGAAAACAACTTTTTTACACCTAATTGTTCATGCAAGATTATTTGTATTTGACTCATGCCAATGTCTAAAGTTGCCTGAATTTCGCGATATGTCACATGTCGAACTTCCTCAATCAGCTTACGCACAGCATCAACGTTTTCTTGGGTGACTGCAGTTTTTGAACGGCCTTGACGGGGATCATCACTGAGCTTGACACGTCCACGTTGAAATTCAGCAAACCAGCGATAAATTGTGGTTTTGGAATTGGGCCTTCATCACCAAATGCAGAAATCATCCGGTCAACACACTGTTTTCGTGTCGAACCACTTCGGAAGTCATAATTAATCATCGCTCTTGAAATTTCTTGAGTCAATTCCATTTTCTCAACGACTAAACAAGTTTGACAAAACCTTGTGACAAGACCGAGTATCTTTTTTTAAATAAATAAATGGTATTTGATTTTTAAAACCAAGGAGTTTTCAATTAAAAATAGTTTAATATGACAGGAACAGTGGAAATATTCCATTCCCGATACTTTTAGTGCAGCCCTCGTATTTAGTAAAATATATTATTACAGGGCAGCTCAAAACACCGAAAATGTGTGAATTTCCGACAACAAGCCGATTTTTTTAAATTATAACTAAACAATACAAAATTACTGCCATTTACATTCCATGGCTTCCCAGATGATAGATGAAGAGATCAAAAAATAGATAGAGTTGAACAATTGATATTTTCAAAAGTTATCGTGTCTACCCTCCATGCGGACTTGAAAAATCTACACCTGAAGCCACTAAAACCACTTTTTTCACGTAAAATAGCAATTAGACGATTAAAAAATAATAATAATAAGTTCAACAATCCTTTATCTTTCTGACAATGTGCTTTTTATATTACTATATGTTCAATATGATTGTTACATATGATTTCACGCGACAAAACGTATTCTTGATTTCAAGGAACATACCTACGCGCTTTGCGCTTAAGGCATGCAAAAAAATGTGATTCTTCAAATACAACAAGCTTTTTGTCCTCTTTGAAGCGGTTTACATCATTTAAGACTCAATCCAGTCGGCCAGCTGTTGACCTAAGGCGATGACAGCGTCTAGAAAATTTCTCGTGAAGACTGTCCATGCAGTCGGTCCAAGTTCTGCAAGAAGAAAAAAGTTGCAGAAGAATCCAAAAACTCCTATGACACTTTTATCTTATGGTTGGCCGACGGCTAATGAAGCTGCAGTTTTAACAAATCTGACATCATACAGGCAACAAAATAGACAAACCCCAAATGCATGCGGAGAGACTTACGCAAATTTAATACAGATTGAGCTAAGCCATGGCTCCAAGGGTTTTCAAAGTTGAGGCTAAATTGCGGCGACGTCATTTTTGCGACACTTGAAATTTTGAGTGACACACATTCTCTTCGCGTAATTTCAGTTTTGAGTTGTTTTGAGAGAGTAGGACAGGACTGAGTGCATGAGACTGGTGGTGAATGAGACGAGATCCTTCATTTACTCGTTGTATGAAGTAGCTCAAGGTCCCACAGGAGCTTTGGAGAGGGTTATGCTCTAGGTTTCCCCAGCGACCTCATACCGGTGAGCAAAGTGTGGGACGGCCCCCACTAGATAGAGTGACAACTTGGTAAGAAATGTAGAAAGTGGATGGATGCATTGGCTCAGAACCGTTTTGTTGCATTCCTCGGGCCTATGTTCAACAGTGGACTTGTAATGATGAGATATCTTGATGATAAATTTGCTTAAGATAAAATGCATACACAATATTTGTGTTCTAGATATTCCATTTGTGTTCTGGGTTTTGGCCGTGAATAAATCAGTAAAAAGGGTGATAGAATATAACAATCCTTGGGAGATTCTGCCTTCATTTTACTTATTGATAATAAAAATATTTTAAAATTATTCGGTTTGTTGAATGTAAAGTAAAGAGGTGGTAGTACGAGGGGTGATAAAAAAGTAATGATAATGAATATTAAACACAGTGATTATGGTTACAAAAAATATTTTTCTGCATAGTCTCCTAAGCTCCCAACAAGGCAATGCATTTGTTGCAAAAATCCTTTATCTTGACCTCCAAAAAGCCTCAATAGCGTCCGTCACTTCGCCATCGTCTGCATATTTCCTGCCTCGATCATGTTCCTTCAGTTGAAAAAATAGATAGAGATCACTGGGGACCGAATATCCGCCGAACAGGGCGGTTGTTCGAGCAGTCCAAATCCCGTTTCTTGAATGGCAGTCATCGCGACTGCGGCTTTGTGAGTCGTAGCGTTGTCTTGGTGAAACAGCACTCCAGCTTGCAGGTTGCCGCGTTAATTTAAACAAAAAACGAATCATAATTTTCATTTTAAAATTCAGTATAATGACAAAGAAGTTCAAATAACAACAACAACAAAGTTTCTTGGCGTTCACATTGATGAAAATCTGAAATGGCAAAGCCATATTGAATTTGTATATAAAAAAGTGTCACAGTCATCTCTTATAACGTTTTATAGACCTTATTATACCTGACTTATTCTTTAAACAGTTGTTATGCACCTTAAAGTTCTCAGTAATACATAGATTAAGAGTCCGTATGCTCTTTTGGTGATATTATGCGATCTGGATCTCGGTATCTGTAAGACCTAGGTGTTTGCTATTTGGACACATTAAACTTGGACTTATCTTCAAATCTATGGAAGCGAAAACACCATTCGATAAAAATTCTCGATAAAAAAATAACAAAAAAACCTCGTTTTGCACTTATTTTGAGTTAGATCTCTGAAACCTAATAGAATCGAAAGATGATTTTCAACGTAATAGATAGATAATATATTATCTCAAATCCTGATTATTTTTACGTGGTCTTCTCGTAATTAGCAATTATGTGATTTGGCGCTTGCGTTATTTTATTTTAAGCGAGCACACTCTCTTTCTGTGTCTTATTTTGCACGCGATAGGTAATTGCGCAATCTTTTTCTATTTTTTCAATCAGTTTATCAGTCTGCTGCGGCATCTGTTGCGGGACGAACCTAGGTTTAGCGACATTACAGAGAGAATTTTCCAATATAAGCTGATCTTGTATTGTTATAGGCTTTCCGTATAATGAAGGGTCAACTTATACTAGAAAATTTAACTTGAGTAGCCGTTAGTATGTACAATGAAAGGGGAAGTGGGGGCGAAATTAGAATTTGAGCTGAGGTAGTATGGGTTCTTATTGTGATTTCTATTTAACACTAAGTTAATTCGTAGACTCGAATCTACATTCCATATATCTAGTTTATATTATAAAAAAAATGTTAACTACGCAGCATTCGCGAAATGACTCATAAAATTTTCGAATGTCAAGAGGTTAATAAACCGCTGAAAGTTGGCCTATCTGTTAAATAAACATCCGTTGCGACATGCCGGGAGCACCTTCGCACTGATAGCGGTCAAAACTGCCTCTGATAGGGAATGATCAATAGACAACGCTGCGAACTTGCGAACTTTTTTCCCTGCTATCAAAGAGTCAATGTTCATGGAATGTTTATTACAACGAACGGTATTAAACTATTTTCACTGTCATATTTTAAGATAATCTTGCACAATTATTGTGAAATACAATCACAATGTGACAATTATTGTGAATTACAAAATGTAAAACACTGTACACATTAAGTATGGATCTTATATCCATTAATGAAACATCGACTTATAATATAAACGGCGTATGAATAATAAAACATTTTTCTTCAAACTTCGTGACGACAATAGGAAGCATCATATTATTGTCAACTGGTTTCGGAACCTCAGATAAGGGACTATTACATAGCTTGCCTTCCGTTTTGTTTTCCGTTTTGGATTTATGTAATTCTGTCAAATTGTTCTACTGTGTCGCGCCAACACCACAATTCGATTTTACCGAGACATCCGGTTGATATCGGTGACGTAGCCGCCTATACTTTGCCCACACTCCACTCATTCTGGTCAATTAGCTTTTAACATTCTCATCTGATTGGAGTATGGTGTCGTTAAACCGTTAAAACTGTGTCGATATTTGATCATATAATTGGTATTCAAGAAAGTTTACTGAACCTTTAAACAATCAGCGTTTTAAATAATCTTAGGAATAATATTTTTTCCCATGATTTATGGATGATTTGCTCATGTATCGAAGTTTAAATTAGTTGCTGGTTACTGTATGAATTGACATAATATAGAAGTCATCAATAAATTTGTTTTGTTGGATTTTTTTAATTGGTGTCTTTTTAATGCACAGCTACTTGTAAGCGCAGACACCGATCGGGTCACAATCAGCCTGGTACATAAAATAGTCAATAGGGCAACTCGAACAATGCTACACGCAGCCAAACATCCGGCCCGTTATCGCGCGTAAAAGTTCCATAGAAAACTGCCGGCTAATCGGTAGCATGAATGAATGAATACTCTGACGTTTTTAATTGTACTAGCGACGTGTTTTTACTCGACCAATTACTAGCGAGTGAAATTATGTGTTTATGAAAGAATACATTTTACATAAGTACAGACTACGACGCGATGGTAAAATATGCGAGGGTAATTATATGAAGATACAAATACGTCGGTTTTGCGACATCCGCATTTACGTGGTCGGAATATTTTCATGCAATACATATTTTTTAGTTCCGATTTTTCTTTGCGTAATGTCACCTTTTACACCGTAATGAGAGATGATTAAACTAAAACCGTGAGTCCACCTTGATGAAAGCGAATGCTTTGGTCTATAGACCTACAACTGTACTGAAGTAGATTCCTATCTAGGAATCTAGGATAGATACAAAGTCTTACGTCTCTCACCAAATCAAACAGCCGTATTACACTATTTACGCTGTAATTCTGTGAGAGCATACATCAGGCACCTTACAGATGCAGCTTGGTACTATCAAGTGAACATTTACTGAATATAATATAATGCGTAATAATAAGTCTATTCCAAGAATTATTTATATAATATGGAGTTAGATAATATATGTATATAGAGGCTTCACATAGGGGTAATTTTTCCGCTTACAATTCTTTTTATTACTTTATTATACTATAATATGGTTATTCCTCACTAATTTAGACCTGTTAAATTTTTGTACGTCTAATAACTATTTGGGCTGACTTTTAATTAACTAGTTGCTACGTCACAGTTTGTATTCATAAAACTATATACAGGTATAGATTTATATAAATCATGGTATAAAAATGCTGAGCGGTGACAGTTATTATTAATCATTTTTTCATCTCGTTCTAAGGATTGCGACTACGAAGAAATCTAGTGTCCGTTAACAGATGAAGAAATCATCTGGAATATGAATATATCGTAAGCAAATAATATGCCGACCATGCCTGCAATGCGTTGCTCAATGTTGATTTACCGACAGGACCAGTGACCTACTAATAGCAGAAAATCAATCCAAAGACGCCGAACCTAAATTTGAGATAGAGGTAAATGAAGAGAAGCATTGCCAGTGCGAGAATATTGTTATTGCTCTTGAAAACTTAACTGTTCAGCATAAAGAATATAAGCATATTTAAAGTAATTCTTACCAGCTAGCGCATGCTTGTAGAGGCCTATGATGACGTTATTCTAGACTGATGTCAAGCGTAATGATGACTTCCCTTCCTCTTATAAAAAGATATTTAATTATACTGTATAATGGATAAACATAGTAGAAAAACATTTTATTTCATCTTTCGGGAGGCGTACAGCAAAGTGTAGGACACTTAACATCAGGTGGTATTGTGGTCAAGAACTGGCTTATAATGCGTAACAAATTGCTAGGAAAATAAGTCTTTGTTATCACCTATATTTTTTTGCAGCGACCATGTTCTAAGTTTATCTGGTAAAATATAACTTACGGCAGTACGGTACCCTTTACAGTTGTTCGGTTACTTTTTGCGCAGTCATTCGGTACATCTGTCGTTTTGTAACTAGTTTTTCTACATCTACGATCCCAAATCGGTGAATGTATCAATTTATTTTAATTATTGTAAATAATATAATAAAATAAGCAACGGTCCGCGTATTAATATATAATATAATAAAATAAGATTATGGTAAGACTTTTGAGCATAATTTATGTTCCCAATTATGTTTTTTACATCATATTTATCAACAACCTTTTTGAAGTCTACAGTTATAATATTTAGTTTATTATTTAGTAACTTTCCAGTTTTCATGAGTTTTTCTAAAGACCCTAACTCGCCTTGCTAGGCTGGCGATCGCAGAGCCGACCTTTGCACTAGTCATGTTACTACCCCATCGCCTGTCTTTCGGCTGACTTTTACCATTCATCGTTTGGCAGTAACCTCATCCTCATATAATCCAGGTAAACTGCGTGCAAGTATGGTTGCCTTTTACCCTTACTTCCTACTTCCTCCACGCCTTCTTAAACTTAGTAACGTAAAATACAATATAAGGTGATTCTTGCCACTCATTCTTATGATCCACCTATGAAATGGGGTACCGGCCGTAAAGTTTTGTGAAATATTTTGGTCATGTTTTCGAGTATCTGGAATTGCCAAGGCCTTCCAAGAGCCTTCTTCAGGGAGCCGCTGATGTACTTATTACGCACTTTATCGAGCCTCGTTACGCCTACATACCACTAACCACTAGACGACCACCAGTTTAAATAATTCTCGGTAGGCTATTTATGTTGAATTAGAGCTTGATTCTTTCTAAATACCGCCTGTAAACCGTGTTGACAAAGCAACTCATCAGTCTCATTCGGCCTTATCCGTGCGGATGAATGGCGGTACGTATGCGTGTGCGTGGATTGCGCAACGGTAGTGACGCAACGTCGCGGACCGTTGCTTTTTAGTATGCAAAATGTGCGGTGTGGTTATGCTACGTACAGAATGCGCATACCGTTCCGCCGCCTCGCTGCGCCACTTATAGGAATTTGTCGGCTGCCAGGAAACCGTGTTTCTGATACATGTCCGCCGCGTGTCCCATGCACGCAAGTCGGAATTTTGATCGATATGTTGACAAACACACCAGTAGCCAAGTAAACATTAACAGTGTTGAAACTAAATTCGCCTCGCCACTGAAATGACGATGATCTGTTTACATTTTCGTATATACGTTTCATTTATGAAGGGAGCTTCTCTTAGTTCGCACGGTTTGGTGTCGGTAGTTACTCCAAATAACAGAGGATAATTTATTATGGCGTCAAAGTCAGATCTGCTCTATAAATTGCATACCAATATTGAAATTATATGCATATATGCGCAGGACTAACGGCTTTACATGCAATGCGTGCACGAAGGTAAGATTTAGAGGCACGGGGATAAAACACCGCCAACTTCCTACTTCTGGCTGCTACTAAGAATTTCTTGACAGATAAACAACCAAATAACTGACTTTTTTCCCGACCCCGGGATTCGAACCCGGAACCTAATGATGAGCAATCATGCTTACGGTTACTACCTACTAGGCAGTTATCGTTATTACCTATACAGAGTTGGAAGGTAAGATTTTAATTCTCGCATTTGAAATCAAAACTCATTTTTATTCATGCAAAATATCTGTCGATGTCCGGTTTCTTGGCTACTTAACATAGAACGCGGAGGTGTGAACAGTGTCGGAGCGTGCATTGCGCTGTACACTAAAACCAAGCACGCACTCGCGACGCGCCTAATTCACCCGCTGGAACGGAAACCGTGTGCCGTGTTATTTCACTCACGTCCGCGGAACACTAACACGTTGTAAGTTGACAATACCGTAGTAAAACTTTTCTAATTTAAAGAAAGTCTTTGCTTTAAAACTTACTTAAAATTATAAAAAATAGCAGCAAATTGTCAATTAATTGTCTTTGTGTCTCAAATGATTTAAATTTTTACGTGTTTTAATTGTACGTGGTAGAGCCATGTTGCAGTTATATTAGTAGTATGGTTGTAGCACGTATGGGTCGGCTCGACCGGGGAAGGACCATGCTTACAGAATACCAACGTAAAATACTAGCTTAATGCTGCTGTGTTTCCTATAGTGAGTGTAGAGAACCGGAGACCCTTTTTACTGGAAACGAGGCATTCCATCTTAGTCCTCACGGGTGACAATGCATCTGCATTTTGATTCGTAATCGAAGATACATATCGATGTCTATGGGCCACAGCAACCACTTACCATCAGGTGGACTGTGTGCTCGTTTGTCACCCTATCCTAAAAGAACATGGAATAATACTAATTTTACGGATTTTATCGCGTTTAATTGTAAGATTTTTACTCCCGACGTTTCTGGCACCTACCAGCACCCATAGTCTCCTCGTGACCCAAAAAGTTAAAATTAAACGCTATCAAATCATTAAAATTACTTTTATTTCGTAAAAATTTGCTTATACCCGCTCGCTTCGCTGTGCGCACGTTAATAGACGATAATAACTTAGATATTAAATATCAAAAATCGGGTCAACCGGGTGTATAGTTTTCGAGATATCGTGATTAGTCAGTCAATGGTATTTCGCTTATAATATATTTATAGATATAAATATTACTTTTATATATTCCTGACTTTCGTGTATTTTATGGCAGCCCCTCTTCCACGTCTTAGTCTCCCCGGATCCATGGGTGTTTTAAAGTAAAAGAAATTTGTAAAAGTTAAGTAAATTGAACAGGATAAAATCAGTAAAAATCTACGAGTCACGCGAGCAAGTATACGATTTCATTCTCACATTGCTCGTAAAGAATTTTATTATAAAAATTGTGAAGAATAAATTTTTTTAAGCTGTTGATAGTGACCAAAAATATAAGTTATTGATATAAATGTGTAATGTTAACTTACCGCGTAGTGCCTCATATCGTCGTATCGTAAGAGGCGACAAAGAGAAGCGAATCAAGAAATGGGCAGCATCATCTTCCAAGTAACTACTAGAAAAAAACTGTAGAATCCACCTGCCAAACGTGACAACTGTGGCAAACATCCCCCCTTATGTTCTATGGCAAAGCCATATTCTGCAAAGGACTTATATACCAAAGACAATAATTAAAAAGCTGAAGGTACTCCGGGTTAACTTTGACATCGGGACGTCAGTCACCTTAGTCCCCCGTGACCATGGGTGCTGGAAAGCACCCGAAACGTCGGGTATTAAAATTAATATAAATAAAACGCGATAAAATCCGTAAAAGTAGTTTTAATCAAGGACTTATATATTTTGTAATCGATAAAAACTGTGACACCACATGCATATAGGCATTCAGTCCTCAGGTCCCCTTGTTGTACAGGTGTTAATGAGCTGTATAACCTTTGTACTTTGAACATCTAACAGTATTCTGAAGTTTGTCGCCGTAGTCGACATCGATCTCGTAGCCTTTACAAAGTATTTAAAAAATGTTCACGCGCAAAACATTAATTGAGCGTGTGTAATCTTAAGTGCTTCGTTAAGTTTTTTGGGAGTTTCTACTTTGGTGATTTTCATGCTCCGACAAATTTCACACCTTGTTTTAATGAACATTTTAAAAGCCTTTCACGTGAAGTTACTTCCATATACTTACGCAGAGTGACGTGAATAATGAAAACTAAACTGATAGTGTATGCCGTATAGTAAGTAGCACAGAGGCTGGGAGTTCGCCTTAAAATTCATAGTACCCGAGCAATCAATCTGAGCTTGACCCTTAATGGCGCTACTCAAAGTTGTAACCGCAATTTTAAGTATTTTTTACAAATACTAGTTAAATGTGCTGTGATATTTTTGGTATTGTAATAAAGAATTATTTGAATGAAAATCATATAAGAAAATTATAATAATTACTTAAAATTATATTTTACACTTACGCAATCTTAGATGAAGTAAATTGTTTTGATCGCTGTAAAGGTATATTGAATAACCATAATTTAAATACCTTTATAATAGTTCTGTGTTCAGTAATAACAGCTCATAATAATAGGGAAACAAGTATACTTTGCGAATTGAAAAAAAATATTTTACATTTTCTTAAAGGCAGAAACATGATCACTAAGTGAACTGAATTATCTGTTGCGTTGATAATTAACTAACTCGTATTATTATTAATTAAAGCAAGTGCCCTGTTACCAGGTTGATTCGCCGGAAATCCTATCCGCATAAAGAAGTTAATTTATCACTTGTTGTAAGTATTTTAACCAGAAAAAGAAACTGAATTAATTTGATACATAAATTAATTACCCGTTCCGAAAGTTGTTGGCACACCGAAACACCTTACTATCTAGAAAAACGAACACGTAACGTACTCAATACTATTCAATTATATGAAAAAAGTTATATCGCAAAGGAGACTGGTGCATTCCTGTAACTGCATTGGCATGGTCTGTATTGACCCAGACAGATTTATCGCCAAGCGGTTTTGAAACTTTCTATCCTTTGTACTGAAATTATTTCCCTTTGCAGTTCGTTGTAAGAAGACCAATGTTGGGGCGTTGGCCTGTTGAGAATGTTTACCGCGGAGTTAAGTAGTCAATAATGATCTGTTATGCCACATATAATGCTTATTTTCCATACTTTGTAAAGGAGCGTTCATAATGGTAATGTTGGTCTCCGACAAACGTACCTGAAACGTACATGACGTTCCTTCTTTTCAATACAAAACTGTGTACCGCTTGGTGAAATTAAAACGGCATCGCAAGCGAACTTCATTATGAGATTTAATCAGTGCACAGTAAAACAGTTACTTTATTAAAAATGAGTAAGTGCAGTCATAGTTCGCTTTTATTCATTTACTATTTTGGCGTCCAGTTCAACTGTACTGTATTATACGCGTAGCTCACCGTCGAACTGAAATAATTTGATTTAATAAGGCACCTTATGGTTAAATTAACTTGCAACTCAAAATAATGTAGTTCGCGTCGCGATGTGACACCGGTACTGTTTAATTGGCGACTCTATTGAAAGATAAAATATGTATGGATAGTTTTTAAGAAAATCCACAAGTCGACAAATATGTAACATATCTGTTTAAGTAATGTCAATAAATTTCAATTTGAACTTTACATGTAATATAAATACGAATAATCTTGCGAAAATCTACAGAACGAAAATTTTATTTCATTAATTTATAGTGATTAGAAATTACGTTCTAAATAGATAAATTCTGCTCATCTTTATTTTCGCATGAAAATGCAAAGCTAGCTATACGTTATCGTACAGTTAGAAGTGCTACAAGAGAGGTTCGACGCCTGTGGCCGCCTTTGCGTCCTAGATTGTTTCGCTGCGCCTAGGTGGGTGGTCGGCCTGCAACGGCATCGAGAATGTTCTGGATTTATCTGTCTCAAGAGAACTAAGAGGATGCCCTTGCGGCGATTACTTTTAAATTCGCCTCTCGCAGAACCCTTAATGTACACACCTATTTCAAGTATTTTGAATACAGTACACATATTATGTAGCTGTCTGTTTGCGATAGTTGTAATGTAATAAGTTAAGACAATGTTAAATGTTGATTTTAAACCTTGTTTCTATTTTTTTTTACAAATTTACAAAATGACTGGTTCTAAACTCAAAATTTTGATCAGTTTCTGTACTCATATTAGGACATTGTTTCTCATTGCTGGATATTGCTATTATAAGCAATATATAAAAATATCGATTTTCAAAAAACATAAAAAGTTGTATCGTTATTTGAATGGTCTTAGTCTGTTTTCATAGGTACCGTTCTAAGAACAAGCTTCCTTTTATTAGTGTGAATTAATGGACTTCTCATTTCCTCAAAATAAACTTTATTTACTAGACATGCAAGCTCTCAGATGTTTTCCTTTTAGCGATATACACTTAATAGTAAGTAAATACTTACAAATTGCAATTATTGATAATTCTAGTGGCCCCGTCGCCGAAATCAGAAAGAAAGCCCTAATAAAGTCTTATGAAGTTATTATTGCCTTTACCTTGTAAATTTTTATATCTATACTAACGAAATTAACAGTTTTTTTTAAATATTAAGTAGATTTGCAATACATAGTACTCGTCTCTATTCATCTATGACGTTACAACCTTTAATGTCTTGGTCCTTTTCTCAACATCTTTCCATTGTTTCGGATATAAGTCTCTTTTCAGTTATTAAATTTGGTCATCTTCTACAGATCGGCCACACAGTCTATCCATTTTTTTGTCTGCCTCACGTTGTCCTTTGTAGCGTTATCCGTCTGATAATTACTTTCGTGGCTTTGGTGTCTGCTTTTTATTATTGGAAATAAATTGCCCATCTTAGACGTTATCTTCTACTCGAATACGCCGTTGGGAATGGTTCAAGAGTACAAAATGAAAGCATCGGTCGATTATGCATCTAATTTTTAACATACCTACTTGTATTATTAGCTTCGCGTGTATCATGATATCATCTGCGTAACGGAAACTTAATGTAATTTTCTCTAACTTAAAGACGGCCGATTGACTTAAAAATTTGCACTCGTATTAAGGACCGAAGGCAATACAATAGTTAAATAACTTTATGTAACCAGTATAAAATAAAAATATTATCAGGATCATCACAGCTCATGATCAAGGCGTGGTTAAGTTTTTTAATCTCTTATATTATAATAAAATATCCAACGAAATGTTTAGAGATTTAAATTCAGAACGGTAGATTTCTCTTGTATTTTGCTTATTTTCGCGATGTCCTACAAAGCGATAGAACGCTTAGTAAATATGTGAAAAATCTCACATCTATTCGTATTTCATTATATTGCCCGGCCGGCAGCGTGTCGGTTTCATTTGAAGACGGCTACGTACACTTGTTGAATTGCAAATAAGTAAACCAGCCTTCAATATTATTCTCCAATTCTCTTCTATATTTGAAGCCCTAAGAGGCGCACGCGAAAATTGCCAAAGTGGATCAGATAAATGTAGATGAATTATATTATTTTTTTTGGTATCGTCCTGACTTAGTGGTTGCGTAGGTTGCGTTTTATCTTATTCTTTTTGTTTAAACAGGATGTTGTTGTATCGTAAATAATTTTGAATGTGTCAAAGGCATAGGATGAATCCGTCCCCTTAAATTTTCGTTCATTATCAAAGTATCCGCGTGTAGCTTTTTATTACGTAGAAATAACGTTTTTATTGTTTTATTTTTATAACCGTTAACGGTGTTTTTAATAAAAGGATACCAAGTTCTACAACTTTTTTATATTACATAGTACAGACTTAGAACTTCCGTTACGGATAAGAAACTGCTGTGGCACGGGGTGTGTTAATGATATTGCAGAATATCTATGTCATAGAGTATTATAATTTTAAAGTTTGAAAGGATTACTTTCTAATAAGATATGGTATTTTTCATCATAACTTTCTTGACTGAGAAGTTGTTTTTATTTCTATTCGACTTTAAAATAAAATGAGCCATCGAATAACAGTATACAATATTAATATTGTTAATTTTCTCTAATCAATTGTATTGGGTTATTTAAACACTATCCAATGAAACCCTGTAACGATCTTTAAGGTCGTACCTAACATAGAAATAGATATCGATTGGTCGTTTAAAAATAACATCGGAAATTGCGAATCGTGGGATTCGTGGGCGCTGCAAAAGCTTATAAGAAACAAATAGGTCTGTCTATTTTTAAAACATAAACAAAGTAGATTATTAACCTGATTGAATTCTGAGATTCTTTAATGGCTCTCTTATTTAATGTTTAAATATTAAAGTTCTATTAACCTAATATAATTATAATTACAGGCTGTGAGATATTCCATTATATTTCTCAGTGGTAAGTATAACGTCCGCCTGGCTTACTGTTCAAACTGTTCCACAATTGAGTCTTTGGGTCATGAGCCCGTACTCTATGTTACTTAATGATTTCTTATATTTACGTAAACAACACTTGAACAAAACTAACCATAAGTATTTTTCGAACAAAAAATACGTAAAAGTAGTTTTATTTCATCTATTATTTTCAATTAGATATCTTAATTTAATAAGAAAATTCTTCTCATTTTTATATTAATTACTTGGGTCGTCTGAAAAGTTTGCGACCTCAGTGTGAAGATGGCAGCATTCGTCAATGTATGTCAAAAAGCTAGTGAATGTAGTTGAACGTAGATAGTTGTTATTTGACAGTCGTTTGAGCGACTCGATGTGAGTGTTGTGTAAAAATGGAAAAAATTGAATATCGAGCTGTCCTAAAACGTTTGTTTCAAAATGGCAATATGCCTCTGTAAATCAAAGTTGAGTTGGTTCAACCACAGTGAAATTTTGGCCAGCTGAATTTAAAACGTTGCCGTGAGAGCTTTAGAGACGTTGAACGTTCAGGACGCTTAAAAACTGCAACTATTTTTTTTTTATAAGAAAGCGAGCAAACGAGCATACGGTTCACCTGATGCCGCCCATGAACAACTGCGACACCAGAGGAATTGCAGGTGCGTTGTCGGCCTTATGAAAAAGAAAAGAGTAGGCTCTTTTCTTGAAGGTCGCCAGGTCGTATCGGTCCAGAAAAATCGCCGGTGGTAAACTATTCCACAGAGAGGTCGTACGCGGAGGAAAACTCCTAGTGAGACGTACAGTGGTGGACCGCTAAGCACCCAGATTGTGTGGATAGTATCGGGAAGTTTGCCGCGTAGTGCGTTCATTTGGGCGCATAGATTCCTCCGTGGTAGATGCGAAAGAAAATGCAAAGGGATGTGAATCGAACCGATCGGAAAGCACTCGGTCGTCGACGATTAGAGCCGCTCTGCGTTGTATGCGGTCAAATGGAAGGAGCTGGCACTGGAGAGCCCCAGACCAGAGATGGGAACAGTATTCCATGTGAGGCCGAACCTGCGCGTTGTAAAGTTGCAGGCGGTGTGTCGGTATGAAATACCGTCCCGCTGTGGTGAGCATGCCAAGTTTTTTAGAGGCCTATCTGGTCGTCTCTTGCAAATAATCAGGAAACTGCACGTTACGCGATATGTCGAAGCCGAGGATTCCGATATTGGCTGAGGCAGCAAGACTTACGATAACATCGCTAAAGTTCATCATATATAGTGCTAGATGACCGCCGAATTAGAATGAGTAGAGTGAGTAGTAAAAGCTGTGAAAATGTCCAAAGAACGTGTTTATCACGTATTAAATCAAGATTTAGGCATGAGAAAGCTGTCAGCGCGATGGGTACCGTGTTTGCTAACGGACCAAAAACGTGTTCGAATGAACATTTCCAACGCTGTGTTGGCGTAGTTTAGTCGCAATAAATCAGAGTTTTGACGCCGATAAATTACTGTAAATTAAACTTGTATACACTATAATTATACGCCCGAAAGAAAAAATACAGTCAAAACAGTGGACTGAAAAGGGGGAACCGACTCTAAAAAAAAACACAAAACTGTTTTTTCGGTTGGGAAAGTTATAGGCGATATTTTTCCGGGATAGTAATAGAGTTATTTTAATAAAGAAAAGAAAAACCATTACAAGAGCATACTACGCATCATTACTTGACAAACTGAAGGCAGAAATTGTGGATAAATGCCCATATTTGCATAAAAAGAAAATTCTGTTTCACCATGACAACGCGCCGTCTCACACTATAGCGATTGCCGTGGCGAAAATCCACGAATTACGGTTTGAACTGCTTGACCATGGGTCTTACTCACCAGATCTAGCCCCAAGCGACTTCTTTTTGTTCCCTCATCTATTACGCTCGGAGGACAGAGATTTTTGTCAAATAGAGACAATCACCCTTGTGAACAATTATTTTATAGAGAAAAACGAGGAGTACTATTTGGACGGGTTAGTGAGATGGAAGCATCGCTGAGAGAAATGTGTAGAGTTACAAGGAGACTATTTAGAAAAATAAAAATAAATTTTAAGAAAAAATTTCTTGTGTCTTTGTTAGTTCGGAAACTTTTCAGACCACCCACGTAAACATCTATATTTATTTCGAGTATTGGAAAAACTACAACCTTTGGCTGCAAACTTTAACTCTAGATCCAAGCCTGATGTGTTTTTGAAACGATTCTCTTTACTTAATTGCAATATTAAAAATTACTCTACTAAGCATTTTGCATGTTAACGTGCTTATAATTAATTACTTTGTAGGTTTGTCCATTAGAACACAAGTTATACATCTTAAACAAACTTTATCAAACATTATATTTATTCCTATGTCTTGCAGGTAAATTCTGATTTGGAACAATTATTTGTAGATCTTTCAAATTCTTGTTGTAAACGCGAATCATGCCCGCTCTAATGTAACGTAATAAAGTAAATTTAGCCTGATTACCATATTTTAATATTTTAAAAATAACAAACGAAAATTAAAAATTATAATTAATTTACATATGATATCTCAATTATTTTCATAAGTAATTTTGCATGAAATTTGAATAATTAAGTCAATCATCACTCTAGCGTAATAAATTACATTTAAATTAAACATTTCATGGGATAATCAGTGCCTATTTAAATCTTTTTTAAGGTTAAGTGCGTAAATTAACGGAACACTTGGAATCCCGTCAGTATTTGTCTGCCACTGACGTTTTTCTCAAACATTTCAAAATTTCACGTGATTATAAAATAATGTTACGCAAATACGTACTTACAGAGTAGTGGCGATGTAACAATATGTACTACCACCACATATTAACATCCCGTGGGTGTCGTAAGATGCGACATTGGGAAACAAATTAGGAACTGGGCAGCAGCGCCCTCCTAATACCGACTAAAGACTGCGGTTGTCAACCCACTTACTAAGCGTGGTATCTATGACTAATATCAACACAATGCGGCAATCTATGGGAGAAGGTCTGTAACGGTAAATACGAACGCGAAATTAAAATGCCAATTTTAACATAAAGGTTTCATTGAAGGGGTTTGGAGATGAGGTATAATGGGAAAGTAAAACATTTACTATCATCGTGATGGATGTCACTACAAGCTCTTTGAAGCGCCACTCCGTCAATAATTACTAATTCAGTGTATTGAGTTTGGTCAAATTTATATTTTTTTTTTTCGAAAAATGCTTTAAATTTGCTGTCTCTACCATATGGAACCCTACCGAAATGAGAACCGAGTGCAGAACGAGCCAAAATTATTGGGATAATAATTCTCTAAGCTTAACCAATAATTGTTCACGGGAAAAAAGGCACGGTCACGGAAAATAAATATGAACATCGAGAAATAGGTTTAGTTTAAGCAAACATTTTCGGTATAATAATTCTCTAAGTTAAACTTTTAAATAATAAAAATGGAAACAGACGGTATAGAAGTAAAAAGAATAAAATATTTTCCACATAATAACTTCTGAAGTCGGTGTGTTAGGTGTGTACATACAAGAATTAATTAGTGCCTTATTAAGGTTTGATATTTTTGACCAATTTGAGTGGATTGAGTGAATTAATGTTGAACAAATGTTGTTTAAATTATTATAAAAACAGGTGTTGCTACAACAAATTGCAGCGCTCTTCGGCGAGTGGGAGGTAACTGGGAAAGTAGAACTAAGGTTCTCGTAGTGCGTGCGTCATTGACGACACCAGCATCGCTCCGACGCAGACGATTTCATATTAAGACCTATTTACACTTTGACAAGTACAGTACCGAGATTAGTTACAAGGCAGTTGACAGTGAACGGTTAAGTGGGCAGTAGCGTTCAAACAATGTCTTCGTGGCGAGTTTAGTTAAGGACATTAGTTCATAGAGTTTGTTAGAGTATGACGTTTCAAGACTACAGAATTTTTAAGGTTTTCGTTTAAGATGGTTCTAGGATTACGTCAAGACTTAAATGATCCAGTCAGAGAAGTATTAATGGTTGTTGTTAAAGAAGATTTTAATAATTTTCATGAGTGCAGCATCTCGAGCAGGTTTAATTTTACAATTTGAACTTCTACTATTATATAAACATTCGTATTCTAAATAAAACTAAAACTCTATATAAAACGTATAAATATTCAATAATAAGTATCGTACAAACTTTGTGGCGAGTTTATTTATAAAAGTACAATTGTACGTTTTTGCGCGCAAACGTTGCGTCCTGTCAACTCGCTCGTTTACACGAACGGCGAGTTTAGTTGCGGGTGGCGAGAGAAGCGCGGGAGGACATCACTTCGCACTTAACTCGCCGAAAAATAGCTCGGCCGGCTATCCCGATCAACTTAATCGTTAACTTGCTACTTAACTCGCTTATTGCCGTTCAAACGAGGTTCAAACTTAACTCACTAGATTTGCAAGTTAACTCGCTACTGTACTTGTCGAAGTGTAAATCGGTCTTTATGTCTCAGAATACAGCTATTCGCGAACGAGTGACGAATAATTATAGAAATAATACAAACTCTGACGTTATCTGTGTTTTTTACATAGAATAGTATGGAGCCGACAACGACCGTCCTTTTTTATAGGAGAGGGGCCAAACGAGTATACGGCTCACCTGATGGTGACTACCGCCGCCTATGAACAACTGCAACACCAGGGGAATTGCAGGTGCGTTGCCGGTCTTTTAGAAAGGAGTAAGGTCTTTTCTTGAAGGTCCCTAAGTCGTATCGGTCCGGAAAAATAGCTGGTGGTAAACGATTCCGCAGAGAGGTCCTACGCGGAAGAAAACTCCTAGTGAAACGTACAGTGGTGGAGCACCAAGCATCCATGCGTTCGTGAAATTTTGCGACTGGAATTAATCCGAGCACTTCCCGTGGTAGATGGGAAAAAAATGCAAACGGATGCAACATCTCTTCACAACGCCAATGAATCGAGCCGATCGGAAAGAAGTTGGTGCTCGACGATTCGAGCCGCTCTGCGCTGGACGCGGTCAAGTAGGAGGAGCTGGCACTGGGGAGCCCCAGCCCAGAGATGGGAACAGTATTCCATGTAAAGCCGAACCTGCGCCTTGTTTTAGTTTGCCTTGTAAAGTTGCAGGCGTTGTGCCGGCATGAAATACTATTCCGCTCTGCTGAGCACGCCAAGCTTTTTCGAGACCAAATTGGCCTTCTGTTCCAAGTGACCACGAAGTTACTTAGTCGCGAATTTAATCGAAGCCTATTCTATCTTAACAAATGCAAAATCTGTATACGGGTTTTTAATTTACGGGTCTTTTTGACTTTCCGCTATGAAAATCAATGATTTTCAAACAAACGGGTAAGTTATTGGTTTCAACCCAGTTTTCGAAAATCGTGTGTAAACCTCTCATAACTTTAAACGCCTTCACCGAGTTGAACGAACTTGGAGGTTCAAAAGGGTTTAACCAAATTTAGATTTTCAATAATTTCAACCGATTTGGAACAGATTTAAAAAAAAAAGAATATTAACAATGCTATAAACATTACTAATATTCCCTTAACCACTCGTGGTAAGCTTAAATTGCTTGTGTTACGAGTGGTTCACGCCAGTAGTCGAATGGTGGATTCGAACCCACGACCTTTTTGAATTCGCGGTCTGCGTCCTGCCATTAGGCTACTGTCGCTTTAAACTATTATGGAAATAAAAGAATGGAAAAAAAATTAACATATTACTAGGATATGTCTATTATATATTGATAGATTATGAGAAATCTCAAAAAAAAATTCTTGGTATTACTTTTAAACAGATGTAACGATCAATTCCAAAATTTAACCAGTTCTTAAACATGGAACGATGAAGAAAAATCTATAACTTTTTTGACGATGTTTTTTTCACACAAATTTTGAATTTATTGTCTAATCGTTTTTTTTTTATAATAGTTTTTATTATTGTTCTTAAAATTCTTCGTCGATTGCCCAATGCACCTATTACATCAAAATCGGTTGATCTATTCGAAAGTTATCGTTGTCAAAAAATTTTCAGAAAAAGTGTTTTTTTTTTTAATAACGTTTTTGATGTAATGAGTTTACTATTAGTTCTTAAAAATATTTGTCGATCGTTTTGTGATCGAACATAACGGGAAGTTCCACGGATGGCCTGCAGGGTCAACAGTTGTTTTTTTCTTTTCTTCTCTAGCCATTAGACTAATCAAATAAAACGTTACATCGGCGGATAGGTTACTACATAATATTGAACGTTGTAAAGCCACGCTTATTATTATTCCGGCACAAAGAGGTCAGCTCGACTGGAGTATATTCACGCTTTTACAGAGTACCATCCTAAAATAGCAGCTTAACATTGCTGAGCTTCGTATTTTGTTTGATTGTCGGGAGCCGGAGATCCTTTTTACTGGTGACGAGTCATTCTATCTTAATCCTCAGTGGTGACGATGCATCTACATTTTGATTACTAAATAGAATGTATATGTCTATGAACCTCAGCGTCCACTTACCATTAGGTGAACTGTGTGCCCGTTTATCATTATTATTATATAAAAACATTTGTCCTGCGCCATTGATAACGACCGATATATTATTTATAAATATCATGGCGATAAACAAGGCAACGGGCCTCTTGATCATAAGTACCTACTGTAGCTCAAAGTCACCTGCTGCAAACTTTAAAATAAGCAGATCATAGATGTGTTGTTACCCTTAATCATCATCATGAAATGCCCCAAACAACAGTGACTGCACTGCTGCTTGACGGTTTTCATTTTTTAGTTTTTGATAGGTTGCAATGCCTTTTTTTTGTCGTAAACCTTTGCGGGTGTTTACACAACAGTTCAAAAAGTTTAAACATAATCAGCTGAAAGGTTTTAGGAACACAGCTAAATTATGGTACAACCACGAACGGGTCGAATGGTATATGGGCGGATATAAAAATACAAACAAATATTCATTGTTACAAAAGTAAAATTGTGGCCTCTCATTTCTGAAAAATTTTATGACAGAATCTTCCTTTTTGTTATCAACATAAGCTACTACTACACAACTCAACACAAGTAGCGCGTACGTCTCGTACTTACAGTACGTTTGTTTTTGTCGTAATTACAATTTTATTTAATGTTCTCCTGCTTCTTCTACAGGACCAATTTCTAATAGAATAGAAAAAGATGTATTGTGGTCATATATGTATCTTTTTCTTTATTTTTTTTTAGTTTCGTTAAATTTTTTTGCTGGATGACTAATTGTAATGCCTAATTTTAGAAGGTGCCTAGTTAAAAAAAATAATTTATAAAAAAACAGAGGAACATGTTGCAGACAATAGATTGTATCGTTAGAAAGTATTCACTCAAATGTCATTATCCAGGAAGAAAATATAGCATATATTTATGGATTAAAGAGCCAGGAGCCTCTTCATAATCACCTAAAGTTGATTATGAAGAGGCTTCATGTACGTATACGAGAATAATACAGTTCGATGTTCATCTAATGTTATTTTTATTTTGTTCTATTCTGTTAGATAGTATTCTAATCTATCTTGTTATAAATACGCTATTCATCTGTCAACAAAGACGAAGGGCGTAATTACTAATTACGCATCTGCCATCAGACTTTTATTCAAGTGCCATAATAATTAATCATTAAACCTTACCGGGAAAACAAATCGGCCGTTAGGTAATTGTTTCTGGGAATAGCTAATAAAAATGCGACGTTGATTAGCCGTGATATTGCGGCCCGCCTTCCTGGAACTTGAGGTTGTTTTCGATGAGTTGTTGGTCCCCAATCCCCATATCAACGAGAAGTTATCCGTTCCGGTTATTGTTTTCGTATAGTCACCACATTAGTTAACTAATGTGGTGACTATACTGACTAATAGACAATCTCTAGAAGACTAATGGATATCGTCATTGTTTCTAGAATTTACTTATCTTTCCGTTTTATGGAAATTAAAGTTTCTTACTGTGCGTTTCTTTTTCATAAATCATTCTCATGGGCTGTGTAGAACGTTTAGCAAGGTGTATATTTGTTCACTCGAATGTTGAATATATTTCGAGTAAACATGTCATACAGAAGTAACTCTCGAACTCCAAGCTTGTCTGCACATGGTGCACCCTGCTTATTGTTGGGCGAGGCCTTGGTAACCGACTGACGACTGATTTTCAAACACTTAACGCTGCTTCCAAATTTGGCATACTGTTGATGAGGAACAGCATCATCAGCCTGCCCATGGTTCACCGGACCAATCTTCCATATAAAGCATGCTTGCTAGTGTCTTCTTAGGAGGCCTATATCTATCAACCTACTTGAGATGCTGATGGCTTTGGTATATAAAAGAATATGTTATAACTGAAAGATAAAAAAAATTCAATAACCTCAGGCAGAAATTATTTTATTTTATTTAACACATCTTATTAAATGCGTTGAATAATAAAAACATTTGTATATACTCGTATCACACAGTAAATCAAAACTTACGCGTGGGGAGGTGAGTTTATTAGATTCGTAGGTGACAAATTTATTTGGTAAGTTTTGATACTATATGGTCCCTAGCAACAGATTTTCCTCTTAATATCATTAAAAACCAGTTGTTATATTACTAATAATAAATGTAAAACACGTAAAAACTAAGTGTCTCTGTTCAGATAACACCAATTTTAACTATGTCTAGACAAGTCAATTGCTGAGATATGCAAATAGTCGGTGTGAGCGAATACACCGCAACTAATCTATATCCATATTTGTTGTCCATTCACCTTTTGTAGCTGTCACATAGAAATAAAAAAAAATGAAAATTTTTGATAGTTACAAAACGTAATAATGTATTTAAAAATGCTAGCTAACAATTGTAAGTTATGAAAACCCTTTAAAATCAATATCGAAATCAAACCATTTGTTGTTGAAAATTGGACCTAAAGAATATTTCATAGCGCCCCTGTCGTGGGATGCTACTTGCGTAGACACGTTGGTGGCCTCTCATCTCAAAGGTACCACGTTTAAAACCGGGGCGGTATCACAGGCAGCTGAATTAAGTAACTGGCGCAAATAACATTCTTTGAGAAATGACTACATATTTGTGCGATTTGCTGTACTATCGGTCCGCGGGGTTCACGTGCGATGAAGTTCTTAAAGGAACTATATCCGCGCCTAGTCGACGCTGCTGGTTATTTTCTCGCTCAAAGGCTAAGTATAGCCATTCAGCGAGGAAACGCAGCCAGTATTCTTGGCACGATACCACGGGAAGTAGAACTATATGACAATTTAAATTTTAAGGTATAGTTTTTCTTTAATATAGTTTTTTTTTAAATATTGTGTGTGACATTTTAGTTAGATTATATGATAATTTTATACTATAATGATTTCTTATATTTACGCGAACACTACACATCCTATCGGGGGGATGATACGTGAGACTATTGAAATTAAAAAAACATTCTAATTTCAATAGAGAAGGAGGCTGGGTACTACTACCTGCTTGGGATCCTATAATCAATAAAATTAAAACTAAACCCAAGCATACCACTGCAAGACCTCAGGACATAGTCAGTTCATTTTGCGTAGATCGGACCATAAATAATAATTAAGAAAGCTGAAGGTACTCCGGGTTAAACAATGACATCGGGACGTCAATTGTCTCAGTCCCCCGTGACCATGGGTGCTGGAAAGCGCCCGAAACGTCGGGAATTAAAAATAAAAGTAATTAAAAGTAAAATAAACGCGATAAAATCCGTAAAAGTAGTTTTAATCAATTTTATACTATATTTTAACAACTTCATTTTTGCTACCTGTCACTATCTACTACTATTATTACATTATACTAACTTTTTTTTAACTTCATATTTGATATTTCTTAATCTACCGGTCCAAATCGGTTAAAAATTATTTAAAATCTAAGTTTGATGATAGATACCCTTTCGAACGCCACCAAGTTCGTTCCAGTCGGCCAAGACGTTAGTTAAAAAGTTATTCTTAAACGTATAATGTCCGAAAATATTTTGCAAAATAGAACGTTGGGGGGGGGGGGGGAAGATTTTTCGTCGTCGAAAACGCCGCGGCTTCCTTAACCCGACAAAATAGTAAAGCGAATTCCGGGAACGTAGTACTCTCTTGGGAACATTGCTTAGTTTTAAGAAGCTTTTCCACTTCTTTTTATTTACGAAACAAATCTAAGATACCCGTATCCATATTTGTGCGCAATTTCAGTTTGATACGCATTTTTTTTAAATTTATTCACTTTTTTTTGGTTTTTCTGCTTTTACTTACGTAATACAGAAAAATTTAAAAAGGATAAATGTAGAGAAAAACAAATAATATTTGCTGTAATATAATTTAATTGTAGAGTTCATAGTAAAAATAATAATACTAATGAGCTAAGGACCTCCAGACCGAATTTCGGTCACGGCTTCATATTTTTATAGATTTGTTCAAGAGTATTAAATTAATAAAACACTGGCTTTTTTTTTTCAGGTAAGCGAAGTTTTTGTTACATTGGTAGAACGGTAAAACGTAAGTAGTTTTTTCATGACTATATTACATCCCTTGTGTTTAGTTAAAAGCAATTGTGATAAATATTTAAAAAAATGGGAGGTATGATCAATCTTGTTTACGCTAAAGAGAACCCTATGAACATGAAAAGTATGATACTATAGTGCAGTTCATACATCACTAAGTCCTCATACTCAATGAAAATACTGTGATCGCTTTTTCATCTGCCAGTCGTTACGTATGCCGAGCATGCCAACCCTGGCGATAATTGTTAGAACTCCCTGAATGGGAGAGGTTCTCTGCCTTACGTATTCGACATGTGTTTAATTCGAAATTATTTTAATACTCAAATTAGAAGTAACATTAATTTTTATTTAAAAAGTAAAGTTACCGCCTATATACGTCCCACTGCTGAGCACGGGCCTCCCCTCATTTCTGAGAGGGTTTTTAGGGCAAGGAAGTGTCCGCCGCACTGCTCCAGTGCGTGTTGGCGAACTTCACATTATCTTCGCAATATTTTTTTTTCTTATTCTTCAGACATGCAGGTTTCCGCACGATGTTTTCCTTCACCGCCGAGCACGTGGTAAATCAGCACTTAAAATTACAATTAACAATTTCATTGATGCCGGCGGAGATCGAACTCGGGTTACTCGCGTTCTGTTATATTTACAGCGAGCGTTAACCATCTGAGCTACCACGGCTCTCTAATAATTTTTATTTAACTTACTTTAATGATAGATAATTTTTATTTAACTTACTTTAATGGTAGATGTCTTTGGGCCACAGTAACCACTTGAATTTTTTGAAACAGAGTGATATGATTAATTTTTTGTCCTAGGAGTCCAAATAGGCTAGTGCCACTGTCTTATCCAGTTCTGCCGCCATGCAGATTATTCTCATTGTTGTGTTCAGGTTTGTGGTGTAAAAGAGCTAGGAAAAATAAAGCTGTGAGACAATTTATCCTGTTCCTCAGTGTGTTTGGGTTTCTATGAAGTTGGTTGTTCGTTTCCACTAGATCCAATAGCCACTTACTATGGGATGGACAATTCAAAAGTTCGTATATCACTTAAATGTAATGAAAGAACAGTACTATGATGTAGCGAGTTTCGTGTTACGTGGTATTGGGCCCTAAAATGTATCCGTTTGTCGTGTAAAAATTTATAAAAAAAACACTAGACAATCGTCGCTGAAAACCATGAATGTATTGTCACCAAGCGTACTTTGATTGCGAATTTAATTAGGATATTTCTAGTCTCGGAATGCAATATCGAAAATTATATGTACTATGTCATTTAGCGAACGACCGTGAGTCGTATCAGTATAGACTACGGACACTCCTTGCACCTTGTGAACGTCGTATCGATACGCAACAAATAGTAAAAGTACAAAATTTATGCAACCTCCTTCAATATATTTTTCTATTATTTTTAATCATTTGTCAGAAATGAGGATTACCGTGGTATACTGAAAACATCTGGTACCCCTTAAAGGGTGCAGACGTAATGTTTTATGTTACGTGATTGCGTAAACAATTCATAGATATGCTATACCAGTAATCGCGAATGATTTGCTGGCATTTATTGAAGAGTTTCGCCGTCTGTCTCCGAAACTCATCATCAGGTCTTTACAGAACTTAAATGGAACCTTTTTAAAACAAACCTCTTTCGAACAAAAAAAGAATTTTGAAAATCCTTTTATATATGACGGAGTTATGCCCGAACATACATAAAAAAGTTATAAATATCCGAATTGAAGTCGGTTAAAATTCAATATTTTGATTTATGTAATCCCTTGATATTTCTTTTCTAAATAATAAAAAAACAAGATAGGTATTTCTTTTTGTACGTTTGTTCGCTTAGTTCTTTTAAACTGAGTCATATACGGATGCTGTTTTTATTGTCACTTTAAGAATTTCTTCTGGGAAATTTATGTGTCTAATTTAATTCAAAGATTGTAGAAAATTCTTTATGTTTGTTATAAAGTGGTAAAATGACTCTTTTTAAGCGTTAACATGGCTTACTTTGATAAAACCATAAGACATACCGGACACAGACCACATCTAGTTTTTAAAACGTTATGAACAACGAACTCTTAAAACTATTTAGTTATGAAGAAAGGTATCCGCATGCTTTAAACTTCTGTACTGTATTATATTTTAGAAACACGTACAGATGAATGAACTCTTCATGGCGGAGGCGGTAATGGTAGCGTGCTAACAAAAGTATTTAGCATAATATGTAACGTTTTATATTGGCGCTTATTGTCTGTATTGAATCAAGTATTTGAAAGGGTTGGATTAAACAGACATTTCGACTGTTACAGTTTGTAGATGTAATACATTAAATAGTTTCAATTATAGATGAGTTTGTTGAAATACAGCTTCTTTAGTTTAGCTAAATAGCTAGCTAATATTTAAAGTTCTATAAGGCTTCTTCTTCTTCAACATAGACCTTTTCAAGTAAGTGCCAACTAGCATGCACAATCAGCAAGATCTACCTATATTTGTTAACCTTCTCAAATTTGGTTGAAATTGCAGATTTTTCGGAGCAAGATCAGACTTCTCAATATAGTATATGTATGGTCGGGGTACATAAAATAATTGTAAAGAAATGAAGCTTTATTAACAATTAATCTAAAAATACAATTAGCAACAACGGTAATTGCAGTCAGCAACAAACGAACTGTTTATTGTTAGCGAACCAATAGCACTCACACAAAACCTGTTTCGGCGTAGATTATGAGAAGATCCGTCAAGTCCATTCACACGCTCTGGACGGCGAAACCTGTTCCCTAGAGGCAGGTGTCTCGCGGGACTATGGGGGGTCGTTTTGTTTATATTCGTATGTAATTGCGATGACCTTAAGGCTGTCGATGCCGATGGCTCTATCGCAATGCATTCAGGCGACGCGACGGGAGCAATTTACGGATAAAATATTGCAAACTAAAGCAATCTATTTTCAATTTTAAAAAGGTAGACTTAATTACTAATAATTCTTATCGTAAATTTTCTTTTTCTTTTATTTATAGCTAATAATTTTTATAAAAGTAATTATTATGAATTTATAAGACTGCTATTTATTACATATTATGACAAAATAATTTTTCACTGATTGTTTTTCAAAAAATTGTATTTATAAATGGAAGATTTTTTGAATGATTTCACTTTTTAAAAATTTCGTTTTGCGATAATAAAAGTGAAGCCCACTTATATTAAGTATAGCCTTATCAAAAAATTTCAAAGAAAAGCAAACTTATATACGGCAAAGCTTTGAGTCATGTGTAATGCTTACAGCGTGCAGTGCAGTGGCGTCATATTATGTTCTAATCTTCCGATATTGTGAAAAGCTTGCTTGAAGCATACACGGTGATATACATACCTGTATGTATACTGTGTGTGTATGTATACTGTATGTCTTGTAATATGTGGCTTATATTGAGACGACAATAGAATTTGAGAAATAAAGTGCGAACATAATTCTTCAAAAGTTTTACTTAATACTTCATTCTAAACCAGCGTTGTTTACTCAAATACTATGACTGAAATGTTTCCAACAAATCAAAAACTTAATAATAGAAAGCAAAAAACGTTTAACTTTTGCGTTCGGAAATGTGTGTGTCATTTATAGTACATGCCACTTAACTCTGTATGTAGCAGTATTTTGTAACATTATAAAAAATAAAAGTATACGGATTTTATCACGTTTAATTGACTTGTTTTTAATTTCCGACGTTTTCTGGGACTGAGATGTTTGACGTCCCAATGTCATAGTTAGCGCGGCTACCTTCAGTTTTTTTTATATTAATTTTTGGTCCAATCTACGCAGGAAGAGCTTACAGTATCTTGAAGTATTGCAGTGGTATGCTTGGGTTTGGCTTTAATTTTGTTAATTATAGGATCCCAAGCAGATGGTAGCATCCATCTTTTCTATTGAAATTAGGATGTTTTTTTTTTAATTTTAATAGCCTCGCGTATCATCCTTGATAGGAATCGGTGTTCTTTTGCGAGGATTTGTGGTTAATCAAATCTGATGTAATTGTGGTTACGATCTTGAATATTTTCACAGACTGCAAACTTCTTGGAGCCTTGATGCTTTACGTCTGTTATATTGGGAAGTCTGCAGTCTGAGAACGTGCTCAAAATCGTCCCAAAATTACATCAGATTTGATAAACCACACTCGTATTTGCTGTACTGGTGACTAAATGAGAACAGAAGAAAGAGGGAAAGAAAGACAAGAAAAAACAAAGTCGACAGCAAGCCCGTTTTCATTAAGTAGTAAAATTCTTTTCTTCGGATCTGAACTTTATGGTATTCGATGTTTTATAATAGACATAAATTTAATTGGATTTGTTAGTGACAGAATAGCTGGGTTGCACGTAATTTCCCTGGGGTGGCGGGGATCATGACTGCAGGGTCTAACTTAAGACAAGCGAGCGGTATACAAAGGAAATTCAAAGGGCAGCTTCCTTTACATCACAGTGTTTCAATTTATACAACACACATCCTTACGATCGATGCGTGTTGTATAAATTTTTCTTAACTCTTCTATTATTATTTAATTAAATTATAATTTAATAATTGAAAGAAACTCTTTATCACGTAGTTCTTACGCGCCGTGCGATGGTGAAGTAAGAATGGCGACAGAGGAAAGCGAAACGAGGTGGGCTGCAGCATCTCCCTGGCTCCTCTAGGTGCTAGAACATTTGTATGCCTAGGGATCCGTCTGTCTGTCAGTAGTCCGTTGGTATCACATACTTCTGCCGCCACATAGCTGCTAATTTATTAGGCTGCTATTTCACCAGCGTGAAATAGCAGCCTAATGCTGCTGTGTTTCGTATCTTGAGTGTAGAGATCCGGAGACCCTTCTTTTACTGGAAACGAGGCATTACATCTTAGTCCTCAAGGGTGACAACGCATCTGAGTTTTGATTCTTCATCATCATCATCATCATCATTACAGCCCTTCACAAGTCCACTGGTGAACATAGGCCTCCCCCAAGTAATGCCACAAAGTACGGTCCTGAGCCACCTGCATCCATCGACTTCCTGCATGTCTTACCAGGTCGTCACTCCATCTAGTGGGGGGTTGCCCTACACTACGCCTACCGGTACGTGGCTTTTGATTCTTAATCGAGGATAAATGTAAATGTCTATGGGCCAAAGCATCCACTTACCGTCAGGTGAACTGTGCGCTTGTTTGTCACCCTTATTCCTATAAAAAAAACCAGTGCTTGCATTGCTGAAGGGTATAGAGACTCAATATAACAGACTGTGAGACATCCCACCTTCGTCCTAAGAAGCGAAAATGCGTCTGCAGCCTGTTTTATATCATGTTGGCTGCAAGTGGTTGCGGTAGTCAATAGACTGCCGCAGCTACTTACCGTCAGTTGGACTGTAGTTGATACTTAAGTTTAAAAAAAACGACTCTACCCCGTTGCTTCGGGGCGTGTTTGCGCACATCATATCCTCTCGAAATGTTTTATTGCTTAGACATAGCAATTTTCCTCATGAAGTTTCTCTTTACCGTTAGTGCGTACTAGTCGAAACTTGAAATTGCAATTAAGAACTTAATGTGTGATGGCGGGAACCGAACCCGGGGAGTCGGGTTTAATGTGAAGTTTACAGCCAACGCTTAGCCCCAAATTTTAATAAGCTTCATTTATATTAAAATTATCTCTAAGTACCTAATTCTCAACACAGTCGTGAGTCGACTAACTGTAAAAAATACTTGTAAGAAGTTCATGTTTGTTTGGGTTAAAATATTTAAATCCGAAATATTCTTAAATATTATTGAACTTTTGCACATTTATGAAACATATTGTAAGTAATTCGTTTGTACGTACTTTACGTACGTACGTACTTTGTATAAAAAATATAAAACTATTTTGTATAATAGTAAATTCACAGTATATACGTCCCATTCACATGCCTTCTGCCATTTATGAATAGGTTATTAGAGCTTTGATATATCAGACATGTGAGGTAAATGGTTTTGAGAGCCGGCCATTTGTATTAACCCGCTACAGCTTATATCATGACACCGAAGAACACCAACGACGTGAGAGATTCAATGTAAAACGTTATAGCACGTGAAGACATATTAATAATGAGATCATTACAGAACATGCAGACGGGAGGAGTGTGATTTTATCATACTATCGCTTACGAGGTTATTAGGCATGCAAATGATGTAGAACCTTCGTGAAGGAAATGAAACAAATTTAAATTTTCATTTCCTTTACATCATTCGTATTAAAGACTGATATATCATGGTCGGACAGACTTTTATTTTTAACTATGAAAAAATCTACCGTCTTCATCTTTGTGATGCACTCTATGAATTTTGAACTCAATTACAATTTATCAGGAAGTAGAAACGATAAGTGTACGAGTAAAATTTTTATGTATGATATGATTTGAAAAAAGTAATCGCCTAAAACCAGAAAATCTACAATTATTATGTTTTTTGAGTAAAATTTGCCTATTGTAAATGCTAATTATTATTAGAACAATAAAAAAAACAAATGAATTAGTTATATAATACCATAAAGATATATTTGTGTTCCTATTCGCCGAATAGTAGGTTTGTTATTCGTATTCGTAAAAGTAGTATTCGTTGCGTCACTATATTTTATTCTTCGTAAATATAACATTATCTCTTGTAACTTGGAGGCGGTTTACATACGAGTACATAAATTGCACAAAAGGACACGTTTTAACTCAAAATAGTTTTTGGTAGGCCATAAAAACACTTGTTTCGTGCGGTTTTCTAACCCGCGGGCGTGTCAACCATTTAGCCACTGCGCTACGGAGCCGTCAAATTGTGTCATAACGTATTTAAATAATGGGTGCGTTTGGCAGAAAAAAGCGCTAGCAAGCGCTTACAAGCGCTGAAATAGTTTTCGGCCAGGACACGATTACTACTTCAGTAGCGCTGACACAATCCGCCATTTTGCTTATTTAATTTGTTTGTTTTGAAGTAGAGTTTTTAAGTTGTTTTGTGCAATATTAGTTTTAAGTAATATAATAACGTGAATAAACATATACATGTTATTAAAAATTCATGATTGGTAAGTTTTTAATATAAATACTTTACAAACATATATTTAAATTAGGTTAGGTTCCCTGGTTAAAACTAACATCGTGTCCTGGAGGAAAATAGCTACTTACGATTTGACAGCGCTTACCGCTTACGATCGCCATTTTGCTTACAAGCGCTTGCTAGCGCTCTTTTTTTGCCAAACGCACCCAATATATCGTTTATTCCAGTAATTGTTACCAAATAAATGTTAAGTACGCTCTGGCGACCGAAAAAAGAGGGTGTTGGTCAGCAGTAGCATTACCATTGTAAAATTACCGCGAGCTGACACATCCGTCTACCCGGTGTTCAGCACAGTTTCTTAAAAGAGGGTGTTGGTCAGCAGTAGCATTACCATTGTAAAATTACCGCGAGCTGACACATCCGTCTACCCGGTGTTCAGCACAGTTTCTTAAAAGAGGGTGTTGGTCAGCAGTAGCATTACCATTGTAAAATTACCGCGAGCTGACACATCCGTCTACCCGGTGTTCAGCACAGTTTCTTAAAAGAGGGTGTTGGTCAGCAGTAGCATTACCATTGTAAAATTACCGCGAGCTGACACATCCGTCTACCCGGTGTTCAGCACAGTTTCTTAAAAGAGGGTGTTGGTCAGCAGTAGCATTACCATTGTAAAATTACCGCGAGCTGACACATCCGTCTACCCGGTGTTCAGCACAGTTTCTTAAAAGCCTGAAGTGCAGTAGTGGATAATCCACAAACAAAAGGCTAACATATATAAAAAGGAAACGTTCATTAAATCGCTGTTATTTAAAAATTATGTTTAAAAAGGGAACAGTAAGCAAATATCGATATAACATTAAAGAGCCAGTCTGCAGGATGCTTAAATTCATTCCGTGCGCAGGTGTCCATGCAGCTGCCGCGCTGCGTTGCTTCGATCGTTATTTAAAATAATTCGGTACAAAAACTCATATTTACCAAATCTCTGTATCGCATGGGTACTTCAAAGTATTTCAAGTAAAAAGAAAACACGTAAAACTTTGCCCACCACAATACCTACAATGAGCGTAATAATAATTACATAGGCGCTCGGTATCCGAGTTATTTTCGTTGCTAAGAGATATTTTCGTCGCAAGGTCACTCGGCATCTCCGGCTATCACGTCCCGCTGTCCCATAATGAATGCGAATGCTTTGCCTCGCTACAGATGTAAGGGATTGTTGAAATTTTAATGATCGGTAGATAAGGAACAATAAATTCCCGCTGTTTGTTTCGTTCGTAAAATTCGGCATTATATTGAAATTATTAAGTTTTTTACCGTTAACTATAACTTCCAGCTTCCCGAACAAGCCGGTTTCCGAAAAGGCTTTAGTACCATAGACCACATACATACCCTTCGGCAAATTGTACAGAAGTCCGAAGAGTACAATCTGCCACTTTGCCTGGCGTATGTGGACTATGAGAAAGCCTTTGATTCCGTCGGAATTTGGGCGGTGCTACAGTATCTTCAGCAGTGCCAAGTTGACTGTCGGTATATCGAAGTGCTGAAGTGTTTGTACAGTAGGTCTACGATGGCTATCCGAGTACAGAACCTGAGTACGAAACCTATCCAACTGCAGAGAGGTGTAAGACAGGATGACGTTATTTCCCCGAAACTCTTCACCGCTGCATTGGAAGACGTTTTCAAGCTACTGGACTGGAAAGGATACGGTATTAACATCAATGGCGAGTACATCACTCACCTTCGATTTGCCGAAGATATAGTCCTTATGGCAGAATCGCTGGAGGACTTAAGCACTATGCTCAATGACCTCAATAGTGCCTCCCAACGGATAGGTCTTAAGATGAACATGGACAAAACAAAGATCATGTTTAATGTCCATGTCACACCTATGCTGGTAGTTGTTGGGAGCACTAAGCTCGAAGTTGTTGACGAGTACGTTTACCTGGGACAAATAGTCCGGCTAGGTAAGTCCAACTTCGACCGAGAGGTCAATCGACGGATTCAACTCGGCTGGGCAGCGTTCGGGAAATTACGACACATCTTCTCGTCAGGTATACTTACCTCAAAAACTGAAAACTAAGTTGTACAACCAGTGCGTGTTGCCAGTGATGACATATGGAACTGAGACGTGGTCCTTCACTGCTGGCCGTATGAGGACGCTCAAAGTCGCTCAGCGAGCTATGGAGAGAGCTATGCTCGGAGTTTCTCTGTGTGATAAACTTAGAAATGAGGATATCCGCAGTAGAACCAGAGTGACCGACATAGCCCAACGGATTAGTAAGCTGAAGTGGCAATGGGCCGGCCATATAGCTCGAAGAACCGACAACCGTTGGGAAAAAAGGTTCTCGAGTGGCAGCCTCGTACCGGTAGACGAAGTGTAGGGCGACCCCCCACTAGATGGAGTGACGACCTGGTAAGACATGCTGGAAGTCGATGAATGCAGGTGGCTCAGGACCGTGCTTTGTGGCATACCTTGGGGGAGGCCTATCTTCAGCAGTGGACTTGTAAATGTAAAGGGCTGTAATGATGATGAACTATAAATTTACTAAAACTGTTCCCAGGTCAAATCTGCTAAGAAAATAATTACAGGCTGTGGATATTCCATCTATGCCCTTATAAGTGACAATTCATATACATATATATACAGCCTTCTTTGTTTGATGTTATGGAACGGCACCCGACCCTTAGAACGTAATTAAGACGGTGCTCCTAACGTAGTATGACAGAGTGTATGTTTAAAAAAATTGTATGTCGTTTTATAGAATAAGCGTGACAAACGGGCACACAGCCCACCTGTTGGTAAGTGATCTCAAAAAGTAATACGGCGACTCTCTATCGTGTTTGTCAATAACAAAAAAAATCACTTTGAATACTTATTCAATAATCTCACTTATAACATTTGACTTTTTACGTTACAACGTATCATAATCAACGCAATCTCATAATGAGCTATCATGCAACATGTCGCCGAAATTGCTAAGCAAACCGCACAGTACTGCGCTGAACTAGTTTCCACGTCCTGATAAGATTAATTCGGCGCCGAAATTCCGATGAATCATATTTAATGAACGACATAGCTTACCATTTGTATTGACGCGAGTACTGTTGTCAACTGCACATGTATAGTGAACGACACAAAATTATTGTTTTTAACTTCCCGGTGGGAAGTTATTGTAATGGGTTCGATTTTGCAAATTCGAAAATTTAACATATCTCCACGTTTCAAGGTCTTTAGAGTCGAATAGTATGGTTTTTTAGAGGATGTCCGTGTGTCACATGTATGTATGTTCGAAATCAATTTTCGCCTCGTGTATCTCAATAACAAAGAGTGATATTGACATGGGACCAGTTTCATATAACGCATAATTATGTAATTTAGACCTCATTAAATGTTGAGCAAAATCGGTTAAGTCTTTTTTTGTGCCGAATAAAAAATTGTATAAAATATTAAAACATATGATTTTTTTTATTCTTTCCACTGGGAAATTAGTCGTGTGGGCCTTTCGGGTTGCACCTAGACCGCTTTTTGAAATTTGTTTTTCATTAAAAAAATAGTTTTACTATAAATAAGCTATACTACTATATGTGTATTTTGAAAAAAATCATTAAAATGCCTAATAAAATTATCCTTAACAGTTTTCTGTTACCTCTATAACAAAATATGTAATCACTCTGAAACACCATAAATATTTTAAATTTAATTTTTTTTATTATCGGCCGTGTAGTGGCGGCGCGGCGTAAGACAATCGACTGTTTTATGTCATATGAGATGACAAAGCGAAACTAAACAAAGAGTATGACAGCAACATTTTTCTGATAGCAGCTTACTAAGTAAAAATGCGGCTTATAATCATTGCAACTGTAGTTACAAATACTCCCCATAAATAACCGAGCTAGGCAGAGGTGCTATAAACTCTGGCGGATGTTCCTTTGCCACATTGTATTGACTTCTTTGAAGCTTGATGTTTCAAAAACTAAATTTAACTGCTTAAACAAGTATTATAAAACCATGTAATTATTTCAAGACCTATCTTCAAAAGGTAACTCTTTAAAACAAGTTATGAAGCTGTGACATATTAAGACAAAAAAACAAATGACAAACGTTATTAAGCACCCTTTCTATCCTGTAAATACATGACGTGACAACTAGAATCTACGGTCAACTTTACTATATTAATCTAGTATCCCTTGACATTATAATTTAAAGCAAAAGTTTTTAATTTATAGCATTAACAAATCGCCGTTAAGCTATTAGTAAATTTGCGATGTGTGAGCTTAATTCGTAACCGAACAAATACCCCGAGTACAATGTTACCTGTCCATTGACCACGAAACTGCGAAGTTGGACATGTCTCAAGGGAATACCGCAGTGTTGAATTTCTTGTTAAGTCACTTAAATTTACCTATCGGGAAAATTAATATCAAACGCTATTATTTGTCGAGTTTTAGCTTATGAAATTTATGGATATCTTTGTGTCATATGGGCCTTTAATAAATGCTTATTAAAGGCCCATATGACACAAAGATATTACGCTAATTTGGCGATAAAATAAATATAACGTCCACGAAAATTGTGTCCTTTGACAGCCATCAATTATTGTTTAGTTTTCTTTTAAGTTGGTAGTACAAATAAACGCTTTAAATATACATTTTTTTTAAATACATTCATCTACTATATAGTAGGTAAATGTATAAATAAATTTAATTTTTGTTATTAAGGGAGGCGAGGTTAAATGTTTCCAAAAGATGTTAATTCTGTGGGCCAAAGTATGTTTTTATTAAACAGTACAGTACTGTACAGTAGCACATATGTATTTTATTTATTAAACTGTATGGACATGTACACGTTGCATTGGCCTTTTTTTTACATAGTATCTTTTGAAAGACTATCTATAAACGTATGTCTTTCTAGCATTGACAAATTTCATATTTTTATGAAATTGTCAATACTAGAAAGACATATCTTTAAAATCTCATTCCTTAAAAAATGTACGTTGCCCCTTTTAGCACCAGGTCACAGAATTAAAGAAATTAATCTTTGGAAACCCTGATAACTAAACTGTTAATGAAATTTAAAATGGAAATCGTGCCATTTTATTACGACAAACACCATCTGAGTATGAGTAAGGCCAAAAATGTTTGAAACATTACATTTGGTAAACAATATTAGAATAGAATAGAAAATTTTGATTTGACGCTCACAATTTGAACGTAGTAAAACTAAGTTACAGCTATAATGATTGCAGTGCAAATTGGACGGCTTAATTGGAGAAGGACAAGAAGAAGTGAAACATCAGTCTAATGTTGAGTTGATGAGTGTAGAGAACCTTTAACAGTTACAACGCATCTGCATTTTGATTCTTAGTCGGGGATAGATATGCCACAGCATCCACTTACCATCAGATGGACTGTGTGTTTGTTTCATCCTTATTCTATAACAAAAATCATGACAGCGCAGTCTCTTTTTATTTATAAACAAGTATCTAAATGATCACACAAAGAAATTTGCGTTGAAACTTAATCATCGTTTTAGTTTAAAATTTAAGAAAGCGGCTACAATCAGACATGAGATTCAGGCTTGATAAACATTTAGATAGCATGTAATAGATCGCAGACAGCCCTAACAAAATATGTGCTAACAAAACATGATTGAATTGCCCCGGATCACGATGAAAACACGAATGGTTATATATATTATGTTCGTGATGTAATTCCTTGTCAATCATAGTAACACGTAAACAAAACAAGCGTGAAGCTAGACAACTAAATTCTTGGCACAGTTGGCAGCGAGGGGCAACCTTGCATGCGATAAGTGCCGGGTTTTCTAATCTGGCCGCCACGATTGTATGAAGTATGCGTTGGATACTCAGATGAAGTAATTACTTCATTTCAGGTTGGCTATGACTCTAACTTTAATGCGCCTTGTATCCACGATCGTACTGTCAATGCTAATCAATAAGGTATTGGGCATAATAAATAAATCATTTACCTACATAAAAAAATATGTGCTAACGCTCCGCTGTACTGCACACCCCGTCGACGGAACTCTGATTTACACAATGATTGTGAATTACCATCTATCTCCGAATATTTTAAGGAGATGTCCCAGCGCTACTTTGATAGAGTAGAAACCCACCCTAACCCGCTAGTGACAAACGCAGCTAACTACGTTCCGATAACAAACGTCGCGCCCTATCTCCGTAGACCGCGAAATGTGTTAATAGAACCACCTCAACCGCTCGATCCAGTCGACCCAAACGTCGCAGGCACATCACACAACGACACTACACCCACACTAAATGGTACAAACACCACTAGGACAACGAATGGGCGACGCGTTCCAGCTCACTACACCCGCGTTCCTGGACGGTTCTCACCGCCCAGACCATCGACCGACACGAGCTGAGCAGTCAGAGACGGGGGTCTGCACTTCCCCCCCCCCTCGGACTGCGGTTAGATAGCTCAAAGAAAAACGCCTAAAAAGGCGACATGATGATTGGTAACAATATCAAATCATAAGCCATTTCATCATCATCATCCTCACCTCATTGCCTTTCCCTTTTTTTTTAATTAGCCCTGAGACAGATGAAGCTGTAAGAGTCGCATAGACTAACAGCACTAACATCTAGATAATAGTACACTCCGTCGTCCACTTTCTACTCGGACCTGAGTTCTAAATTAAAAAATCACATAATACCGGCGAAAAATAGCCAGCTTAACAGAAACAGAAACTTTTTTATTCAATATAGATTATAAATAACACTTATTGAAAGTCGCTTTTTTTAATTTACCACTGGTTCGAAAAAAAAAACCTCTGTCCTGGGAAGAACCAACAAGAAACCCACCGTTACTATTTAAAAAAAAATAACGGCTTACAATCATGTATGTTACAATTAACACCATAAAAAAATTAGAAATAGCTTGGTAGCGATCAAATTTCGCAAGGATTATTATCATCCATAAATTCCTTAATACTTTATTAAGCCTTTTTATACAAACTTTGTTTAATAAACGTTTTCGAATTTTGTGCAGTTTGTATGTGTTTTTGAACGTTGCTGTTTCTCATGGTGAGTTAAGAGAACCGGGACCCTTATTAATGGAAACGAGGCATTCCATTTTAGTCCTTACAGGTGGCATATGCATTTTGTTTCGTAGTCGAGGATGGATGTAGATGCCTATGTGCCACGGCAACTACTTCCCATCATTCCATTTTTATTGTCCTAAACCTTCCGCTGTCAAAAAAATAATGTGAAAACAATACACTTAAATAGGGGTTTTGCTAACTTATTTCATATCTAAAAATGTAGTTAGAATCTCATAAATAAATAAAAATGTCTCTAATTTTTTTCTCTTCACGATCTATCATTAGCAATCCTCGGGCGACAACGCTAAAGAGCATGACAAATCGTGTGTACATATATCTTTCTTCAGTCTGATTTTCAGTGCGAAAACAATTTAAAAAATGCATTCCGACAAGTGAATCAAATTTTATAATAGATTAAGCAGCTATTTCAAACCGAAATGTTCGGTGAGTCACTGTCTTTGACGCATGATAGTTGATTTTGCAACGACATCGCGAGCATAACGGCAGTAGTCCGCGACTCATCGAATATAGCTTAATATCTAATGTCGGCAATAAAACTAATTTTATTTTGTATGAAGTTTTGAGACAATTGGCGGGGAAGTCTAATTTACTTAGTTCTGTTAAATATCCCAATGAAGCGTACGATACCAAATTTTCTGTAGTAGCCCTCAATTAAATGTTTATTTATCTTGCCTCAGCGTTGAAGTTAAATAAGTGGTAATAACAGACATTGCAGAATATAAAATACATGTCATCTAATGCATAGGTTAAGATTCTGTATAAGCGGTACCTATTTTGTATGTGAGTGGACACTCAGAATTTAGGATTATTTAAGAACAGAAAAAATCTGGGCAAAAAAACTGAAAACAGTGTTTTGACAATCTATCTATTGCTGCCTTTTTAAGCCCAAACAACTCAGCTAGACATAAGAGACAACTGCTGCTAGAACTCCTTATACCTATAAAAATTTGACATAATCATTCATTACATTGTATTCCCCTGTTTACTTCTCCAAAAGTAGACCGTTTAAATATTTTTCACCCTTATTCCTACACCTTTAACCCTTTATTGACTCCGTAATTATTGTAGATTTTTACAGTAGATTTTTAGGGCGGTAAAATTTACTAAACCACAAAATAATAATGTAACCTTCGTGCATAAAGCAAAGTTTCCGAAGGCCCGAAGCCTGGGAATACCCAATATGGCGCCATTATGTGGCGTTACCACCCAAATCTAAAAGTAAACGAAATTGTTTAGCCCGTAAAATTAAATATTGTCCCCTTGGCATTTGCTGTTCATTGATTAAATGGCGGGATGCTCGCTAGCTAGCTTTTTGTGCATATTCTGTTCTTTGGCAAATGTACAAAATTCAATCTTGAGCTGCAATATTATATAGTAATCTACGTCAATGTTCCCGTAGTTATGGTAGGCGGGTTGCTTTCCTATGTTGTTATGTATTTTTGTGCGAATAGTGTGCATTGGTGTTTTGGATGTGTTATGTGCTTGCGTAGGTTCACGCATGCGTGAGTACAAGCGCGTGCGATCTCTTGTGTGTGTGTTGTGTGTGCGCGCGCGTGCGCGGCGTGTGTGTGTGTGTGTGTGTGTGTGTGTGTGTGTGTGTGTGTGTGTGTGTGTGTGTGTGTGTGTGTGTGTGTGTGTGTGTGTGTGTGTGTGTGTGTGTGTGTGTGTGTGTGTGTGTGTGTGTGTGTGTGTGTGTGTGTGTGTGTGCGCGCGCCCGTGCGTGTGTGTGTGTGTGTGTGTGTGTGTGTGTGCGTGCGTGCGCGTGCGTGTGTGTGTGTTTCTGTGCGTGTGTGTGTGTGTTTCTGTGCGTGTGTGTGTGTGTGTGTGTGCGTGTGTGTGTGTTTCTGTGTGTGTGTGTGTGTGTGCGTGCGTGTGTGCGTGCGTGTGTGCGTGTGTGTGTGTGTGTTCGTTCGTGTGTGTGTGTGTGTGTGTGTGTGTGTGTGTGTCTGTTTGTCTTTGTCTGTCTGTAGCGCTATTCGCCAGTCTAATTTACTAGCATTTGGCCTTATCGGATATCGACATCAATGTGCTTCTGCGAAAACTTTTCCATTTGTGTTTGAATTGCTTTCAGCAGCTATTTAAATGCCGAGTGGGGTTTTTGCATTTAATGCGTGGCTTTGTGTTGATTTTATTTTAATGGCTTTGCATGATGTTTACTTATACGTTTAATTTATATAAATACATTTAATTTACATAAAACCAGAAAATTTCAATTTCCAATTCATCGATATACATTTTTTTAAAGAATAAGTGGCGCTGAAACAGCCAGCGACGTGCCTGAAATTTAGTTAAGCACTGGCTGTAATAGGTAAAAAAGAAAGTTGTCTATAAAAGAAATTTGTCTATAAAAGATAGCAGCGTTATCTTCGGTAGGAACATGTCTGCGGAAGGTCTGAGAATAACTGTGATTGTTCTCATATTTCGAAGTATCTCGTGAAGGCCATGCTTACTTAAACTTCAGCCAAGACTCGATGCGATAAATATAAGACTAGACGAATTTTATGGCTTGAGGGTTAACACGGGACTGACAAATCTATTCGTATTATGTTGCCAAATTTTTGGTAATCTAAGAAACTAATTTATATTTCAGAAGAGAAATTTCTATTGATTTTTATTTTAAACTAGCTGGAACCAGTACGTTGCTGCCGCGGAAGAAATAATTGTAGAAATATCGTTTCATATTTTCTGGAGTTATATTGTTTAATTAGGAATAATAACACATTAATTGAAATTGAATGAAATATAACTTACAGATAAATCTGCCCATACGATATGCGCGCTACCTACTTACTATAAATTAATTTCAAAAATTTACTAAGTTCTAGCGCAATCTGATGAACGGTATGGCAGCGCATAAAATACTAACAATTTTATGTAGTCAACAAATTCAAGTATTTTATAATTATCAGTGATTCTTTCATATAAAAGTAAGATTTTCTAATTATTGTTATTAACTAAGTACCTACTGTAAATTTTCATCATCATAATCATTACAACCCTTTTAAATCCACCGCTAAACATAGGCCTCCCCCAAGGAATACCACAAAGCACGGTCCTGAGCCACTTGCATCCATCGATTTCCTACATCTCTTATCAGGTCGTACTGCATATTTAGTGGGGAGCCGTCTCCACACTTCGTTTACCGATGAGCGCAAACCACTAAAGTACCTTTCTTCCCACTGTTTGTCGGTTCTTCGTGTTATAAGGCCTTTCCACTGCCATTTCAGTTTACTGATCCATTGAGTTATAACGGTTACTCTGGTTATAATGCGGATATCCTCATTACGAAGTCTATCACGCGAAAAAGCTATAAGCAAAGTCCTCCCCGTAGCTTGCTGACCGACTTGGAGCCTCCTCTTACGCCGTGATAATTATTGGTATTGAGAGACCACTTCTCAGATCACATATCATCACTGGCTACACACTGTTTGGTTTTTAATCTATATATTGAGTTCTGATAATTTTTATTTTTGTTCTCCTGCCTGTCAAATTTGATTCTATACTTTTATTCATGCACTTTCACTTACTAAACTCCTAAAAGGGAAGTCCCTTACGAGATCATGATTACTATTTAACAGAGCCGTTTTTCCTCATGCTGTCTCTTCATATTTGTACGAATAGTTCATTAGATCGCTGATCGCGTACACGATTGAGAGAGTTGCACATGCCACTTCAGTGAATAGAATTGCCCACAACATGTATTCTAGAGCACTGTTTACGTTTTATTTACGCTGGTGTGGTGAATGCTCGTTGCATCACATAATTTAATCAAAACGTTGCTCGAACTACAAGAGTCAACAGCGCGGTGAAATGCGATTGCTGTGAGTCGACCCTGATTGAACCGTCGGACGTTAATTTACACACATTGTGTGTTCGCTTTATTTTTAGACGACTTCAAAAAAGGAGGCTTACAATTCGACTGTTTGTTTTGTATGTATGTATGTTACAATATATCTTCGTCAATTGTAACCAATATTGATTAATCTTTTTATTAAATTGATATACTTCATGGCAGTGGCGAAGCTAGGGCTGCAAACTAGGGCAAGCCCAAGATATGGTTTTGTTGTTTTTAGCAGTTTTATAAAAATACGACAATCTTGATCTGTCTCCACCATTCAATTTCATATTCAGTGCTGTCGAGGACGTCTTTAACAAAGCACACAGAAGGCATACTACTGCTAGATAGATTAAATATTCTAACTTTTGTCGGAGACTAAAGTTTTTATCCTAGAATTTTTCGTAATCATCTCTTACTACTTACTAACATTAATTAACAAATCGTCTGTAGGGCTGAGACATATTTATAATTTTATCTTTATTCCCATTTAAGCCACTGTCGGTTACCTATCATGAAGAATAATTATTGCAGTCACGTTAAGCACATACGCACTATAGTTGGCTTCCTTTGGTAGTACTAACCTTTAACATGGGGATTAAGATGTCGACGACCCCGTAGCTGACAGGGGATTGATATAAAGTCACTTTTGCCGTGTGTCCGGACATATTCATACCTCAATTTCACGTAAGTCACTTGATGGAATACAAAAGGATAACCATGACAAAAGATGATGACAATGATGACCTACAATAATGTATATGCTGGCTTGTTTTTATAAATGGCCGTATTTTCTTTAAAACACCAAAGCCCGAGATTATTTAAATGCCGTGTTTTGCGGAAATTGGGACCAACGTTCTCTTAACTTCATCAGAAACCAACAAATTTTATCTCTACCCCCTTCTCTAATTACTGTATAAATTTCACCATCCCATAACCTTACAAATACCGTCCCGTAAGCTATCGTGTTTCGAGGACACTGCACACAGAGGCTTCTCTATAGGTATCATGGTCATACTACTTACTCCTCGTGAAAGCAAGTTAATAAAACATGACGTACACTGAATTATTTTATTATTATTGCATAAAAAGGGATTATTAATTAAGGAATCAAATATTTCTTAATATTTTTTTAAAAATGTTAGGGCCACTTTCTAAGATATGATTATAAAATATTCTTTGTTTTGTATTATTTGTCAGTTATTTGTATTGATTGTAAATAATATGTAATAAATATGAATATTTGTAATATTATGTAATAAATACTTCGGTCGAAAAAGGATATGAAGCTTACCAATCTTAGTGTTTATCATTTATTTTTTAGAGGTTTTATAATGAAGGCTTTCTGCTCCAAAACGCCAAAATTTCGCCATCTGATAGAATGCTAATGACATGGGAAATATGTAGGAGGAAATGGTTAGGTACATAATATGTAGAGATAATCGTACGGGTGATAAAGGTAATCGTACAATCTTCTTGATTACATCCGGTGTAATTTGAGCTACGTGAGAGTTGATTTTAGGATGACGTAACTCATTCACTGTTTGACGGTGTGACAAAGATCCAGGGGAAATCAAATAATGAAATGTCGATAGATATGTTATCCTTACAGATGATTGAGTTTTACAAAATTGAGATAAAAACGAACATATAGTCAAGGTAAGTGGCTACAGCAGCCTATGAACTCTATTAAGCCTTCGTAGTGGGACACAGAAGAGGGTATTAGTAAGAGAGTGACTCCTATCCTGACGAACTTCTAAAAAAAATATGAGTGCTACCACCAACAATATGGAAGTGACATTAACTGAATGAACTGATGTTGCCATATATCGGCCCAAGAGAAAGAGCATGGTACTAATTATACAGACAACAGGCGTTGCATAACATTTGATAACATCAATTCCTTCCTTGCAACACGTCGTTTTGTCATATTTTAAAGCTATGGGGACCGTCCCCATGCGCCTCATTGCCATGCAAGCCCACTCTAGTCATCTTAGTTGCATATAGACACTTGAGTTTCACATTACGGAAAAAATCAAAAATGCTCGGTGCATGCTTTTTCGTCCACACTTTCTGTCAAATTGTCTTTTTGTTAGAAACACGTAAAGTTGGCGACTCCGTGCCGCAGTGGCTTAGCAATAAGTTGCAGCGCTAGAAGCCGCTTTTTCGAATTCAAATCTCGCACGGAACAAAAACAAATATCTTTTTTTAAATATTAGTAATCTTATTAATTAACATTACTAATATTCCTTTTAACCACTCCTGGTAAGCTTGAAAATGCTTGTGTTAGGAGTGGTTCACGACAATAGTCAAATGGCGGATTCGAACCCTCGACCTTTTGAGTTCGCGATCCGCGCCCTGCCATTAGGCTACTGTCGCTTTTGAATGGCCTACAAATAATTGTTTTCCGGGTCTGAATATTTGTCCTTCTAGATATCTAGAATTTATGTAAGTAAAGTAATTTTTTTTTAAGAAAAAAAGAAGAAAAACGTCATTTTGTTATTTAAATAGCCCCTTTTGATTTATTAACTATAGACATGAATTTCAGTTATTGCAATTTGACGGTAATCTGCCAACTTTAGAAGCTCCTTGAAAATTCCTCAAACTAAAGATTTAGAGGCGTCAAAGTTTACCGCGTGTTTGAGTGAGTACCAGCTTACGATGCGTCTAAGTTCAGGCTTACCCAAAAGCCAGTTAAAGGACGGATATTTTTGTCACAAACGCCGAAAATTCTGTGGTAGAGACATTGCCAAGTGTGCGCTGCGCCTAAGTGGATCGTCGTTTGGGCAAACACTCGGGTCCAACCCAAATTGCCTTCACTTGTCACGCGGAGTGTGTGTTCGCGTGACTTGGAAAAAATGCCGTATTACTTTCTCTTATTGGTACAATTAGTGTTACATATAAAATTGTTTAGAGAGCGCCTCCCGATTTTTTCGTACGATAGTAAATGTACGTTATTGCGCTGTTATTCTTTCTCAAAACATGTATGTAGGAACCACAACGGTGTTTTAAATGAGTACATTAATTAACTCACCTTTTTAGGTAATGTATCATATAACATTAAAAGAAACATGTCAATCATAAATAAAACACTACGTAGGTACAAGTGTTGTTTAATAGGGATTTGCGTGTAACACTACAAACGGTTGCGGGATAACATATTGCGTAAGTTTTGATCCGATTCTCAGCCTACAACGTGCTCTGCAGTATTAAAGAAAAATAGAGAAAAAATATTAAGTTTGGGAATTGACATCTGTTACTTACTATAAATATTCACTGTCAACTATTCGATAACGGGGTGACTGATAGCCACTAAGTCCTGGGTAAGCAAGTTTAAATTGAAAAATGTGAGTCATGAGTAGTCAATTAGATTTATATCTGGAGCGAAAATTCGTCCGATCTTGTTCTGATCTAAGATAAGGCGGTTGGAATTCTTTTTTACCTACAAGTCTATTCAAGTATTACGTATGCATGACTGTTGTGTTCCAGTTGATAAAATATTAGCTACGAGAAGTTCCAGTCCTCAGAGTGCAATTTGCACGTGTAGGTTTTTTTCCTTGAAATTGTTTTTAGGCCTCTACGGATGCATCCTTAACCGTTAGTTTACACTGATTTGAAATGATTTATTGTAATAGTAATACAGTTGAAGTAGGTATTTAAAGACATTGAATAGACCATGCATACATATATTCGATATGTATGTAATTTATATCGCTTTATATTTAAATGTGTGAATTTGCAAATGAAAATAATATGTGTTTGTGTTTATTAACGAAACTTGGCTGAGACCTAGCCATTTCATTTCGGCGCAATAACCGACCCATCGTTCTGAGATAAGATCATTCGATGTCGGTATATCCGGTTTCGACTATATTTAATTTAAGACTAACTCGTTGTTCTTAGAATAACTCAGAAGCGGATATATTTCTGTTTTAATAAATGCAAATGCGACAAACTTGTTCTTTGTATTTGTCGATCGTGTGACAGAGTCGCAGTTGGCTCATCTTGACCGTTGGAGAAACAGGATGTGCTCCGGTGCGTTTGCATGGTAGCACCGCGTGATTGATTTCTTATTGCGGATTAGTGGTGTCTGTGAATTGGATGCGTTGTGTTGTGCTTGATAATCTCCATTTTCATACAGTTTTTATTTTATTTTTATAATCTTTTTTATTATAGTAAACATTTTTAAAATAGCATTTGTCGCACATCGTAATTTTTTATTTCAATGTAAATTAGTAATCATTTTTTTTTCTTTTATGTTATAAGTGTTTTTTTATGTTATGATTTCTCCTAACTTTGTAAGCATTTCTGGTTTTTCGTAACTTATATAGGTTAGAGCTTTAATCCAACGAAAGCTTCCAGCCACAGAAAGTAGACAGTGGAAGGGCGTCGAGGGCGGCGCGCCGTGGCGGCATCGGGAGGCGTCCTTGACTCGCGGTCGTTGACGCCGGCGCCACGGGGAGGCGGCGGCCCTACATTATGCACACGCGACCGCCTGATCGTTCGCGTAGTTGAGTCGCTAGCAGTACGCTCAGTGCGGCCAACTTGTACTCACTATGACAATCATTGACAATTACTAATCCTATACCTTTAAACCAGCAATTCTTGTGTGTTTATATATTATATATATATATATATACGGAATCTCGTAAACGGCTCCAACGATCTTCATAAAATTTAGTGTCCGGGGAGTTTCGGGGGCAATAAATCGATCTAGCTAGGATTTATTTTTAGAAAATGTCTTTTTGTCCCTGTTTTCAGCCAATGAAAAACTACTACAATATAAGAAGGTAAATGTTGACACTGTGTTAATGATCGTAATAGCTCAAGTGGATATCGAGCGGTCCCGAAATCGTAATGCCTTGGTTCGCGTCCTGTCTTCGGTCCGACTTTTGTCCTTTTTTTTTCAAGTTCCGTTTTTTCTGAGAAAATCTATTATTTCGAGCCCTTTTTTTAGTATTTTTTAAAAGTACGAAAATTTTAATTAAACTAATTGCACTCATGATTTTTTATTTAAATAACCAGTTCAGTTTTTTTATTATGTCAATAAGATCAAAAAGTACTATTCATGTTTCATCCGAATGTAATTTGTATCTAAATGTAATTTCAAAAAAAAAGACGAGCAAAACTCGGTCATCCAGGTACTTGTTATTAAATCGGTAACAATGTTCTATTTAAAATAGAATATGTTTCAGATATGTATATAAGTAATAAACAATCGGAAATTAGTATTTTTTGATAATGCATATGCAAAATAAATAAATAATTTCAATTTATTTTTTGGTAAAAATAATATAAATTACTTATTTTAGAAAATTTGATGTTTTTGAAAACAATTTTAAACTTTCGACATTTATACAATAAATTCTTTCTGACATTTTTAACAACAATCGGTCAATTGGTAATCTGTCGTAATTCAATATTATATATTTATTATAATTATGTATTGCATTATGATCAATGGTAAGTGGTACTGATCAGTTGTTTATACTGTGGCGGGCGGCACCCTTCAGATCACTCGAGGCGCGGCGCTGCGAGCACCCGCCAGCGACTGTTCATATGATGGAGGTTTGCCATCAAATGTACAAATCGTGTCCTCTTATTCGCCATTCCGAATGAAAATCTGGGGTTAACACACATTACATTGTACAGTTATATGGTACTTCCTCATTGTTACAACCGCTTGAAAAGGGCAAGCGGTTTTCGTAATCACTTCCACATTATTATAATGATTATGAATAAAAATATACTAACATCCCTACCTACAAAAATCATCAGGAAAAAACAGTCTGCGCTTAAAAATAAACCAAGTCAACAGGCTCCATTTGTAGTTTTAAAATCGAGTTCGTTGATATTAGGGTTCAACTTTAAATAGAAGCATTCATTTATCTTAAAATAACATTTTCAGAAGAAAAATGATCATCAGTAATGACTAATGAGGTCGAACGTTAGCAAAATAAAAACAAAACCACTAATATAGTAATGTACTGAACGTTACCACGTTAGACCGGGTTTTTCGGAATAAATTTCAACCCTGAATATTAGCTTCTAATGCGTTCTTTACCTATTCAAGAAGCAAACTGTTGAATCTCCTCAAAGCAAATTGATATTTTTCACTATAGTTTTCCTTATTGACATATATATGTACAATTGTATGTTTATTTAAATAATTTCTTACGTTTAGTCTTATTCCAACCACACCAATTAATTCTAAAGTGCTTCGTCATTGTTCATTAGATTTATTTATTGCGCAATGTGACCCACTTCCGTGTATTCCGATAGTTCATGTGATTACATTAAATTTTTTATCCTTGAAAATTTATACGGAGCAACCGGATTTGGGTGATACGTAACTTGTATATCTTAGAAGTAGGTATATTGCTGTCGATATAAATACACGGTATGAACAGATGCATTGCCTGAGAAAATACCTTAAAGGAGTTTTCTTTGATCAGTTTCAAAGCTTGCAGTGAAAAAGTAAAATAAGTAAATAGATAAAATTAGACATAAAATTTTTCGTTGACTGATAACTTACGGCGTTACTTGATCTGTAGTTGTGATTACATTGGGTGCGTTTGGCAGAAAAAAGCGCTAGTAAGCGCTTGTAAGCAAAATGGCGAAACTAAACAGTTTTCGGCCAGGACACGTTTGCTAACTTCAGTAGCGCTGAAACAATCCGCCGAAATTTTGCTTATTTAATTTGTTTGTTTTAAAGTAGAGTTTATTAGTTATTTTGTGTAATATTAGTTTTAAGTAATATAATGACATGAATAAACGTATACATGTTATTAAAAATTCATGATTGGTAAGTTTTTAATATGAATACTTTACAAACATATATTTAAATTATAGGTTCCCCGGTTAAAACAAACTTCGTGTCCTAGAGGAAAATAGCTACTTACGATTTGACAGCGCTTACCGTTTACGATCGCCATTTTGCTTACAAGCAAGCTTGCTAGCGCTTTTTTATACAAGAGGGGGCAAACGAGCATGCGGCTCACCTGATGTTAAGCGACTACCGCCGCCCATGATCAACCGCAACACCAGGGGAATTGCAGGTGCGTTGCCCGGCCCTTTAGAAAGGAGTACGCTCTTTTCTTGAAGGTCCCCAGGTCGTATCGGCCCGGAAAAATCGCTGGTGGTAAACTATTCCACAGAGAGGTTGTACGCGGAAGAAAACTCCTCTTGAAACGTACAGTGGTGGACCGCCAAGCATCCAGATGGTGTGGATGGTATCGGGACGTTTGCCGCGTAGTGCGTTCACGAAATTTGGCGGCTGGGATTAATCCGAACAATTCCTCAGAGCACTCTCCATGGTATATGCGAAAGAAAATGCAAAGAGATGCAACATCTCTTCGCAGTGCCAGTGAATCGAGCCGATCGGAAAGCACTCGGTCGTCGACGATTCGAGCCGCTCTGCGCTGGATGCGTTCAAGTGGAAGGAGCTGGTACTGGGGAGCCCCAGCCCAGAGATGGGAACAGTATTCCATGTGCGGCCGAACCTGCGCCTTGTAAAGTTGCAGGCGGTGTGCCGGCATGAAATACTGTCCCGCTCTGCTGAGCACGCAAAGCTTTTTAGAGGCCAATTTGGCCTTCTCTTCCAAGTGACCACGAAACTGCACGTCACTCGATATGTCGACGCCGAGGATTACGATACTGGCTGAGGCAACAAGGGGAGTGCCTTGAAAAACTGAGGAGATACGACAAAGGGGTTCTTTTTAGCGGTTAACGCGCAAACTTGTGTCTTCTGGGGGTTAAACTGGACTAGATTTAGTCGCCCCCCAATCCGAGACTCTGTTCAAGACTCGACTTCAGACACAAGTTTGTCCCGGCACTCGGAGACGTTTTCCCGAGAAATATTGGGTCGGCCGGTGTAAAGAGCATCACCAGTACTGTCATCTGCATAGCAATGAATATTACGGGTTTGCAACATATCATTGATATGCAGAAGAAACAGCGTTTGCGATAGCCCTGTGCAGAGATGGAAGAGATGGCTGACAGAAATTCCCCTGGACAGCCTTGGCGAGAGACCAGAATGCACGGGTTCCAGAAGGAAAGGCGAACTAGTTTCTCGCCAATTCTGCCTATGTGCTCTGACTTTGCCTTGGCAATGACTCTTTTGAAGGACCTAGAGGATCTACTTTTTTTGCCAAACTGCGTCAAGCAAGGGAGAATAAAACCGTCGGTACTTTTTACTTAGTAGACTCACTCATACATCCTCTTTTTACGATTCGCTATCAAAACTTTTCTACACTCATTTAGACATAAAAAAGTACCGATGATGCATTTCTGTTAATTCATGTATGCAACGTTTAGTACCGCGATCGCCAATGCGCTTGCCACGCGTGGCAATAATGGCGAATTCTTTCAATATTGGAGGGCTAACGTGTGTCAGTAGACTTTTACGTGTTGATGAAGAAGCCGGTAGTGAAAAAAAATAACATTTCAGATTTTAGAATTCATAAATAATGTTCGTTTTGTGACCCCTTCTCGAACGCCAAAATAACACGGGAATCGATTCAGTCCGCATGTAACGTGATTTAGAAACCCCGTAAAGCTGTTTCCGCACTACGCCTATTATAACTGTTTTACGACTGTCGACTAGGTATCCTCGGTAGTTATTTTCCCCCGAGACTTCAAGTACTACCAAGTTTCGATGCTAAACGTGTAGGGGCATAATCGTTCTTGTTTATGGAGGCTATATTTGTGGTAATTACGAGCGGCCGCACCTCGCCCGCCCAAGGAAATACTCTAACTAAAGCCCATGGAATCGACACCTTATGAATGTTTCTTTAGCTAAAGTTTATTTTACACTAGTTGAATGTACTAACACAGTAGTAAATGATAATCTAACGCGATATTGATGTATATTTGTTTCAAACACTTGTGCTGTTGCTCGGTGGTGCAATGTAAGTGTTTATCTGCGGCGCGAAGGGAGCGCCTGCTCAAATCCCGCACGGAAGTGTTTTTCCGTGTGCAGTTTAGGTATATAAAAAGATACAGGAGGAAAAATCCTATTTTAGATGTTTAATTTTCTAAAGTAATATTAACAATATTTTACTCCAAGCAAATGTACCCATCTTCTACAACGACGCCCACTCTTTTAATACCGAACAAATTCCCACGATCGTTTGTTTTGTAAGCAACCGGATAAATATTACCTCATAAATATTTATTGTTTTTAAACTGCAGTACCAAACAACATACCTTAAAATGTAAAAAGGACAGGATGGCACCACGCCGGAGCTGTCAGAGTTTTAAGAAGTTACATAATATAAAAAATGAGGGTTCCAGTTCTAAGAATGTGTATTCGGGAAACGCTGTTCGAAGTTGGAAAATACAGGAGGAACTACGCATGTCGTATTAGCATATAATAGCGGTATTAGAATTCGTACACGGAGGCTTATTATACGTCTGATCATTTTTCAGAAATTTGAACCGATTACGGCGGCGTCGTAATTTATGCAAAGTACTCTACATGATTGGTGCGGCGAATCGTTTCGGCGCTTTTTACAAACCTTAGGTCTTGAAATTTTCGGTAAAGAAAAATCTATATCGTTTACGTTTATTTCAATTCATTTTTAATGTTATGACAGTTTTTTTTGGTTTATTTTATTATTATTCTTATTTTCTTATATTGCACCGGTTAAGGTACCTACTTTATAAAATTAGAAGCAATCACGCCAACTATTTGTACTTTGTATGTGCTTGAAGCATTATTAACACACATTTGTGTTCGGATATTAATAATCTTTGCATAGTATTTGAACATTTTATGCGATTGGCACATTACATTTATTAAAGGGAAATTCTCACCATGCGCCATCTGGAATGATCGCGAGGGGTGTCGATCGTAGCGCGACCGATACGGGCCGAGGAAAGAATTTCAATAAGTTGTTTTCATTTGCAAATTGCGCTCGCGGCGACACCCAATGGAATAAGAATCTGAGGCCACGTTCCTGCAGCCCTAACGGTCCTTATTTTTTAAATTATAAACGGCTCCCTCTATACATTGTTGGATATTTTGACCGCAATTTTTACGAATCGAATTTTCAGTGTATTGGTATTTATTATTTGGAGAAATTAAGCATAATATCTATTTTGCACGCCCCATAACGCGAAGCGTTATTAGGTAATGCTTTACTCTCGACGCGTCAAAGTCAAGCAACTTTGTGTTCTTAAAATGCCTCTATTATAAGTCATAACCATATTACACTTATACGATAATATAAGCAGCCGTATTATAATTTTTTATATAAAAAATTAAATGAAATGCTCATGAGGCGTGCTTTTTTGGATTTTCGAAACTATCTTATTTTATATCGCAATTGACCTAAATACGATCCGTTTTTTATATCATGACTATAAGACATAGATCTTTACGTACGGCGATACCTAAAGTAAGTTAGCTAAGATTTTGTACAGCCTGTGCGACGTAGACAACTTTTAAGAAATAGTTACATTGAAGATGTTAATTAAATAAATATTACTAACTACATAATTCCTGCAATACTTAGGATGATCAAATTTCCTTGTTTTTTTATACATTAGCATCCTTGACTTATCAAAAGTTTATTAGGAGCATGAAAAATATCATTCAACCGGAATACATAATTTAAGAAGCCAAAAAAGCTCTTGTACTTATGCCCACTAAGTGTTTAATGTTTGTATAATGCACGAAGACCACTTTTTACACAGTTACTTACAAGCCGCCGATGGAGAATGATCTTTGTCACGCGGCACGCCGGTGAAAAATGCGAGGCGCATTATTAGCATCCCCGGGATAAATTGGTATGCCGCAAGCTCCCGTCTTCGACCTCTATTATTCATTTATACATCCGATGTGTATTCTTTGAAGCGTCGTTTTCACTATATTATTATTTTTATCGCGTTCACACGTAATTTTGTAATTTTCCGTATAAAAAACTCTCCAAGAGGCCGGATTCTGTAAACTTTGAGCCGATAGTAATCAGTTTTCCAAAGTTTGCTTGTGGGTAAAGTTCGTGTACATGGCGACGGCAAATTACGTTTTTATATACAACCTTATTATTTATCCGTATTGAAATTGCTACTTTTTCTGTACGGTACGTAGATTTATAAAAACATATTTTCAAAACACGGAAATTTCAAACAATTAGAGAGTCCAAAAAGTTGCTAATTAAAAATAACCAATACAGAATTTAACTTTCTATAACTCATCATATATAAATTTTGGTACATGGTACTTATTTTATTTTAATTAGCAACGGTGAAACCTGTGTAGAGGAGAACGCGGAAGCAAATTTCCAATAAAGCGAGCAATAAAGACGGGCGCGTTACCGCCGCAGCCTCAACCAGGCATTCCTGTTACTCATTGGATACGTCGCTCTTGCGCTAACACCCGGGATGAGATTGATTGCATAAGCTAAGTGTGGTATGCAAGTATACAGAAGAGAACAATATCGAATTATACAGCAGACAATTTTTATTCAAACCTCGAAGATTACACAAGGTTTTAGGTTTGACCAGAAATTATCGGCTTTGCAAGTTACTTACCTAAGTATTTAATTATCCTTTTTTACGTTGGTATAATATAGTACTAGATGCATCAAATATAAGAATATGCAACCGTCAATAACATAGAATAATAGCTTTTAGACTTTAGAATTTATTTCACTCAGCCCAGAAGCTTTTAAGAAGATATTTAGCTTCCGTAGAACTTTCTACAATCTATGTAATTATTTCTAGTCTATGTGTAGAGTAGTTGAACAACAATACAAATACTGATAATTAATTTCTTATATAACAAGATGTGAAATATCAAGAATGATAGGAATACCTATGATTTGTCAATCGCTTACTATGACTACAGCCCATCACAAATCCACTACTGAACTAAGTCATCAGCATACATCTACCGCCTACATGTTCCATCAGGTCTTCACTCTATCTAGCTTCCCACTACGAGGCTGTAACTTGAGAATCTTACTTTTATTGGTTGTTGCTTCTTCGAGCTATATGGCCGGCCCCTTCCGCTTATATTATTTTTGATTAGATCCGTTGGCTTTTTCAGTTGCTCGTGTTCTTCTGCGCATATCCTCGTTACGGACTTCGTCCCGCAGAAGAGTTTCGAGCATAGCTTTTCCCTCGCACGCTGAGTTTTTCATAGTCGCAGAGACCACAGAGACTGAGCTTCCTCACACGACCATAACCAAAGTCCCGACCAGCAGTTATCACTGGCAAAACGCACTGGTTGCACACGTTCGTCTTAACATTCTGATGACTAACCGTGGTTTCCCGGACGCAACGCAGTCGAATTGAGTTCGTCGGTTCGTACCATGCCAGTCCAGTATCTTGAAAACGCCTTCCAGTGCAGCGGTGAAAAGTTTCGAGAAAATAACGTCACGCTGTCTCTCCTGCAATTAACTAGGTCTATCCGAGTAGACAACAAGAGTTTAGTGCTCTTGTTGTAGTTGTTAGTGTAGACAGCGTAGCGGTAATATACAAGCCCTACTACTAGTCAGTCATAAATAATTGTATTTTATACAAAATCCATGCTGAGCTTCTTGAGCATTACTTTTAACATTTTTAGGTGATGAATATTAAGATTTTAAAGACAGAGCATAGCTTTCTACGTTTGTCTGAACAAGGAAGCGAAACATGCGTTACAATATTGAAGAGATTAACATCTGAACGTAAATACGCTTGCAATAGAATAATTTAAGATTTCCTACACGCTACGGACGCGTCACAATAGATCCGCCGCTACCATCCTATGTAATAGTTAAATCATTTCCCTTGAACAACAATTGCCTACGGCTACGTGTAACGAGCTTAAACAAGTAACATGTGGGCAGCTTTACGTAGCCCGCAAGAGGGGGCGATACGTCTTGCGGACTGTAATGCGGGGTTGAAAGTTTGCCTTGTTGTATGATTTAGTTTTGTATCGTATAATGCTATTCTAACGTCAAGCTGTTAGGTGTAGGTCAATGTACCTAACATATATTTACGAGTCTCTCTTTGTGTGATAAGAGAAGAGTGTGGTTTACAATATAACGTTTGGACCAGAATTAAGAAAGGAATGCTTCGGTGGTTTGGTCAAGTAGAAAGAATGAACGAGGAAAGAAAGACTAAGCAAATTTGTGTTGCAGAAGTAAACGTGAGAGTTGGGAAGGGACGCCCTAGGCGAAAATTTTATCGACCAAATTGGCGATATGTTGAAAATGGGCGAAATTGAGAGTACTCTTAACCGACGAGCATGTATGCTAGGTATATCAATGTGGATGAGGCGAGAGAACTATATCAGAATCGTGCCAAATGGAAGTCCGTAATCTCTGCCTACCACTATGGATGACAGGGGTGAGTGGCTCTCTATATAAATATAAGGTCTCGAAACGGAAAGATGGCGGTCAGGAATAACCTGGCGAGCGTTCGCACGACAATTGACTCGTAAAGCGCCTTCAAAAGGAATAACCCACCGTTATAGATTTTTTTATATTGCAACCGAGATGTTATTTCCGTGGAAACGTATTCGCACTTCGGTGCCCTTGCGGATGCGTCAAATGTATGAGATTGTAAAGTTTTCGATACTGGGAACAAACTGGTAATTTTTTTATGTTTTTCTTAGAATAATATGCGCTTTGTGTTTATATATAAAAGTGATTAATAAAACTGAAAGTTATTGTGTGTCGTTTTTAATTATTCCGAACTTTCGTAAAAACTTCTTATTTACTAAGTGCCGATTTTCGTTTGATTTCTATTATTAACCTTATGGTATGTACCACCACTGCAATTATTTAACTCTAATGGGAACTGATTTTGGCTTCATTTTGATTCTGTTGTATTGTGTATCAGAATCGGTTATGAGCCAACGTTTTTTTTCTCATTAGTAACTTTATTTTGGTTTAAAAATTTAACCATAATGTAAAAAATAACGCAGTTGCAGAGTGATTATATACAACGCAAAACGATTCCCTACATAAGTTACACAATGGCAGCGCAATGCATGGCTTAATTTAATATAGCTTAATATCACTTTTGCGTGAATTAAAAACGTTGTCTATGAAAGTTTACTACCCGGTTTTATTTATTTTGTTTTAATTTTATGTCTGAATTTGATAAGGAGCTGCGAGAAAAACTTATCGGTATTTTAAAGAATCTCATTGCATAATGCTGTTGTGATAATACTTGTAATATATAATTTTTTTATGGAATATGAGTGACAAACGAGCACACAATCCACCTGACGGTTTGCATCCATTTGGTGGATGCTGTGGCCCATAGACATCTACATTTATCCTCGATTGAGAATCAAAATGCAGATGCGTTGGCACCCCTAGGACTAAGATGGAATGCCTCGTTTCCAGTAAAAAAGGATCTCCGGTTCTCTACACTCACCATACGAAACACAGCACAGCAGAAACACTGCTATTTTACGCTGGTATTTTGTGAGAGTGTAGTCCTACCCCGGTTAAGCCAACCATAATATATCTGCAGCGTGGCTCTACCACGTATATATTATCTATACGTATATAATAAAACAGTAACGAAAGAAAACTGTACATTGAGTATTTTCGAGAAAAAAATAAGTGGCTTTGGTAGAAAAACGTAACTGATGACAAAAAGTGACTTTTTAGAATGTATGTCTGTTTGTTTGTCTGTGTGTATGGTACGGCTTCACGCAAAACTACTGGATAGATTGAAATGAAATTCAGCAAAAATGTTCTTTGTAAACCAAGGAAGGCTTTAGGCTACATATTATCACGCCGTATGTTATAGGGTTTAAGGTTGATTTTAAAAGGTTTTTCTTCGTAATTGAATGCACAAGATGACATGTTATTAGTTAAAATAGAAATTAAAATTTAACTCTGAGAACATAATAATCACGCTATTTTTATAAAGGAGCGTGGCAGTAATATAAATTGCAAGGGAACAGCTATTTAACAATATGTCAACGGAGAATTTAGCGGTAAGGTCAGACGACCGTTTACCGCATTAAATGGTGCAAGTTTAAATCCCATAATATTGTTTTGAAAAATCGTAATTTTTGTTTAATTTTTGCACTTTTTATGTGCATTAGGAAATCTGAGAACTTTACATGTCCTATCTAATTGTGTGGAGAGTTTCACATCAATATTACTAAACAGATTGATTGGTGGTACAAGTTACACTATCATGAAGTCAAGTCAAACTTTTGGTTCTAAGTTATATCTTACCAAGCACATTTGTTGCAGGTAATTGATTTAAATATGTAATTCTTAGTTTTGTTCCTTGCTGCTGTTACCATATTTTTTAATGCAAAAATAATGTACTTGTCTATTAAATTAACGACAATTTAGTTTTAATTCATAATATTTGGTTAAATAATATGTAGTTTCCGTTTACTAACTAGATGGCGTTGGCGTCGAGTTAGATCGCGCTATAGTTTCGTTCCCAAAACGTGATGTTATAGGTGCCGATGGGATCGCTCTCATCCTATAGAAACGGGGGTTACCTTTGTAGTCTGTGTTGGTTGATGTGTTTAATTTTCCTGCGAATAATTATTATTTTTCCATTTACTAGCAATTCTTACGTACTTATTCGATTAATTTTCATTGTTTCAATATCTATCGTTAGTATCGGATTAAGAAGGAATTTTCAGCAATGCCTTTTAGAAAAAGATCAAATCGGTCTCGAAACTCAAGGGTTTCTAAGATGCGCAGGTTAGTTAGTAGTAGCAGTAGTTTCTCTCGAAGCCACGCAGAGCGTGGACAACGGCTAGGTGCTAACCGTGAGCGTAATGCACTAAGTTTGTCCGCAGAAACTAGCACGCGCGCGCGCGTTTGTGCGTGTCGTGTGTGTGTGTGTGTGTGTGTGTGTGTGTGTGTGTGTGTGTGTGTGTGTGTGTGTGTTCGTGTGTGTGTGTGTGTGTGTGTGTGTGTGTGTGTGTGTGTGTGTGTGTGTGTGTGTGTGTGTGTGAGTGTGTGTGTGGCCGTGTGTGTGTGTGTGTGTGTGTGTGTGTGTGTGTGTGTGTGTGTGTGTGTGTGTGTGTGTGTGTGTCTGTGTGTGTCTGTGTGTGTCTGCGTCGCGCGCGCGCGCGTGTGTGTGTGTGTGTGTGTGTGTGTGTGTGTGTGTGTGTGTGTGTGTGTGTGTGTCTGCTTGCGTGCGTGCGTGCGTGCGTGCGTGTCTTCTTGCGTGCGTGCGTGCGTGCGTGCGTGCGTGCGTGCGTGCGTGCGTGCGTGCGTGCGTGCGTGCGTGCGTGCGCGTGCGTGCGTGCGCGTGCGTGCGTGCGTGTGTGCGTGTGTGTGTGTGTGTGTGTGTGTGTGTGTGTGTGTGTGTGTGTGTGTGTGTGTGTGTGTGTGTGTGTGTGTGTGTGTTTGTTTGTGTGTCGTCTTAGCAAAAGTTATTTTGTCTGATGGGCATTTCGTGTTGACTTACAAAAATGAAAGCTCTGGAACGTCTGGAATCGTCTCGCGCATCAAGTTGTTTTCCCGTCCTCGGGCTCTTAGAATTCGACATCAGACGTTTTAGATCTTCGATTTTGACGACCCCGTTGTCGCTGGCATAAGCAACATCATCCGCGTACGAAGTCACGGGCAGCAGCTAGTATATAAATAATACTCGTAATATATGAGTATATAGTAATATATAAATAATACTGTTATTAAATAATAACTCTAAAACAAGGTCTCGTACACTACCGACACTTCAATGAGAATCACATTATCCGAAAACCCAACTGCTGTTTTCTCCTGAGTTCGTACTTTTCGTGACCTATATACTTTTCAAAAAACACTTACGACGGCGCGGCGCTAAAGACATCCGGCTTCGGGGAGAAGAACACTCTAAAGGAGATTATATATTGCTTTAAATATCGCTTTCAATCGAATATCAAGGGACTTTTTCCATTTAGTCATTCAATATAAAGTTTAAAATTCACTTACATTTACCATTCGTTCTGTGCAGTGTAGTAAATATTACTTAAACTACGAGATCTGACTATTGACAAAATAATAATTTCAATAAATGCAAGATCTAAAATAATCACAGCGGCTAACATCAATAAGAGAGTTGAACAATGCGGTCACTGATACGTCCGCAAGTGTGGCGCTGTCAATCTTTGCAATTTAACAAGTATTAAGAACCACTGATATTATAAAGTGTGTTTTTACCTCGTCCTTAGTGCGAAAGGAAATGTATTGTGAGAAAACCTTATTTCTGGAAAATAAAAAAATATATGAAAACATGAAATGCGCCAATCCGCATTATGATACACTCGATTTCGCTGAATCATCTTCTTATCGCTCCTTCATCTTAGAAATGAAAGGAATCCTGTGCCACGCAATAGTATATTTTATTTAAGAGTTTTACTTCTTTACTCGACTGCCCCAGAAAGACGTTAATGTTTTTCGAGTGTCTATGTATGTATGGATATTTCCTTGGCACGCTCTGTACCCTAAGTGGCTTGATGGATTTTAACATATAGTGTGTCGTTAGATTCCTCTTAGTGGTGGAAGTGACAGAGGGTGCGTTTTTTAGTTCGCGGAATGGGTAGGTAGGTAATAAGTGGGGACGTCGCCGAATTACGTGCTAATTGAGCAACTCATTATTAGTATAAATACAGCTTTTATTGTAGTTAGATCATTGGTCTTTGAGTTATCCTCAACCAAACAAGTCCATCGGGAAGAAATTGTGAAATATGGAGAAAATCGAGTTCCGTGCCTTTATAAAGTTCCTTATGTGCGGAAAATCAGTTCGGACTATTACTGGAAAAGATGTCATCCAATTTTTTTAATAGGATAAGGGTAACAAACGACCACACAGTCCACCTGATGGTAAGTGGATGCTGTGGCCCATAGACATCTACATTCGATTAAGAATCAAAATGTAGATCCGTTGTCATCCCCGAGGAATAAGATGGAATGCCTCCATCCCAGTAAAACGGGTCTCCAGTTCTCTACACTCACCATAAGAAACACAGCAGCGTATTAAACTGCTATTTCACTCTGGTTTTCTGGGAGACGGTGGTCCTTCCTCGGTCTAGCCGAGCCATTCATGCTACAACCATAATAAAGCTGCAGTGTGGCTCTACCACGTAAAAAAACTATGGTTTACAATAGACATGGAAGGAGTAGTGATTTGCCGAGTACTCGGCTGAATACTCGGCTTTAAAAAAAATGGTAAGCGTGCGGCGCGCAGCTATTTCCCTTACACAGAGTTAGGGACGAAACGATACGAGTAAATATAAGTACTTACTCGATACTTTTAGTATATGAAGCAAAAAGAAGCAAACTCGACCTAAATAGGGTCAAAAACTAGTATTTTTGCATCACAATCATCCTCTCTTATATCTTAAATATGAGTAATAATAATTTCTATTAGAGATGATGATGAGATGTACGTTTTTAATATTTCTGCTGTATCTCATGTTCCTGATGTTTAAATGAGTCTAATATAATAATAATGATAAAGGCTCTGAAATACGATCTCGTGAACCGGAAATTGCCGTATTACAAGTACTTGCCGGAAGCCGTGCTCGAAAATGACCGCGCCAGGCTCTACTCGGACCGGGCCATCATCAGACGGGACTATCTTGCGAATAAGCCTGATATTGTACTGATGGACCGGGCACAGTCAAGGATATTTTTGGTCGACATTACCATTTCGTATGACGAGAACCTCGTGAAAGCCGAAACAGATAAACGAACAAAATATCTGGACCTGGCTCACGAGGTAACGAACATGTGGGGTGGTCTGCCGGCCGAAATTATTCCTGTAGTCGTCTCTGCGAATGGGCTGATCCCAGTCAGCCTCTCAGGTCATCTGAGGCGACTCCGTGACGGACCGCTTCGGGCTCAAATGTTGAAGGCGGTGCTCCTCGATACCGCCCGCTTCGTCCGCCGGTTTCTTTCCCTTTCCTCCAAACCCTCGGCCGTTTGGTCTACCCTGCCGAAGCCTTCCGTCTGGTTGGATCTTATTTATTATGTATTTTTTGTATTTATTTTATTTTATTGATATTTATGTACATTTATCTTTTCATTTTAACTTAAAATTATATATTTATAGAACCCAACCAGATGAGAAAATATATAGATACCCCTGATAATAACTGGCTTTTTGGTCTTAATTTTTCTCTGGATAATTAAGGCCGAGTACTCGGTACTCGGCCGTTAATCTCGGTGCTCAGCCGAACCCTAAAAAAAGGCCAAATCCGCCGAGTACCGAATCTAAACCGAATACACGTCCCATGTCTAGTTTACAAGTGGCATACCCTTTTTATAAACAAGACAGAGAGTTACTTGAAGACGACTCACTCACTTCGGAAATTATTCAAAAAGTCGAAAAATTAGTATAAGAATATGTCCGCCGAAAAAGGCACACCACCACCGATGAAAATTTATGGTGGCACAATCGGCTGAGAAAATCATGGCGACAGTCTTTTGGGACTCAGAAGGAATCCTAGTGATTAGTTATAAAGGTGTCTCCATAACCGGAAATTACTACGCTTCAATCCTAGTCCAATTGAAGGAAACCATAAAGGAGAAAAGAAGGGGAAAATTGACCAAAGGAATCCTTCTTCTGCACGACAACGCGCCTGTTTACAAGTGCCATGTTGCGATGGCTGCCTTACAGAAGGTGGGCTTTGAAATTTTGCCACACCCTCCTATAGTCCTGACCTGGCCCCCAGTAATTATTATCTATTTAAAAAAATAACTTCGTGGGTAAAATTTTTTAAGTGGTGAAGAAGTGAAGGAAGCAGTTTCGGCGTATTACATTACAGATTGTGACAAAATTAATATTTATAAACGTAAACTTTTTGATCTACTAAATGAAAAAGCATAATATTCTTTAGATGAATTCCTTAACGATACATTTTGACATTAAAATATTATATCATTAAATTACATTGACTATATACCTATCATGACATGTGCTAATTAATACTAGATGACAATTAGACAAAATGATGACAATTACTATATGCTATATTATACTAAACCTTTATTATCTTTAAAATTTTCTTATTATGAATACATTATTTAATTATTTCGATTTGAAACTGACATTAGGAGAGAAAAAAAATGTTATTAATGAATGTTGCAATTATTATTTTATATTTTGTATGCCTACTGGCGGGACATAGAGAACCTACCTTGTATTTTACTATGTATATATTAACATCTGAAAATTAATCTATGTTCACAAAATAAACTGATTTGATTTGATTTGCATTTTTTAGACAAAAATCATTTTTGAAGTGAAAACTTCTTTAGCATCGTAGTGATTTGAAAGTCTATGAAACGAAAAAGCGACAGTGAAAAGAAACACATAAATTATAAGATTTAACGTGGGAGAAAATGAGATAGGAAGCATTATAGATTATAGCTCAATGCTCGCGAGAAAAGAGTCGTAAACGCCGCCGAAAAGGCGTGGCTTACGTGTTTTGTTCAACAAGGTACGAAGGTTTCGAGTGCCTATTGAATCAACAAGCATTCAAGAGCAGCCAAACCTCAACTTCGTAATAGGTGAAATTGATATAAATCTATAATTAGTGAGTACTATATAAGGTATATCGAAAAGAGTAATATAATATCTGTGTCTAATATATATGTTAAAAGGATTTTATCCCGAACTTGTAGTTTAAGTTATAATATTAAATAAATCACTTAAAGTATTTGTATTTTATATTTCATTTCATTTGAAAGTTTCACTTCTGTCGCTTGTGAGCTGCACGCATGTTTTTTTTAGGGTATACATAAGTTAATTGAAAGATCCGAAAAATGTATTAGGGTAGCAGGTGAATATATGGAAAAGGAAAAATAAATTTAGATTTTTATTTCCACTCCTTACCCCCCATTCCGCGAACTTGAAAACGCACCCTTGTATAATAAAAAAATATTATCTTTTTAGTAAACTTTTTTAAATTACTGTTTTAACTTATAAGTTATAAGCTTGTTGGTAGTTACGAATATCACTTCCTAAGCCCTTTTCAAGAAACTATTGCCCTGCTAAGTAGTCTGTTAAATTGGTTATAATGCAAATTCTTGCAAAGGAGCGATTTCTGACAGGAATGATTCGCTCTGACGTAGTTCCACTTAAAAAAAACGACGGGTTGCACTCCGGGAGTGCCGGCAGAAGTGAAAACTTGAATATTAACGTTGTGCATTTTTGATATTTTGGAATGATTAGGGAATAATTTTGCACGAATTGCTTTAATTATCACACACGAACATTCGAGCAAACGCCCTGCGCCGCCTAAACGAAACAGCAGGCGCAGGCATACATTTTCGCCGTGCCGTAGAAAGAGAGGGGGATACTTACTCCTTCGCCGCGCCAGCTGTCTCTCTCTCTCCATCCGTCTTATGAATTTTCGGCCAGGGTCACGTGTCCTGAACCGAGTTTAACATTTTTTACCCATTACATAAAAGTGTACAACGCTGCTAAAGAAGTTTTCACTTCAATAAAACTTTATTTTTAAATATAATTTTCCAAATGTTGTAAATAACTTACATTATACTTAATTGTATGGTTAGCGTTTCAAATCACTCCTGTGTTATCACCTCTCCTACAGTTTCTACGCTCATAGAAACGGTGAAAAATCACCTCAACAGCGCGTTAGACTGTCGGGAGTCGGGACGACCGCTTGCGTGACATTTACGTCAAGTGCTAATTGGCGCGCGTCGTCGGTCGCGGTCGTTACAGTCGTAGCGCGCATCGAGTGCGCTCTCGGCGCAGATTTTACTTCGTTCGCGACTGATTCGTGCCCGCTGCAACTTTCGCTCAGGCACGTTGCAATTCTAGCATTTCCGCATTCCTTTTTCATTTATTCCTGGCAGTTATTTCCGCTTATAGATACTATTATTAAAATGCGTGTGATTTATTGTCGTTACTAAGGTGTTTTTTTTTAAATTACTATTATCATTAAAACGAAGAATTGCTAACTAGTTACTATATTACATAAGTATATTGCTCTTTTCTTCTTCTTTTTTTATCTGTCCGTAAAAATCCCCTACTTGACATGGATTGGTCCCATTGTATCATGATCTTAATAGTCACGCTTGACAAGCGGAATGACGATCGCGGTATTAGTAGTGTTAAGCTGAACGCACATTTTGTCAGCACCGTACGCGCCGCTTTTAGGAATTCGTTGCATGAAATCATATGAAATCTAGCACATTACAGAAGCACCGTAAGCGCCGCATTTTATAATATGCGCTAGGTATCCGAACATTGAAGGATTCATGCTGATGAGGTCATATAATGCTTCGCGTTCGGCACGTGCTGATACTCAGTGTTGTCTAATGTTGCTAACTTAGTGGATTTTCCACTAAAACTGGTGATTTCGACTTTCTTTTCGTAATATATTTTTAATCCATTTCAGGAGCATTTTCCTTTGCTGAGTAGGCAACAATGAGCCGTCACACAAGATTTTTTTATAACTTTTAAATAATATACAAATTTAAAATTATACTGTATTGATAATCGATGCAAAAAAAATATTTTGCATCGATTATCATGAAGACAACATTTTTAAATTTAGGATTTTCCAAATATTTAAAAATTCATTACTCCGAGAATATTAACTTTGTCGTAAAAAGTCATAGGAGCTTATTTATTCGTATTTCATTTCATCAAGGAATATAAAAATAAAATGATTCCGTTTGAAAATAACAATGCCTTAATCGAAAAAAAAATCGGTTTAAGCAGTATGACACCGAGTTGCCCCATGGCAAGATACATAATATATATAATCAATAGGACAATTTAAGGAGAATCGCAACCTGCCTGTCAAGGGTGGCAACTATGCCAAATGTCAACCTTGTGTGGCAATAGGGTATTACACCCATTTTCAAAGTATTTTAAATGAATCCTAGAGTGATAATGAACCACTATAATTTTTATATAATTTTTTTTAAACTAAATATTGCCATAAAATTACTTTTAATCTGTTGTTTTAAATTTTCGCGTAAAAAAAAAACGCTAGCCGCCATCCTGTTTAACTCCTGACGTCACTGTCTTAGAATTTTGCCGATTTTGCAAAGGAATAAGATACTTTTTATTGTTTAATCTTTTAATGTTAAATCGATGAGTTATCATCTATGTCACTGTTTTGTATCTGAATGCAAAAATACGAGTATAAGAACGCCGGGAAGGTTATGGATTCAAGTGCCAACTGATTTAAATATAAGAAATACTTGGTTAAAACTGGCAAGAAGTTACCCAAATACATTATCTACAAAAATTAGACGATCCTTGTTTTATTTGTATTATTACTAATTCTATCATTCAATAAAAATAAAGAAAATGAACTCTGCGTTCGTGGATTTGTACTGTGACCACAACATTCTTCCGGAATTAGTATAACTAATTTGATAAATAATCAGTGCATAAAAATGTTTAACTAAAAATTCAGTGTATGTATTATGATTATAACATAATATACTAATTGGGGTGTCTGTGGGTATGCGTTAATTACGTTACATATTGTATATATATAACAACGTGACGCGTGATATATATATATATATAAACACTAACCCCTGTCACCCAGAGGGTAGGTAGAGACTACGGACCCATACGTATACATAATGTAGTGACTTAAGGAGTAGACTTTCGAACTTTCGAAAACCTGATGCCTAATAAGTTTAGTTACGAATGGCCTGAGTGAGTCGTTGCATGCAGTAGAGTTGCGTCTGTGTTCCAAGTATCGTAACGTGACGCAAGCGTAGTGATGTATTTTCCAAAACTTTTTTAAATCATGATCATCCGTCCTTGTGATTTAAACAGTGCTACTAAGTCGACAGGTAATGTTAGCTCATCGATTCTGGACGTTGCACCCGCCACGACATTATCTTTACCTGATACATGCTGAATGTCCGGGGTAAATTCTGATATAAAATCCAGATGTCGAAATTGCCGTGGATAGCACTTATCTTTCGGTGTGTGAAAAACGAAGCAAATATGCGTATCATCCGCGTGCATACTGTGAAGTGTATGGCTTCAACCATATGTCGGAAATATCGGATACATTCATAGATTGCAAGCAGTTCCCTATCACACGGATTACAAATGTTTGCAACAGTTGTTTTTCCGATGTGGCAAAACTGCGCTAATGGCGGTATCCGACGCATCAGTGATTAACTCAAGTTTCGCATTTGAGTCTGGATGTGCTAAAAGAGTACTTGTGCATAAGCTTCTTTGGCAGTTTTCAAAAGCTGCTTTTGTATCTCCATAAATGTTTACCGGGTAGGAACCTTTCATTTCTCTGTCAGTAGGTAATGAAAGGGTGCTTGAATTTCTGCCGCACCAAGGATGAATTTGCGATAAATATTCAGTATCCCTAAAAATCGAAGAAGTTCACTCACCGTCCTTGGTGTCGGATAATCTTGGACGGACTGCACCTTTGTTTCAAGTGGCATTATTAATCCCTCTGCCGATAAATATTACCTTCTTTGTTCCAAAGACGCATTTAGAAGTATTTATGACGGTTCCGTATTCTTTGAGTCTGTTGAATAACCGACGAATATTTTTCAAATACGATTTTTTATCTTTGGAGACAATTAGGAATTCGTCCAAATAGGCAAAGCAGAAATCCATACCTCTGGTCAGTTCATCGACGAATCTCTGAAACGCTTGACCTGCGTTTCCAAGACCTATGTAATGTACCGGAAGTCGTAGAGGCAAAAAAGTTGTCGTGATTGCTGTCTTTGGTATATCCTCTTCACTAACCGGAATTTGGTTGTACGCTTTCACCAAATCTATCATTAAAAATGTTGTACAACGAGATATGTTATGGGTGAAGTCGTGGATATTTCGAATGGTGTAGCGGTCTGGAATTGAGCGGGCGTTGGGCATCCGGTAGTCGCCACATGGACGTTATCCATTTTTCCATTTTGGGGCGAGGTGCAAAGGAGACGACCAAGCCCTTTCAGATGGGCGTGCTATTCCGTTTTTAATCAACAATTCAAACTCTTGTTTTGACACCTTGAGTTTATCTGGCGCTAATCGGCGTGGTGTGGAACTAATTGAAGGACCATGCGTAGTCCTAATGTGATGGACAGTGCTGTGGGGCACATTATATTCCAGCTGGACGAGTTATTTCTGAATAGCTACGGAGCAAGTCGTGATAACGCGAATCGCCGATCATTGAGAATAGTGTTCGACGATGTTACAGGGGAAGCTGTTGTTGAGAGTGATGTGGCAGTTCGGAGCCATTCTATTTATACTGCTTTACTTCGGAACTTTGATAGCGTGATTTAGGCTTCGATGTGTTACGCTTGTAGCGCGACGACATCGCCACCACACACCTATGCACTATCCAGGGTGGCTAAATTTTGACTAATATATTTCATTCACTCTGTTGATAATGTCAGTGTTTATCAATGCAAATCAAAATAAATAATACATTGAGACTGTGCTATATAATTAGTTATTTTAAAAACGAGAATTATTTTTAAAATATTGTTAGCTTGCTTTTTTATGGCTGGAGATAGGCTTAAAGTAACATACTATATTTATGTTTCAACGAGATCCTGTAATAAATACATCATACGGCAAAACGTGCGACGATAATCAATTTAGTTTCAAGCCGTCCGAACGTCGGTCAAGACGTCGAGAAACTTCATAGAGCCGACGACTGCGGTTTCGTCAGCTGTTTTCCAATTGACCCAGAACGCAGCGTCATCGCCTACGTCACGAATCGAATTGGGCCACTGGGCTTGATGCGTCAATGCAAACCAAGTGCACTGTTTCGACTCAAGCACTACATGTTTAACATTCATTCATCCATTACAGCCCACTATTGAACACTATTCCACATTTTGTCATAGTTGCCACGTTTGGCACGCGGGTTGGCAAACGCAATATTTTTTTTTATTTATAAACAGGATGATGATGCTCTTCTCCTATTTTTGGTTTCCCTCTGTTGCCACTTACGACATCCATGGGATGATATGGAGTAGGGTGCTACATGTATATCGAAATAAATTGTTCTGTTTAAAATCAGTGTTTTTAATAATTATTAATTAGTATGTAAACATAATGATTTCTTTTTTATTCAATAGTATGTAAACAATTTAGTTGCATAATTTATATGTTAATTTCCCTCACGGTTATTAATTTCCATCTTGAATGCGCGTGTAAGTCCGTACAGTGCAATGGAGCGTAGACTACAAACGTCACAAAATGTAATCTACAATGTTTCTTAACGAACAATATTCGTATTCCATAATCCATATCCAGGTACCGTGTTAGCGTATGGAAATTGCTTTTGGAAATAACAATATTGTTTGTATAAAACGCTGTTTCGCCCCATAGCCTCAACGCCGGCTTGATGATGCCTGTGAGCTATTGTAATAGATGCAAACTTGATTTTGATCATAAAAGACTATTGCGGAAGCCTTTTATAGATAAGCGAGCATGCTCTCGTATGATACGAAGAATTTGTATTCGCCCTTTACTTAAATTTGTTTTACTTGGATCAAACAAAAATGACACTATAGATTTTCAACAAAAAAAGAAGTATAACATCAAGAGTCGTCGGGAAACTGTTTTAAAATATACACCCGAGAAATAGTCCACCTGATGGTAAGTTGCTGCTGAAGCACTGTAGCTTTCTTCGTAGAAAGCGCTACAAATAGGTTGTCATCTTTTAAGACTAAGTTTGAATGTTTCCGGTCTGTAGCTATACAAACTCTCTTAACTTTTAAACGGGGTCTCCTGCTGCTAAATGCTAGTAAAACCTCAACAGTAAAGCTCGCCTTAAAAACTTCAGTAGAATCAACGTTAGTTTTAGCCAATGTCGTATCTAATGCCGTGTAATGTTGGCGACAGAGAATTCACTACCCCATAATGTCTCGTGAATATCACAAGAGGATGTAGAGAAATGAAACAGGAGAATGGCAGCAGCATCGGCATAAGACTCGACTGCCAAGCGGCTGGCACAGGACTTTAGTAGGTTTTTCTTATAGGATGTGGGTGACAAACGAGCACACAGTCTAACTTATGATAAGTGGATCCTGTGGTCCGTTTTTTTTCAATTCAGAACCAAAATTTAAAGACTAACAAGGAATACTTCGTCTCCAGTAAAAAGGATTTTAATAAATGATGAATGAAAGCTAATGAATGTCTTCAATGATATTTTTTATTGTGTTTTATTTATTTTGCGAACATCTTGAGTCCCCTAACTTTATTTGGGGTAACGGGGAATTCTTCTTTCTCCGAGTTTAGATGTTTCTCACAGTTTATTGTTCATACGCTGTTTACTTTAAAGCTTAATTTAATGAAATCAAAATTCATTTAAGAATAACTTTTGAAACAATATTTTAGCTTATGTGTCACTTCTTGCAGAATTTATTAACTAGATATAGCATTTACTATATACAGTTTAGTCGGTCCCGTTATGAATAATTTGCATCAGTCACTGTTTACGCGGATTAAAAAAATTTCAGAGTTCTTATGCGGAATTTGAATTCTTTCTTTTGTGCGATATCGGCGCTCCCACTCCCCGAAAAAAAATACACTTCCAGCTCTATATTTTCGCCTTACTCTAAATGTGAAATATATTTCAATTTGCCTGTAAGACCATTATCCAGTACAAATGATGTAGAAGACAACATGTTGAACGTAAATAATTACATTTAATTTCTTTTGTCATTTGACTTTCTTTAAATCGTTACCATATATTAGTTACTACTAGGATTTTCCCCTGTATAGTGGAGGCGTTTAGATACATTAATTGAACACGGACAAAAATCCTGACCCACAACAATTATTTTTAAATCATATCAATACTTGTACCGTCTAGGATTTGAACCCACGCCTTTGCAGCCAAATAAGTTACGTACTTACTATATTTACTTTATCAGAATGTCTGACTAGTTAGTCATTCTATAGCTAAATTTAGGCCTTTCCTACAACGAAGGTGTTAATCGCCAGTTGGCAGCAGGGTGCGGTCGCATGCGACCGCTCGGGATTTAACGGACGCATGCGACTGCATGGAATTTTTATGGGGATTAAAGGATTAAGGATGATGTAGGTGTAGAAAGGGAGCGTATTATGCTTTAGCGATTATCCGCGGTAACGCAGAAACTACTAACATCGTAAATAATCAAATATTATATCAACAAAATCATATATTATCCTTTTACTAATAATTTTATGCATGTAATTTGTTTTAAATATTTAGATTAATTTTATAAAATTATACATATATTCTATTACATATGGATGAAGTTAGGTTACAAAAATAGTAAAAATTGTATACATTTAGAGTAATATAGAGAAAATATACGTTTCGAAAGCAGTAGCTTTCGAAGCGTATATTTCGACATGGTCCACTTAGCATCTTTTTCTAGGGCTACTTAGTACGGTGTTCTAGTTCTAATTGCTTTAACACGTTGGTTAAAATAAGCACGAATGTTATGCACGCATCATCATATTACATTGTCTTCATCATATCAGTGTCATAAATTTTGATTATTGTATAATTACATGTTGTATTTCGAAAACGAAATTTTACCTTTTTCATAAAACGGCACTGACATGAACAGTTTAGCTGATTTACAAGAGGCTTCTATAGGACTATAGCCCAAGTACTCCTTAAGCCAACTTCAAACAAGGAAGATACAGATTTGTTGTCACATTCTGATTAAGATTAAGATGAAATACCTTACAGCCTGTAATTATACCAGCCCTCTTCTTCTAAAAAAACTCTTCAGACCGGAACACACAAGTGCACGAACTCTATGAGGTGGCAAAAATAGGTAAGAGGTTGGTACCTAGTACGTACCTAAACGATAGCCTGGGCAGAAGTGGAGTGCGACCACTTTGTGAAACTAATCTAAATATTAACGTGAATTAAACTATATATTTATTAATCATCTGTCTTAAATCATAACGATCATTAATGGCTTGCGTTAAAATGCCCAAAGTAAATCATGATAATTCGCAAAAGTTCGCAAAATCCATCCCTTCCGTTGATCAGATTTGCAACGTTTGTAAATGAGCGTTCGCTTTCCAAACGCGTCTTTTACTTTTTTCTCTAGTCTTTGATGGTGGCGATAATTTAAACGTGTTTATGTATACGAAGAAAAGATCCGAACGCACAAAAACAACGCCTCGGGCCGGTACGAGAAAAATGGCAATAAAACCCTGGTAGGACCTGTCTTTAATGTGGTAGAATTTCTTTTTAAATTTTTAAAAAGTGTTTCTTGGCCACCCTAATCAGTAAACGCAAATTTAAATATTTACGTTAAATCATATGTGTTACTGAGTTCTATGTTCAGCAGTAGACTTGTGAAGGGCTGTAATGATGATGATGACGATGATATGTATTACTCAGAGGTTTCATTACACGATCCAAGACAGTCTCTTGATAATCACAAAAATTAAGCTTCGAAACTAGGTGGGACAAACCACCATTTTATTTTGATTATTTAACCATGATAGATGCAGAATGATGACCATTCTGAACTTTTCCAACATGTTGCGAGGTTTCTTTAGAGCTGTGAGCAAACACTTTATTTTGCTTGTTGTTGTGCTCCTTAATCGTAATAAAAATATCTACATAGCACATTTCTGTCTTCCACTAACGTATCGCGACAGCAAGCGTTTTGATCTATCAACTCACTTAAGCTACTGGGGCTGATTTGAATATGTAATGTTTATTGACGGTAAGCACATCGCTTCAGGAATTAGCGACAGGCTCTTAATTTTACGCGATTATATTTTTTCTTCCATATCACACCATCATGACAGAAGAACTTTTGGTGTATTGTTGATAGTATACTTACACAAACATACGGTTTAAGTTGAAGTGTTTAAATATATGTCAAATACAAAATTTTGAACAAAACAATAACTGTAGTTTGGTTTTCTTTATCGCTCTACTCTAAAATGTAATATAATCACAGTGTATGTATTGTATGTGTGAATATTACGTGAAGCGTTGGCAAATCAAACTAAATTTCTTATATTGACTTAGCCAGTTTTTTAAGAACTTTAAATTTTAACAGTATAGCTAGATTAGTCATATGTTTTGTCTTTGATTTTAATATGCATTGTTTTTATCTAAAAACCTCGTTCTTCTGCATTATGTTTACCATAATTAAGAAATACATCAGGATCACTGATAATTTGTCGAACGCGTGACGATCCGCAATAAACAAACTCCGACACAACAACCCATTCTAATTTGATGGCATCGAAATCGCTCCCAGCAGAACGCGAGCCGAAGGAGCCAGACGTTATTAATCAGTGTAGAAACTCGATCGATACGGAAAATCCCATATTGGATCGCCAATAGTTAGGGACTCAATAAATATGGCATATGTTCCCGCCGAATACAATTTCACTACCGGTTTTCAACGGATTATTTCATTGTTTGCTAATATGTATTAAGACTACTTGAACACATTAAATTCATTTATTTTGCGTTTGAATTATATTTTACTAGAAACATAATTACCGAGGCAAGCTAGATTAGAGTAGAGTACTAGAGTAAATTTCACAGTACGCAAGCTACCCGGGGTTGACCCGTCAGCACCAATGAAATTGTTAATTGTAATTTTAAGTACTAATTTACCACGTGTTTGCCTGTCAAGGAAAACATCGTCAGGAAACCTTGTCATAGAAATAAAATATTTCGAGGACATGTGAAGGCCGCCCACCACTCATTTGACCAATGCCGCTGACTAATTGCAGCTTCCTCTCAGAAATGAGAGGTCTGTGCTCAGCTGTGAGACATATATGATAATAAAGATTATGTTTACGTGGTAGAGCCTAGCTGCAGCTGTATTATAGTCGTAGCACGAATGGGTCAGCTCGACCGGAAAAGGATTACGCTCTCACAGAATACCAGCGTAAAATGGTAGTTAATGCTGCTGTGTTTCGTATGGGGAGTGTAGAGAACCAGAGACCCTTTTTACTGGAAACGGGGCATTCCATCGTAGTCCTCCGATGTGACAACGCATCTGCATTTTGATACTTAATCAAGTATATATGTAACTATATCTATGGGCAGCAGCATCTTCTTTCTTTTGGATAAAAGGTTCATTCAAAGTGGCTTATCGACGGTGAAGTGCCAATATCTCCTATCTTGACATTTTTAGGTAAATTCACTTTTTTATACATTTAAATATAAAGTTCGAATTCGCATGTCTTAGTAAATTCTCTGTACTTATATTTTAACTGTAACAAGATTTATCACAATCTAGAAATACCTTCTAACTAAATCATCGTATCTATTTTATGACATTTCCTCCTAACTTCTAAACGACTCATCTATACATGATCGTTGTTTGCTTCCGAGTTATAAATTAGAATTTATTCTGTGTGCCAAAGAATCTGGTAGAAAAAGATGTTCCTCAGTTTCACGTAAATATTTCAGTAATAATGAAAATACTCAGAAGATAGAACCTGAACCTTCAAACCCAATAGACAAAACTAGCTCCCACGATGGTGACTATTTAGGTGACGACAGTGACGTAACTTATTGTCCCTCAGACACTGATCTAGCTTCGAGCAATTCTAGTTCGCAATTACTTTTAGATGAAACACGATAGTTTCTGGAAAAGTATGAACAGGGACCAGCGCAAAGTGTATGTATCCGGTATACACATTTATAACCTATAAATAAACGTCAAAAAAAACTCCACAATAATTGATTTAGTTTAGGATTAAAGCAAAGGTAAAGGTAAAGGAGAATAAGACCGGGTCGAAAAGCTGAAGACCCTCTTGTTGATCTGCGAGTCATCCAGTATTAACTACAAGGTACTTTTTTCTTCAAAATTTACTTTGATGATGATTGGTCAGAACTACCAGTAAGACCGTGAACACTAAATTCAATACAGTATACACCTTTGCATGCCGCACCCTATTCCTATAGCTTCTTCTAAATTCAATCATATTCACCAGTTAAAAGAAGTATTACCAAGAGATGCCACTTGTTTCATGATACTTCACTATAGGTGTGACCTTTTAACAACTTTTTATTTCATTGTCATTTGATTGCATACCTACTTTTGAATTACCTATATCGTATTACTAATTATATTAGATTGTTTTTGTTAGACGTCATGACAATTTTTTGTTTATAAACAAAATAAAGAATTTGTTTCAAAATATTTAACGTATTTGTCAAAGCCTTTACCATCTAAGTATCTTAATTTATTACAAAAAATAAATAAATGTAAAGTTAATACCTCCTAACTAACCGAATACATACAATACTATATCGTATTATATATTGAAATGTCATTAGAAACAAAGAATTAGCTATTCTTATTTATAATAAATAAGTATATTCATCAATTTTAAATCAGTTAAAAAATTAAACGTTTTTTTTTCGCTTTGTGTAAAATTCTAACTTCAGCAGTTAGAAGATATTGGCACTTTACCGTCGATATGTGGTTATCATAAATATTTAAAGGTTTTAATGAATGTCAGATATTAATTTCAATGGAACGAACTTGTTATGAAAACAGGAAGTTTTGATGAAATCCCTCAACATTTTAGAGATTTATATGTTGTTAACCATTAGAGTGTTATATTAACAGGCTTCAAATACCATTTTTATTAATGCTAATTTCAAAAACGTTCGCCTCAATACTTTATAGACTCCGTTGTTATTCGCATTGTATATTAAAACAGTCGGCATCGGATTGTATTGGAATTATTTACGAGACATAGATACTACCCGACTTGTGTAAACTGTAATAACTTTCTCTTTGTAATAAGCAGTGTCCAATGTAGACGTATCCATTTCATGTGGCAGCATCGTTTCCGTTATAGCAAACAGTGGATTAAATATAGTAATAAATACTGTGTAACTTATGCCACAGGTATTGGTTCATATTACTGGTAGAGAACAGTTTATAGTAAATGTATACTTCATGTAAGTTATCATCAAAAAATATCTTTTAGTACAAAGTAAAAGCAATTTACTAATTTATTGGGTCGAAAGTTATTGAAGTTTATATCTTCCATATTTATTTTTAATGACGTCATAAAGTTATAGTCTGTGCTACTCGCGCAAATTACAACACATTTTATCAAAATCTTTTGTGGAGTTACGGGGCGCATGACTATCTATACATGGCTTATCAAATGCTTATAATTTTAGCGGTTACAAATAAAAGCCTTATTTTTAATGTTAGCCGCTGAAATTTGGTCAAGAATTCTAAAAATAACTTTTAATCTAATTTACCCACGCTTATACTTTTTACTTATTTGTGTTTGTGATTTCGTATAATGTAATGATAGATCTTGTATGTATGTTTATGCGTCACAATAAACTTATTAATAAAATATTGTTTAGAACTTTAACTTAAGCTCAAAATCAAAAGGAATACTTAAGTGAGATTCCCCTGAAGCACGATTCGCAATGAATCCGGCCCTGACAGCCTGACGTCATTATTCAGTGCGTCAAAACACGCGCCGTGTTGATGACCCCGATGACTTGCACCAATAGTCCCGCGATCTCGTATCGATCTCATTCAGGCCGCTAACCATCCTCGCGTTCGTCGAAAAAAACTCAAGCATTCATATAAAACGTTTTCATTGTTTCAGGTAAGCACCTCCTACATTGGGGGGAGAGGGTTCTTGCCTCCCGCTCGCACTTTTGTTCCTCGTATGAATTTTGAAATATTCACCGGCTTGTTCGGCCTCTCGCAATGATAACGGCGGATCATCGTTGGGCTATTAATGTGAAATTTTAATGTAGTCTGTGTGTTGGTGCGTCATGTGTAGATCGGTTTATTGATTTTAAATTTTAAATTGCGTCGAAGTTGTATCCTTGTATGTTTGTTGGCTCGATATTCTTGTTCTATATGAATAACATACATAGATATTTCGATTTTCATCTATTAACGAATTGCTGTATTTTATGTTTGGAATTTATATTTTTGTGTATCTAATCTTGTACAGGAATGGCAGGAGATAAATTAATTTGATTAATAAGATCAGTGTCAGTTATAGACAAACAATCGCGAAACAGTAAAAAACCGAAGACAATTTAGGTTAGGTACCTATATGTGTTGGAGCCGTAAGAGAATCTACCAAGACATTTGTCGTTGCAAATTGCCAGAAAATTTTTGTGGTTTCCGATTATAGTATCCTTTACCACATCGAAAACGAAAACCCAGACCGAAGCGGCCAGCACCGACAAAGATGACATATCCTCCCTTCAATGGAAGAGGTCCATATCTGTAGTTATGAACTTTATAATAATGAACTAGACAGTGGGTTCTTTAACCGGGTCGTATTGTGGTGCGACCAGTACAGTGGTGAAGACCTTCGGGACTGCAGTCATTTGCTATTCCAATATTTTTACAGGTCCACTTGTGAAGATAAGCCTCTTCCAAGAATGCCACAAAACACGGCCCTTAATAGCCGGCATCCATCGACTTTGATTTCCTGCACCTCTTACTAAGCTGTCCACCACTCGAGTACCTTTCTTCATCATTGGTTGTCAGTACTTCGAGCTGTAGGCCGTCATATTTTTCACTTCAAATTACTGATCCGTTGGGCTATGTCGGTGACTGTGGTTCTATTGTAGATATCCAGAATATACATGTAGAACCCGAAAGGATATTATATCTTCATTACGAAGTCTTATCACGCAGACAGAGCAACTCCGAGCATAGCCCCCTCAATGGACAGTAATCTAAAAGATACGGTATCAATCTTTTTCAGTCCAGTAGCTTGACAATGTCTTTCAATGCAATCGTAAAACGTTTCGACATAACGTGACTCTGTCAGTCTGATGGAATGCCTAAGTAAAGATGGTACAATGTATTTCACTTTATCTTTTTTAATAGGATAAGATTGATAAAGCGGGCTACATACGACATGATATCGGTGGCGATCTAGGGTGGAGTAGTGGGGATGCCTCCTAGATTGCCTCTAAATCGTGTCGTATGTAGGGCCATCCTAAGTCGTGGCCGATATCGCCTCCTTAATCGGCTGGCAGGAGCAAAAATGCAGCCGATGCTTCCTAGATCGAGGCCCCGCTCCTTCCGTACTGCGTGTGTGTAGGCGCATCGGCCCGATTTCTTTTGGCAGTCGCTGCCGGCAGCCCTCGCGGAAGGACGTTAACGAAACGGTGATACTAAATGACCTTTTTTACATAACAAAAATTTTACATTTTAAACATGTGAACGGAGTAGAAGCCTATGGCACTGATATTTTACAAAATACAAAAAAAAATTGAATAAATAAATTAATTAAAATCTATCGAAATTCAAATCATATCCACCCTAGCCTGTGACCTTCCGAAGTCAAGAATGCCTGTTAAACTAATTGTTTTATTGCCGCTCATAAAGTAGGGTGTATGAAGTAAGTAAGGAGAAGATAAAGTCTCTCCTCAACAACTAACTCCTATTCCAACGCTATCAACACAAGACCGCACTCATATCTCTTACGTGCCTTCATCCTCTCATCAACAACTAACTCCTACTCCTTCACCATCTCCACATCAACAAACAAGCTATATAGAAGGGAGTATGTCCGAAATTAAAGGTTTCTTTATGTTAAAAAAAAGATATAAGCTATTTTATTTTTTGATAGTTTTAATCCATAAATAAAGATTACATTAAAAAAAGTATACATATTATTATACAAAAGTATTTTATTTCTTTGTGTGTAGTACATACCCGATTTTGTTATTTCTTTGTTCGTTGTGTGTAGTACATAACCCGATTTTGACCAAAGCAGAAATGAACAAAGAGAAGAAATAACTAAATAGCATAGGTAGGAGAAATTGATGTTTTTATATAAGTTGCGAAATCATAAATGTAGAAAAATTCTAGAAGGTTGTAAAAACTGTCTTCATCCATCCGGAGAAAATTAATCATGTCTTTGGATTACAGACCATTTAGTACGTTTATGTGGCTTAATTTTTGTCTCTTTTGGAGCCATTTTTCACCCAGCAACTCCTCTTTTTCTATTTTCGAATAAATTAACCGAGAGGGCTAATTCCAAACCAACACGTTGGTGTTTTAAGAGAGTCGGAGGCATTTTGAAGAACTCTACCGCATATGCGTTCCGCTCCAAGTCCAAACGCGTACTGCTAGGCAGGCCCGTGTGTAGGGTCTGCCTCGATAAAAGCCCCGATTTCTTTCCACCCTAGATCGCCGATATCGATACCGATATCGTCTCGTATGTAGCCCGCTTAAACAAGCACCATGTAGATGCGTTGTCACGCCTAGGACTAAGATAGAATATCTCATTTCCAGTAAAAAGGGTATCCGGTTCTCTACACTCACCGTACGAAACACAACAGCATTAAGCTGCTATTTTACGCTGGTAGTCTGCGAGTGCGTGGTCCTTCCCCGGTCGAGCCGACCCATCCTTGCTACAACCATAGCTGCATCGTAGCTCAACCAAGTTGCAAATCTTAAGATTATAATAAATATAAGGTTATAACTTATAATATAATGTATTTCATTACATAGTAATAACCATTGCTATATCAATAACAAAGTCTTTTTAAAATAATTAAAAGTAATTTATATTATTTTAATTGATTAAAGAAGAAAGAAAGAAATGCATTAGCCAATATATTTATAAGTCGTTGTAAAGTGTTTGAAAACTTTGAGAAGTCTTGAAAAGGCCATTGTTAATATTAATATAGCTATAAAATTTTCTTAATCGAATTCGCTTTTTTAACCATCGGCCCAGATAGGGAGAGCATTATCCAAATGCGAAACGGACTTAGGGTAGCCATATAGCTCACTTAGGATATGACTTGTCTTATTCTAGGAGAAGCTTAGATCAACGTAGTTTTTACAACAGTTATCATTATTTATAGCTATATCTTTTATAAGAGTATCTCTAGACATTTTTATTTAAATATATTTATCTATAATTATACAAATATGTGTACTTTTAACTTCTAATTCTTGTTATTATAAGCCGTTTTAATTGAATTACTAAGTTATGTAAATAATCAATATTTTAAACATTTTAGTGAAGTGTAACTGCAATATACATTTGAAATTGCTACACTCTATATAAAAATAGAATTATAAAGTCTATAAGGTACTGAACAGGTATCAGCCTCATTTGAGGAAAGTTAAAAAATGTGTACGTTATTATTTAGCTATTATAAAGGCGGACGTAGGGCTGGCGACCCTAGTCCAGTCGGGCGGTCGAGACGGTATCGCGGCGCCGATCTATTTGATGGACTCGCTACTGCGGCGCGGAATAATCCCCTAGGTGTGCGCCCACCGCTAATCGCATCATGTGATCTAATACACACGACGATGCACGCCAGCAAATATTTTGCTATTGAAACATATCCCTCGCTTTTATATTCTGAGTGAATCGATCGATTTTAAAATGCTTTCAAATTTACATCAATTCGGTCAATCCGACATTTAAATGAGTGATAATAAATATACCTCTTAATCTTTAAGATTATTGTACAGATATGTTTGTTTGGGCCGTAGAATACTATAATACACAATAGAATGGCTGTCAACCTTATTTTGTACGAGGTTCGGCGTCGCCAGGAGCACACAAGCAATTACGTCGTATTATCACTACTACAAACCCGATTCGCTGTGTATATATCGATAGACTGAGTAAATTTAAACATTTTAGACTTTTGATTAATGTTCAAGATCATCATTAAAAAAATCGTTTAAATTTTAATACATATTTATTCGTAAATAGTGTGTAATTTCGCATTTTCAGAAATTTGGAAACAATTGTAACGTCAAAACACATCTCGTGTTGACAGTTAGTGACATACGTGTGAGTTGACATGTTAGTGACATTTTAGTGGCTACACTGGCTCTGCCCACTCCCCCGTTCTATTATATATGTATAATAGTATCCTATGGTTTAAGCATTGAACATTCTATTTATCCTATATAAACACTGTTGAGGGTTGAGGAAAACAATTTCATTTTAACGCTGATACCAAATTGTTCGTAATTGATTTGGAGCGATTCTTAAATCCACAGATACAATTTATTCATTTAATATACCAACAATAACCAATTCAAAATGACAGTTTGTATTAATATAAATAGGTCAAATGTTTCACTTTTGTATTCAGTCAGGTTATTATTTTTTTTATAGAAGAGGGGGCAAACGAGCATGCGGCTCACCTGATGTTAAATGACTACCGCCGCCCATGATCAACCACAACATCAGGGGAATTGAGGGTGCGTTACCGGCCCTTTAGAAAGGAGTAAGCTCTTTTCTTGAAGGTCCCCAGGTCCTATCGGTCTGGAAAAATCGCCGGTGGTAAACTATTCCACAGAGAGGTCGTACGCGGAAGAAAAGTCCTTTTGAAACGTACAGTGGTGGACCGCCAAGCATCCAGATTGTGTGGATGATGTTTGCGTAGTGCGTTCACGAAATTTGGCGGCTGGGATTAATTCCAACAATTCCTCAGAGCACTCCCCATGGTATATGCTAAAGAAAATGCAAAGAGATGCAACATCTCTTCGCAGCGCCAGTTAATCGAGCCGATCGGAAAGCACTCGGTCGTCGACGATTCGAGCCGCTCTGCGCTGGATGCGGTCAAGTGGAAGGAGCTGGTACTGGGGAGCCCCAGCCCAGAGATGGGAACAGTATTCCATGTGCGGCTGAACCTGCGCCTTGTAAAGTTGCAGGCGGTGTGCCGGCATGAAATACTGTCCCGCTTTGCTGATGATGGATAACTTTTATTTAAGGTTTGAAGAAAAATCTAAAGACTTGATAGTTATTTTGTTTCTATGCCTATGGTTGTTACAATAAATACGTTTAAGGTTCAATAGAGATTAGGTGGAGAATTGCTCGAGCATTGTCTCACAGATTAATAAATCAACCTTATACAGTTACAAGAGCTGTAAATAGCGTGCAAGATATACTTTTGTTATAGCGGATAAGTAAAAAAAATGTTAAACTTGACCGTATTTACATATAAATTATACGGCTTATAATTACAAGTCAGCTATAAAAAATATCTGTCTATACAGTTTTTTATATTTCCTAATTAAAATTTAATACAAGTATAATATTCAAGAGATAAGGCATAATTAATTTAAGTAACGCTATACAGCTAAACCGCTAAAACGCAGCTCGTAGAATCACTCATGCATGTTACATTCATTACGAACCTTCGATAATGAGATACCGGGCTTGCGCTCGACGATTTGTTACCGTATATAATCATGATTTAAATTTCAAAGCAGACATCTCATAATAAAGTTAGCGGTAAAGAGGCGGCAGGAACAATAAAACGGCGCGTGCGGCGGCGCCGAAACGCTCCAGTTGTGTGCGACTGCGCACTGTCTGGAGTACTCTGCCATGGGAAAATGAACTTAATGGATATTCAGCGGTAACTCGATGCATATTTTTCAGTTTATTTTTAAATGAGTGCTAGTTTTGGGCATTGAACCTTATGAACACTTTTGGGGTTTTCGCTTGTCGTCATTAATGGATGCTTGCCTTCATTCATATTTAAGCTAATTAGTGATTCTTTAGTTTAAAAATAATAACTGCGTACAAAGTCAATGTTCAATTTCAGTGCGTTGTGATGGTGTTGTAATTTACAGCAATTAATAGATATGTTGTACTTAAAACGATATTCAATGATATCAGGTCTTTCAAGACAAATCTTGCATACGGTTCGTAGACATTTCGAAAGCAGATATTGATTAAGGTCTGTCAGAAAAAATGGAGTATGAAAATAGTTTACTAACGACTAAATATTTAAATCATTCTGTTTGAAAAATGGCCTATGAAGTGTCGACTGCGTATTAAAATGTTATCAATTTGACAAACCGTCTTGCCTTGAAGTCTTTCCCACTTGGCTGACCGAAGAATTTTTTTTTTATCATCCGTGGTGAGGAATTAAGTATCTAATACTAATACATAACCAAATCTACTAGCGCGAAGAAATACTTAAAATACGTAAAATAATACCTTACAAGAAATGAATATTGAATAGAATAATTATTCTAAAGATATTCTGTGCTGTGAAATGCGAAACGCTAAATATTGTATAAACTTTCATAACAATAGGTCGGGGAAAAGTTTCTTCGTATTTTGTTTGCATAAAATTGAAGAAAAATCTCTTTGGTTATACTATTTGTATCTATTGAAATAATATTAGTTTTTACGGAATTTATCGCGTATATTTAACTTTTTAAATACCCGACGTTTCGAACGCTTTACAGCACTCATGGTCACGGGCAGGACTGAGATGTTCAACGTAAATAGATTAAAATTTTACTTTTGTTCCGATCTATGCAGTATGAACTTATGGTATCTCGAAGTCTTGCAGTTGTATGCTTGGGTTGGGATTTAATTTTATTTATTATAGGATCCCAAGCAGATGGTAGCACCCAGCCATCTTCTCTATTGAAATTAGGATGTTTTTTGATTTCAATAGCCTCGCGAATCATCCTTGGAAGGAATCGGTGTTCTTTAGCGAGGATCTGCGGTCTATCAAATCTGATGTAGTGACGGGGGCGATCCTGTACGTGTTCACAGACTGCAGACTTCCCGGAGCGTCGATTCTTCAAATCAGCTATATGTTCTTTAACGCGGGTTCTTATTGATCTTTTAGTTTGTCCTATGTAGGAGAGACCACATTCACAATCAAGCTTGTACACTCCTGCATCTTGCAGAGGGACATTACACTTGACCGATGGTAAAAACTGACCAATCTCCTTCAGCGGCTTGAAGTATGTTTTGATGGAAGCGCGCTTCAAGATGCAGCCTATCTTGTCAGGGACTCCTCTAACATATGGCAGTACAGCAGGTACACGCTCGACTGTGGCCGGCTTCACTCGTTCACTGTGACGTAGGCAGCGGGACTCGAAGCATGTTGTCATGCAAAACTTGAAAAGCACTTGTTTGTTAGTAATACTGCATATTCTACAGGCGCATGTTGTTTTCTTCCAGCCTTCTTGAGTTGCACAATTGAGATGTGTCAGTACTTCAACAGGCCATACGTAAGACATACAGAATTAAACAATGACTGCACATCAAAAGTGTGAAGTGTGAAGTGTGTGAAGAGTGAAGCCGGCCACAGTCGAGCGTGTACCTGCTGTACTGCCATATGTTAGAGGAGTCACTGACAAGATTGGCTACATCTTGAAGCGCGCTTCCATCAAAACATACTTCAAGCCGCTGAAGAAGATTGGTCAGTTTTTACCATCGGTCAAGTGTAATGTCCCTCTGCAAGATGCAGGAGTGTACAAGCTTGATTGTGAATGTGGTCTCTCCTACATAGGACAAACTAAAAGATCAATAAAAACCCGCGTTAAAGAACATATAGCTGATGTGAAGAATCGACGCTCCGGGAAGTCTGCAGTCTGTGAACACGTACAGGATCGCCCCCGTCACTACATCAGATTTGATAGACCGCAGATCCTCGCTAAAGAACACCGATTCCTTCCAAGGATGATTCGCGAGGCTATTGAAATCAAAAAACATCCTAATTTCAATAGAGAAGATGGCTGGGTGCTACCATCTGCTTGGGATCCTATAATAAATAAAATTAAATTCCAACCCAAGCATACAACTGCAAGACTTCAAGATACCATAAGTTCATACTGCATAGATCGGAACAAAAGTTAAATTTTAATCTATGGTAACCGCGGTTAACTATGACATATGGACGTTGAACATCTCAGTCCTGCCCGTGACCATGAGTGCTGTAAAGCGTTCGAAACGTCGGGTATTTAAAAAGTTAAAATATACGCGATAAATTCTGTAAAAACTAGTATTATTTCAATGTGTAGTGTTCGCGTAAATATAAGAAATCATTATTTGTATCTAGTTGGTTTTAATATCAATACATATATATTACTATATTAATTATTAAGAAAAAGAAAAAGTAAAAAACACTTTCCCATCATTTTTCAACTGTTTTTCTATCCCCCAAAATGAGTGAATCTATCGAAGAAATTCGAAACATTCTGAAGTTTTATTACAGTAAAGAGGAAAATGCAAAACGAGCTGCGAAAAAAATTGTAACCGTAGTGTAATGTGGACCTAATGTAGTGTCAGTAAGAATAGCGCAAAGTTGGTTAAAGCATTTTCAGTCCGGAAATTTTGATGTCATAGATGCAGTTCGTTTTGGTCGCCCTCATACGGATAAAGCCGATGGCATTTTTGAATAAGTGTAATAAGATCGGCATATTAGTAGTTATAACATAGCCGAGGAATTGATAACAAAACAGTTTTGGCCCATTTGAATAAGTCTGGCTATACAAAAAAAGCTCGATATTGGGGTACCACACGAGCTCACTGAAAGAAACCTGATAATCATAATAATCGTCATTTGCGATTCTCTGTTAAAACATAATGAAACTGAACCATTTTTGAAAATATTGATCACTGGTGATGAAACGTGGATCACCTACGACTAGAACGTGCGAAAAAGATCATGGTTAAAGGGTGGTCAAGCTCCACTGACTAGCGAGACCCGGATTAACACGCAATAAGCTGGTGATGCTGTGTGTATGGTGGGATTGGAAGGGAGTCATTTACTATGAACTTTTACCACCGGCATTAGTCATCGATTAAGATCTATACTGCTAACAACTACTGAGACTCAAGCAATATATTGAAACAAAAAACGGTCGGAATCGATCAACAGAAAAGGGATGGCGTTTCATCTTTATAACGCCAGGCCACACACATCTTTGGCCACACATACAAAAATTGAGAGAGATTGGTTGGGAAGTGTTAATGCGCCCACCATATAGTCCTGAACTTGCACCCTCAGATTTTCACCTGTTTCGGTCTCTTCAGAATTCTTTGGGTAGTGTTAGGTTATCATTAAGAGAGGACTGTCAAAACTAAGTAGTTTCGCATTTTTTTAATTAAAAATCCTAAGATGTCTACAGAAACGCGATTATGTCAGTACCAACAAGATAGCAATATATACATATTATGTATGTATATACTGGTACCCGAATGCTATCGATCAAAGTATTAAACCATATTTCATAATTTTACTATATCGGACTATCGTGTTATTTTTCCGGTTTAGATTTCGGAGTCATAGTTTTGCATAACAACTTTAGTCATGCTGTTTTTTTTTGTTGTTTATGAATAATGTGGTTTTTTTAGAACACACATGACGTTGTTATTTGTTGAGGTCATCGAGTTTATTTATATAAGTATTTGTTTTTATAGCCTTTATGATTGATATCATCTATCTTAAAGTTATAAATAAATTTTAAATGCAGATTTACCACGTGCTTTCCGTCCGTGGTGAAGGAAAACATTCTGAAGATACGTGAATACTGGGATATTAAAAAAGAAATATTTCCGGAAACATGCTAAGTAAGCCAATACGTATTAAAGCTAAATGGCGAACATTTCCTTCTCAGAAATAAGGGCGCAGGCCTGTGCCCACTTGAAAACAAAATATAACAAATTACTCTAGTGATGCAAATAGCCTCTGGTATTATAAAACTAGCCAGTCGTACTGCAGATGTGGCTTAAGTTTAGCCGACGCAAAACTCTACGGTCGAAGTCGTTAGTCCAATTTGGAGGCAGTTAACACTACGCAACCAACTTTTGGCCCCTTATGCACAATTTCGATTTCTAACACACCACCATTGGAAACTTCTCCCAAACTTTTTCAATTTAATGGTTTAAGCACTGTTTTTTGAACGCTTTTCGTTTTGTTATTACTGTCACTTTACCACTAATAATATAAATGACCTCTAGACGCAATTATTAGTACGTAGTTGGCAAAACCGCAATACCGCTTTTTGATTATGTATTTATACGCTTTTTCGTTTATTTCACACAATATGAGTTTACTGGCTCTTCATACCTTTTAGACCATAACATGTCAGTCAAAGCACTGCTTTACGGCAGTACTAAGAGAACATGGTTCGGCCTTAAGACAGACACTTAGGCATAAAATGTCCTACCATCTAGTTAGTAATTGACTTAAAAATAACACAATGCTAAGAGATTTTTTAAGTGGTAAAGCCACGCTACTAGTTATATTACGATTGTAGCACGAATGAGTAGGCTCGACCGGGGAAGGGCCAAGTTCTTACAGAATACCAGTGTGAAATAGCAGCTTAATGCTGCTGTGTTTCGTATGGTGAGTGTAGAGAACCGGACAACCTTTTTACTGGAAATGAGGCATTTCAACTCAGTCTCAGGGGTGACAACGCATTTTAATTTTGATTCTTACTTGAGAATAAATGTAGTAAATAAATGTCTATGGGCTACAGCACCTACTTACCATCAGGTGGACTGTGTGCTCGTTTGTCATTCATATATTTTGAATATTTAGACCGGTCGCAATGGCTATTTTAGTGCCGCGACATCGATTCGAAAATTTGTAGTCTCTTTGTCAAGTTAAATCCGTCCGGCACCATTGATTGTCAGATGGATGACTGTGCCTTGCAAATTCAACATCAAACAAATTTTGTGCAAAGCTCGATTGACACGGGGTTTTTGTATGACGCAAGCGTGACAAAATGTTACGTTCTTTCTGTATAAGCTGACACGACCCTTATTCGCTTGACTTTAATGACTGGCGTTTTACGTCTGTAACATATTTGAATTGTACCCTATGTTATAGTTATTAAGTATGTTGTAGTATTGTGATTTAGACGCTGACGTCAACGGTGACGTTATAGCAGCCATTTCCTTTGTTCGCTCGGAAAATGAACGTAAACAACAAACGATTCGATGCACGTGATCGTTTTTGTAGACGCATACGCATACGTAGATTCAAAGTAGCATGTTAAGCGTGAATTGTTAACGATTCCGTGTACAGGAATTGCATTAAACTGTATTGTAAATGACACTTAAATATGGATCACGCAGTCTTGTGGTCGCTCTCCCCACACTTATATCTAGATTGATTACTCGTCAAACAGTTTATCAATAGTCACAAGCATGTTGGACCTCGTTGCCTTTTTATATCTACCTAGTGCAATTGCAGTCTGCGAAACTGTGAAACTTACGGCTAGTACTTATTCCGTAAGCTACCACGGCTATTATAGTACTACCGTTTATACCGTTACCATTATAGCCTATCAAAAGTCTACGGCTCTCACATAGGCAGTCCCATAGTAGTGATAATTGCCATAGTTGTCACGCTTGGCACGCGGGTTGGCAATCGGCAGTTTTTTTATTTTTAGTTGTTATTAGGAAGACGCACTCATTATTACACATTAGTGCTATAACATCTGAGGTACCCCGTAGCGGCGGGCAAGAATATACATTCACCCACATTGTCCCGTGAGTATCGTAAGTCACGGCAGAGAGAAAAACACCAGGGGATGGGCATGAGCGACTTCCTTATAACAATTTTTTTAAAAAACTGCGGCAGCCAACAGTAATCATATGTGATTACTTGGATTCTTCAATAATTAGACATACAAAGCCACGAAGACTTATGACACTTCATAGAGAGGTTTTTAGTAAAGTGAGCGGACCTTTGCTCATAGTACGGCTGCACTTTGACTTATTATCCTATTCATTGACTTAGACTCGACCGTGATAAGATTGTTATGATTTTGTTAAATTTTCATCGGGCTCGATCGCGTAGCTCAAGGTGACCGGATGGTGCGTTGACATTCAGACGCCTTTATCAGATCGACGCGGCCGTCTATTAGTGGAGACGGTTGCTAAGTGTGCTCGTATTAGTCTCGTTCGCACGTAGTGTTCTCACCACTAATATTAACTTGTTAAATTATATATATATATATTAATTACGTGTCACGTTGTTTGTCCGCGATGAACTCCTAAACTACTTAACCGATTTTAATGAAATTTGCACACCGTGTGCAGTTTGGCCCAACTTGAGAGATAGGATAGTTTTTTTTTCCCATGAGTGCCCCACAATTTTTTTTGCGAATTTAAGGATTTTTAATAGGACATTACAAAGGTTCGTCGAAAAGGGCAGAACAACGTCTGCCTGGCAAGCTAGTATATATATATATATATATTCGTTCTTGTGATCTGATAGTATTTAATATCAAATATAATCGCAACCGCTAAAAACAAAAACTTGAAATGTCGGGAAAGTTTAATTAAACGCAATAAAATTCGTATTTATTTTGCTGAAAGAGACTGAGAATGTGGAAAATGTTAAAAAAATGGTCAACACAAACTTTTAAATCTATTGACATTCGTTTACGGATGTTACTTTTAAAGTTAGTATTTTGAATATTTATTTATCTCTATTTACATATATAATAATTTTATATATTTTATGACCTGGTCAGGTCCAATAGAAATTATTGAGTTTTTCCGTCAAGAAATTCGGAAAAACTCAATAATTTTTGAAAACCTTGAAGAAAATAGTTTTATTTTAAGGCGCCGTAATATTAAAAATTAGCTATTAATAAAACGTAAAGGCCGACTTTAAAGAATTAAAAAGAATAAAATATCTTCAGTTTGCAGTAGGTTCAAAGACAACATAATGTATAGAAGAATCAGACTCGACTTTAGAATGCTATTATTACTATATATGTATACGCTGTTTTAATATTTTTATTTATTTCAAGTTTCTTTTACTTTTTAATATAAGTTATCATATTTACCCTTTTTACTCCCGACGCAAACATATGTTTAACGTGTTTATCTCTGTGTTTGTCTGTGGCATCGTAGCTCCCAAACGAATGAACTGATATAGGTTAAGTTTTTTTTTTGTTTGATGGCTTGATCAAGACTTCTTAGCTTGATTGATGATGATCCAATAAAATCTTTTTAACCGTTTTAAGGTCATCAGCTCTTTTATTTCGGTAGTTTAATAAATTTAATATAATGAGTGGGATTAGGAATATCACAATCTCTATGACCAGACCTAAATTATCTAAGATATTGTACATAACATACATTAAAAAAACATATATCTAATCGAATTGTTACCCTTGTGTTCTTGCAGTTTAAAGAAGATATGTGTCTAAACTATTACCACATTCTTGTCAATTTTATGGGTAGTTTGTTGATGCCCTTGCTGTAGAAGTCGGCTATACGACACGACGCTCGATGAACCCCTTAAAGGCGTTATTTAACGGAAATCTATTTAAAAAAGAAAAAGTGGAAATCTATTGGGGTAAGGTCTAGAATCTAGATAATATGGTGGAAGAAGGGTCTCTAGTTTTATTTCTACTCATTTTGCCAAACTGTGTCAGCAACTGTTCGTCAGTCAGTTAGTGAGGTATTTAAATTTGAAATTGCTTAATATAATTTGTCAAACTTCTCTATTTTACATCAAAAGCCGCCAGCGCATTTGATTGCACTATCTTGTCTTTAGTTCTGCATTATTAACATTCTACTCCGAGTGGCCGCGAGGTTCATTTGTGAGGTCATATTTTTCCGAACGAAAGAAATTCAGCTAATAACTCACACGCTGTTCGCTAAAAGTGTTAGATTCTTATCATTGGTATTGAGTGCTGTTTGAGATGCACTGTTGCCACGTCAGAACTCATATCAAAAGATTACACGAATGTTATTAGTCGAATTTTATTAATCCGTGATTATAAACAACCATGGGTATTACTAAAAAAATCAAACTCAAATTAGTAAATGATTTTGAGAAGGGAACAACATGTCTTAAGTAATAAATTTATTTAAATTTAGAATTCCAAGTCAAACATAGCTATTAATTCAAAGTGGCAAGTTCAACAAAACGACAATTTTATAAGTAAGTTTTATAAGTACTAATGTAGCAAAATTATATAAAATTTTAACCATGAAATATTTACCGTTGCGAAATACAATTTGCGTATATTTATTACCTTTAGACTAGATATTAAATCAACATTTATCACTACCTAATGTACATTTAGTACAGGATCACGGGCGATTGGCATCCGTGGCCGGAATTCAACATCTTGTCTATAGCCAATTCGTCGGATAATAGCTGGAATTGTGCGCCGCCGGCGGATGAATTTATTGACTGGATGTCGTCAGCACTCGAACCGAAGCCACAGATTCGATGACTTATACCGACCAACATGAAGTTTTTAGTTGATTTTGGCAACTGTTATATACTATAATGGTCAGGAAAATTACTAAAATTACGTTAACAACACAAACGTGGTAGAGCCATGCTGCAGTTATATTAGTAGTATAGTTGTAGCACGAATGGGTCGGCTCGATCGGGGAAGGACCACGCTCTCATAGAATACCAGCGTGAAATTGTAGCTTAATGCTGCTGTGTTTCGTATGGTGAGTGTAGGGAACGGGAGACCCTTTTTACTGGAAACGAGGCATTCCACCTGTAGTTGTCTATGGGCCACAGCAACCACTTACCTTCAAGTGGACTGTGTGCTCGTTTGTCACCCTATAACACGAACAAAACTTAAAACAAGGCAATCCCTTTTTGTTGTTGCGCTTGAAGGAAATCTGCTATATGTTCATATTTCTGTGCACTTGCACTTGTGAGGAATCGACTAACCGTAACAAAAGCTTAGTGCTTAAACACGTGTAATTTTAACAATCCTTTTCTTAAGCCTATTTTTTACACGACTACTACAGTGTATCCAACCCTACACTATCGTACCACTTTCTGTAATAAACGCATTTAATTTTAAAAATTTTCACACTGAAAAACAAAAATTCAAATTTACTGTTGGCAGTCGTCACAAATTTTTGATGTTTAGTACCAAAAAATAAAAATCACAAAATCTGGACTCGATAGGTGGACGCTGTTGACGAGTAACTAATAAGTTTTATATTTACACTAAAAAAAAAGTCCGGAGTAATTTCGGAGTGACCCTTAATGCGCCCTTTGCCGGAAAGGCAGGATAATTTCTACTAGATCAGCTATATTAGTTTTCTTAAAGCACTAAGAACAAAATCCACCAGATTTTTTAAAATTGCTTAATAATAGGTTGGGAAAAAAGTTTCTTCGTATTTTGTTTGAATAAAAATCTCTTTGGGTGTACTGTTTGTATCTGGCTGGTTTTAATATCAATACATAATACGTCATTAAGAAAAAGAAGAATAAAAAGTAAAAAACACTTTCCCGACATTTTTCTATCGTTTTTCTGACCGCCAAAAATGGGTGAATCTAAAGGCTCTAGTATACGTTGGCCGAACGCGCTCGGCAAGCTTCATTCTTCATTGGTAGCTAGATGAAGATGGATGTTAAGGCGAGCAAAGAAAAACTACACATAGTATTGATCTATGTGTAGTTTTTCTTCTATCTCAGTTTGTCCTTTTTAGGGTTCCGACCTCAAAAGGAAAAAAGATACCCTTATAGGATCTACTAGCTGACCCGTGCCCGCTTCGCTGGGTGTTTTTTTCCAAATAAAAAATAGCCTAAGTAAAGCCTCTAAGCTACATTAACCCTGAGCAAAATTAACTCGGAGATAATTTATAATAATAAATTAACATTAGGTAGGTACTCTGAAATCGCAACTAAACATGTATTATTTAATGCAGTTAAGGAAAGTTACTAACTCTGGTTTTATTTTTATGTTGCCATGTTTGGGGTTGCATATAACGGATTCATTGTGATAATAATCAATGAACCTAAATATAGTTCCAGAAACCTAAATACACTCGGTGTCACAAAAATCGCACCTCCCCGAAAAAATGTTACTTGAGTATCTGGCTGTCAGTGTTTACATTTAATCAAGTCAATATTGGTATCTACTGAAAGTGTGTTTATTGACCTTTAAATTAACAATCTTTTTGTTTTATAAACTTAAGAAATTTCCTGAGTACGAGATGTTGAAAAAACTGTTTCAAAAATACGCGTCATAAAGATCACTAGTACAGTGCGTTATGTGCTATAAAAGGGCCGGTACATGTAAAATGTGAGAGAATACCACTGCGGTTAAGCCGCTCAAGTGATTGCGCTACTGCAGTCAGAAATGCGACAGTGTGATGTCGCTTGGCAACTAAATCTATCCCACTTTTCCGTTCGACTAGTTTTCCAACGGTTTCAGGACACTGTTCAGTGCTTGAGCGCTGCACATCTCAAAGAGACGATCGATTCATTGTATCGACATCTTTATGCAATAGATTCTCGAATGCTGTAGAACTGCAACAGCAGCTACGATCAGCTCGCAGAACATCTGTAAGCGTCTCTACGATCAGAAGACGGTTAAGAGAAAAGAAAATCGGCCTGTAACTGGTCCAAAATTGACCTCACACATCGCAGAGATCGATAATCATAGTTGGCGATGAACAATAACGACGAAAAAAGAAGAAAAAAATGCATGTCAGTCGACGCCAAAACCAGCCTTGTCTGCGTTTCCCGGAATGGAGGTACTGGTGGTCGAGGGTCGCTGACTGCTCACCGATACGTAATGGAAATCCTAGAAGAGCATGTGGTCCCATACGCGGGTTTTGTTGGCGATGGATTTTCATTAATTTGGCCACACTGCATTAATTGTACATGATTACCTTCAAGAGGTCGGGATCTCTGGTATGTGGTGGCCGGCGCAAAGTCCAGACATAAACTCGATGGAGCACTACTGGGATGTTGTAAAACAGCGAGTGCGGACTTGTGATCCTGCCCCAACCACACTGCAAGAACTCGAGGAGGTTGTCATTGAGGAATGGGACAACATTCCTCAAGAACGCATTGTTACGTTGATTAGATCAATGAAAGACCGTATGGAAACAGTAATTAAGGCAAGGGGCGGTAGCGCTAGGTTTTAGGCCGTTTTAAAACTTGTTTTTATTTAATTTTGTAAGTTGCAATAAATCGTAATTTTCTTCTTGTTGACATTATTTTTTTTTATTTCCCGGTAATAACTCATGATAACCATCTATTTTTTCTAATAAGTAAATTTAATTACCTTTCCAATGATATACCATACTCATAAACTTACCATTGATTAAACGTATTTAAAAGTAGTTTGAAGTAGAAATTTAAAGAGGTGCGATTTTTGTGACGCCGAGTGTATTATAATATTAGTTCATGTCGCCATGTTCGTGAAACAATTTTATTAAGGAGACACTACAGTCTACTCCGACGCGTAACTATGAGCTGTTCACTCGGCCAACGTGTTATCGTTGTTTGCGGCTTGCTCCAAATATTTTTGATTTGTGGACGCAAAACCGACACTATTTGGCTTGTCGGCGAGTGTTGGCCGCAAACGCTAAATACACACAAAACGGACCAGTACACGTTGGCCGAACGCACTCGGCGAGCGCGTTCGGCCAACGTGTACTGATTGCTACCTTAACGAAGAAATTCGATCTATTTTGAAATTTTATTACAAAAAAGGACAAAATGCGATTCAAGCCACTAAAAATTGTGATGTTTATGGACCTAATGCTATTGAACTAAACACGTCGAAACAACAACGCCTACAAAATGTTTACGGCGTGTGTTGGTAGTATTGTATTATTACAAGTATTATTACATCCACACAGTCCTGACCTTGCACCCTCAGATTTGCACCTGTTTCAGTATCTTCGGAATACTTTGGGTAGTGTTAGGTTAACATCGAGAGGACTGTCAAAACTACTTATCGCATTTTTTTATCAAAAATCCCAAGATTTCTACAGAAACGGGATTATGTCACTACCTACAAGATGCTTACAAGTTATCGAACAAAATACCATATTTATATTATAATTAAATGTAATTAAACTTTGAAAAAAAATATCTTGAGTTTGTAAAATACGCTAAAAAAATTGTGATGTTTATGGACCTAATGCTATTGAACTAAACACATCGAAACAACGCGTACAACGCGTACAAAATGTTTGCGGCGTGTGTTGGTAGTATTGTATTATTACAAGTATTATTACATCCACACAGTCCTGACCTTGCACCCTCAGATTTGCACCTGTTTCAGTATCTTCGGAATACTTTGGGTAGTGTTAGGTTAACATCGAGAGGACTGTCGAAACTACTTATCGCATTTTTTTTTATCAAAAAATCCCAAGATTTCTACAGAAACGGGATTATGTCACTACCTACAAGATGCTTACAAGTTATCGAACAAAATACCATATTTATATTATAATTAAATGTAATTAAACTTTGAAAAAAAAATATCTTGAGTTTGTAAAATACGAAGAAATTTTTCCCCGACCTTATTATACTTATGTACAGTACAGTTCGTACACTTATCGTGAATATCGCATACATTCGCCTGGTTTGGTCAAGTAAAGGCAATAATCTGGTGCAACGAAGAACTCTATTAAAACTGATCGGTATCTTTTTGCTGTCACGTGTTCCGCCCGCCGGCTATCTGAATTGTGCGCCTATTACATTTTGCTATCTAATGTCTATTGCCAACAAAAACTGTATGGAGATTATAAAATTAATAGGTCTGGATGTCTTTTTAATTATTTATTCAATTTTAACATATCAGTCTTAGTCACTTATTCAGTCTAATCCCGCCATATTGGTCCGCTAGTTCCCTAGTACAATAACATTTAAAATATAAGTACTTTTTTATTTCAATGATTAATTATGTGAACATAATTACTTGTAAAACATTTATTGTTAGTAAAGAAATTATTTTTCTAATTCTTGAATGTTAGGAATTAAAATTGAGTCTCGACTATTTTAATACAGGAAATAGCATAATATATATGATAAAAGAATATTCCAATGACAGTTAATCGTTTAGAAACTTGTCATAAAAAGAAATATTTATACTTAGTAATCTAACAAGATAAATAACATTTTCCGTCAATACTTCATCTTTAATATTAAAATTAATTTTAAATTTACCACCTCATTTTTTACTTTTAGTTGTTATTAGGCAGAGGCTGCTACCCACCTGTTTTTTTTCCCTCTGTGGCCTCTTACGACACCCACGGGATGACACGTGGTAGTGGATATTCTTACACCGCCACTATTTGGTTTAGAAAGGTTGAGGCAAAAGTAATTACCCTAATGGAAGACGCTATAATTTTTGCAAATGGCGTCAAATGTCTAATCGGTTTTGACAATTTGAAGTAAATAGATGTTAAATACATGTCGACAAGTCATGAACTGTGTATACGTTATTATTCCCTTCGATTGTCTTCGTCAACAACGCCCGGGGCTGCCTCGAGCCAAGGAAGAAAGTAATGGAAATTATTCGTTGCGCACAAGCCGCGAACTGGTATCGGTGGAGGCAATTTGCTGAATAAATGGATCGGTATAATGTCTGGGGGTTCCCTCAGTCTTAGTATAGACATACATAAAGTAGGGTTCAATTTTTTTTTTCAAGTGGTTGGCGTGATTGTGGACGAAAACGAATACGTGTTTAGTTTAAGTTTGGATACAGTTCTAACTTTAAAACACATAATATGCAAAATATTTGAAAAGAAAAACAACATGAGTGTTCTTAAATTTTTCTGTAATTTATATGTGGTAGAGCACATTAGAAAAGAAGGATTTATAGGAAGTTTAAACTTCCTATATAAACCTTTCTTGCATTTTATATTTTTTTAAATATGCACTAAACATTAAAACGGTAACTTTCATTGAAGTAACGACTATTATAAATATATCATAAAGCTATTTATTTTCCAGTTCCAGTTTTAGAGAAAATAGAGTATACCGATATAGTTCTAATTCTTGTTCCAAATTGAAACTCAGTTGTTTAGAACTATTTGCTAGTTTACACCTTTGTCCACTTTACCTTTCAATTCGGTATTGGGTCGAGGAAAAATAATATTATTTTTATTTAATATTGTTTACCTACTTACATGAATGCATAAATTATTATCAATTTCCATAAGTGCTATGTAAATTGATAGAGGAAGATGTTGGAATACAAGCTTTTGTTTCCTAAAAGTTAATTATCTTTAAAACATTAATTAATACAAAATAGGTGTAGAAAGATGCTTTTTACAGAAAATTGAATTTAAAGTTCTTGGTATATTAAACTCTGAACAAGATTCAAGTTTTAATATTGATTGTTAAAACTTGAATCGCGTTCAGAGTCTAAAAGAAGCCTGTCTCAGTCATTTATTGCTATTAAAATGCACAAAATAATGTTTGTAACAAACAAGATAATTGTACTAAATAGTATGAATATGTCATTAACTGAATATTTACCAGAATTGGTACAGCATAAGGTAATAGCAGAGTAAGTTTCTTCTTTTTTATTAACATCTTATCCTTAAAGACATTTTAAGGATAAGATGTTGTTGTAAGCTGCAAATTTTTGATGACGGTTTTGGTGTCCAGTCTGTTCGTCCTGTAGCTACAATCCAATTCCGATGTAAATTATCATGTTCAGGAAAACTGCAACAAACCATTCAATCTTTCAGATATTTAATTAATAGACACTGCAGAATACATATCTGTACGCCGTAGGCAAATGATCATAAGTCACATTAAGCTAATTGTTCAGTGCACACGTTTTAAGTCTCAATTTGAACATTACTCACATATGTCACTTTACTACACAATTGTGTAAAGTTCTAAATAAAAAATTATTTGTTGTTTAAAAGTAGTTTTTGATTACAATAAGATACTAATAAAAATGTAATTAATTAATTAAAGAATGAACTTGGGATATGCTACCTCTAACACTAAAGATGATTTTTTATAAGTTACATGTAATAAAAGAACATCCTAAGTCCAGATTTTCAAGGCACAATGAAAATCACGTTTCATTAATCACAAGTTTTGTTTACTATTCATAAGCATTATCGTCGTCGGGAAAGTCCGATGCAGTGGAAGAATGTGGAATTTTTTTATAATAGTCATGACAATATGACTGCAATTCAATATGAATGTAAATCTTGGTATCTTTATATTTTTTGGCTGAAATTGGAATTAAGTTTTGGTTCATATTTTGTAAACTTCCTGGAAAATTCAACTCCTTCCTCTTCTGACGCCTTAAGTCTGTCATTTTAAAATTTTGATTATCAAATGAATTTTTATAAAATAAATACCCAGTTTTCTTTTCTAACTTGCAAAGTAACTGACTTTGAAATTTGAAATGGTTCCTTATCAATATTTACTTTTCTATTAATAAAAGGACCATTAGTAAATAATAAATCTTAAAATTTTAAAATCTTCAAGTTCCATATTGTTGACTGTATATTTGTAAAAACATAGCAGAATAAATTGTTGCCAGTCCCAAGGTGTTAATATTATAAGTGTAGGTAAGTTTTTACATCTTCTCTCAATATTGGCACGTACAGTATCTGCCTAAATATGTATGTGTCCTTTTAATAAAACTTTTAGTTCTATAACTTTGAACTGAGAAAATTTTTAAGAAGGAAAAACATGCACTTGACAACATAAATATTCTTATTTATTATTACATAAATATTACATTACATTACATAAATATTCATATTTGCACATAACAGTTATCTGACGATATGATCATTTGTTCAATATCTGATCCTGGTACATTTTTAGATGCCCAGTTTAAGATGTTTGAAGCTATTTCGTTTCCATCCCTTTGAGCTTTAGTTTCATCCCACATAAATAGAAATGCAGAACTGTTAGAACCATCATAAATATTGTAATTTAATATCCAAAGTTTTCTCCTATAGAAATTAACCCCATTTTAGGTCTGTATTTTGATTCAGACATATCCTGGGATTTATGTTTGTACCTATTGTCAGCTTCAATTAAAGGTAAATTTTTTTTGTTTTTCTATTTACAGAAGTTGTTTCTCAGTGCCATCCTACATCCCTTTAAGTTTTGCTGAAAACATATCGCAATCGCCACAAGTATAAAGTAATTTGTAAAGAACGTACATTCGTTCAATAACATCTCTTTGATCTTTCACGATTGTAGTGAAATTTATACTTTGGGAGAGATGAAATGTGGGACATAACAGATTTGATAATTTCAGGATCCGTTTAGTTAGATGGTTTATGTTTCCCTCTTTTGTCACTTTCAACAACACATCCCTCTTATCTCAGTCTTAAGCAGTCTTAACCACTTGTTGAGAAATTTAGAAACATTGTCTTACAGATTGCTGTTGTTACAACATTAACAACAAAAGAATACACTAAAGTATTTGATCCTAACTTAGATTCATCTCCTGATCTCAGTTTTTGTTTTGTTGTAGGTTTTGACTGGACACATGATACTATGAATTGCATCTTAACATTGTAGTCTTTTTCTGGATCCCAATAAAAAGTAAATATCTCTTTCTTATTCTGTTCGGATATTTTAGTACTGCATTTCATTCGGCAATTCGTGCTACATGCAGAAATTTTGTTCATGTAAGCTTAAGATCATTTCTTATTCGCTTTTTTCCTGTCTTCTCTATTGTACTTCTATTCCGAACTTTAATTTTTTTGTTAGATTATTATGAATTTGTTGTAAATTATTCTGGCATATAAATTTGGTACATCTTGAGATGTGCTTGGAACACCCTCTTCAAGCGCAGCTAAAGGCACAATTTACATAATACAATAAATAAATACAAATAATAAAGTGCAACTTACGATCAAAAACAAACTTCTCATCTTATTTGGACTTAGGATGCTTTCGGTTTTGATAATTGAGCGGAACAAAAGCATAAATCCAGATCATATTGTGTACCTTTGAATTAAACTGGACTTAAAACATGTTAACGAGTTCGAAAGTATGTAGTTTTTTTAGTTGGACTTAAAAATACTATACCAACAAGTAGATCGTTATTTTTTGTTTCAATGACATTACAAAGTGAATGTCGAAAAAAATGGACTTAGGATAATACACCTTCGATATGCAGATATTATTATTTCCTATAATAGTGGGTAATAATTTATAGAAAAGTTGGCCACACCGAAGATTTTAGGTTAAAATTTGCAATTGTTATTTTTGTACTTTTTTAACGATAAATTTACGTCTAGAGTACGTTATACACAATGTATGTATTTCATTAAATATTACGGACTGCCTAGTAACAGATAGAGTGGTATACTTACGAATGAAAAGACAACCCCGCCATTTTCCTTTCACTATCACTTTTACACCCTAATACACTACACCGCACCATGTTTCAAATAAAAATGGTTGGAATACTACGTCTTAATTGTTCACAACAAAATATAATATGAAATACTTATCATAAAACACGTAAAACAGTATTTTATACAAAGAATTTATCACGCTACACGTTAGCTGTCAAACTTTATTTAGCAAAGTGGTTTGCTAAATATTAAAAAACGCGACACGCTCAGCGAAACAAAAAATCTCATCGTTCTTTCTCATTTCTTTACACGACATCGGCGTAAGTTGCTCTTTCTCTTGTGTGACTGCGATAAAAGATATCACTTTGTCTATAGCATTCTCTGTCTACGCACAATAATATTGGCAAAGAGTTACATTTTCAAAATTTGAATTTATTTTTTTATAATACCGTTTACAAGTGGCCAGGTCTTAAAACTTTCAGTGTCGCCCTCGTATGCAGCATATACAGTAAATTGAAATTAAGGTGACTACCAACTCTATAGGCTCTAACTTCTTTCGGGATGCAATAAAGAATAAATAAATAAATATGGGATGACTGATAATTACATCAATAACTAACTACTAATTATTCCATGGCTGTTGAAAAAGGGTACGAAATTAATCAAAAGGTCAACGCGTGTGTAAAAAATTAACAACAGTAATTATGACATATAAAATGAAGAAAATATAAAAAAAACTTAGGCGCATCAGCCAAAATAATATTATGATATTACGACATAACTACTTTAATAAATTGTTATTTGTATGCAATGTCGACATAATAGATACTATAATCATCTATCAAATTAACGCATGATGGCATCGTCATTAACATATTAACACATCCAATTCAAACAACCAATACTAAATTGTTCTTTCACTAAATATTAATACATGATCAGTAGAAGTAATTAGTTGAATGGGTAAACAAATATTATTTGATTTTAGTTATATCTGAAATACATCAGTTGTGTGTATCAGTTATTAACATAGTTAATTATCCCGAGGTATAGATCAATTCCACAACACATTCTTATAATAAATCTGTTTCAATGTTTTCCGTCAGGGTCGCTTGGCTGGTGATCTTCTGGGTTACCCAACGCATAGATGGGCGGAGGCAGTAGAAGGAGGCGTTGGTCGTTAGTTTGGAACATAGCGAATGCTTTCGATCGGGTTTGGCACAAAGCGCTTCTTACGAAGCTTCCTTTCTATGGGTTTCCCTAAAAATTATGCAATTGGATCACCAGTTTTGGTGCATGCTCCGATTACAAGATACGTTACGTTTCGTACGTTCCACAAGACTACGTGCTATCTCCAACGGTTTCTTCTGCATATCAATGAAATGAGGATAAATGACGTATCCTTATTTTTGATGACAAATAAATAATTCTTTAATTTTTCATGAACTAAGTGCAGAACTCTAAATCTAGTTCACCCTGAGCAAGTTGAAACAAACATACCGCAAGTTATACAAATTGTATCCTAATTCAGAAATCAAATTAATTTTGAAGATAGAAAAATTTTTTACTTACCGGCAATATAAAAGTTTTAACTTTATTTTTTTCTGCAATCTTATACTTCAGTTTGAGTAATAGCCGGAATAGTCGGAATAGTCTACAAAATACTATCTCAACCTCTCCAAAGGCTTGCTTCGGACGTTAATTACGCAGTCCTGTTTTGCGAACAATCGCTTAGAATGTGCTTCTTTGTTGCACATGCCGATATTTCGTGCAATATCTACTACGGAACAATTGACCGTTTACCGATATCTTGATATCCGTGTACATTACTCATGTACACATGATACAGACTAGTCTAATGTTGGGATGAAAATTAGTGTTAAAAGCCTCACCTGTTGTATTGTTATAATGTGTTTGTAAGATTGGCCTTGCGTCTTTTTCCATCTGGAAGCAGTTAATTAATAAAGTTAAGTTGACTTAGCTTCAAACTTTCTCTTTCTCCTTATTTTTGTACGCACTTCATCTTATTTTTCGTGAGAAAGTTACTTATTAAAAACAGTGACTGTTTTTAACCGATAAGATTATCCTATGGTTTATATAATTTTATCTTTATAAACACCTTAGTAACTCATGTAAAAAACCGTGACATCAATTAAAACCAAAATGGAAATTCTGATTGAAATAACAACCTTGCACTCCAGCGTCCGCTCTGTGATGAAATGTCGCCTCACTTTACGAAGTTCAGCTTCCTACATCAAAGCGACTGATCAAAGGACGAATAAGTGACTCACATGAAAATATTTAATGTCCTGCTCGTGTAATAATCCTCGAGCAATGTAAACACTTCGGTCGCCTTTGCGGAGATTAGTCGCGAAATTAGATAAGCGATTCATACAAATTTAGATTTATTGCTATTTTGTTTTATAAATTCATAACTTTTAAGACCCAGACGTTATTTGAAATCATAACCAATTATTTTGTAAAATATGGAGATAGCTTTTACATTAAAATTTCAATATAGCTATTTAGTCTTTAATTATTTCCAGTTTTCACGGTTTACATTCTAAACTGCACGCAAGCAGCACATCGACAACAATTTGTAATAAACATTTATTTGTATTGGTAGTTTTTTGGCTGATTCCAGCTTTAGCATTGTATTTATTTCTTATCTTGTACCCTTAGCTTTTATTTGTCACTATATTTTGCAAAATAATACGCATGTATTACTTTGCAAAATACAGGTTGTCAGTTTTTGAAATTTATTTTTGGAACCTTATAATTTAAAAAGTACATGACTAATTTTTTTTTAAATATTTTTCTAATAACTGTCACGACTTGGCCTATCGCCCGTTTCCAGCTTGACGTTGATTTCTGAGACAACCTGTATATCTATTATAGATTCAGAATCAAAATGTGGATGCGTTGTGTGTGACCCTTGAAGAATAAGATGTATTGCTTCGTTTCCAGTAAAAAGGGGAGACCCTTCTCTTCACTCATCATTTAAAACACAGCTGCATTATTTTGCTGTTTCACGCTGGTGTTTTGTGAAAGCGTGGTCCTTCCCAGCTCAAGCCGACCTTCAAGGGCTAAAAATATAAAGTTCGGTCGTTTAAAACTTTTTTCTCATCTTATTAGCGTGTAAACAGTTCATTGCTGGACAAAGGGACTCTCAATAGTAAATTTCTCTCAATAGGAAGCGGATTTAGTGATCCTTACGAGGACGGCACTGAAAATTTCGGGAATCAAGGAAGTGACACAACATTACTATTTAAAAATGTATTTATTGCTTTTCGGAGTATTCTTCGCGAAATTTGACATTTTTCCATACGATGGAACCAATCATTGAAGCAACCATTCCATTCGGAAGTTGGGGTCTCCAAAATGGCCGTTTTGTAGGCGTCCACAGCTTCTTCAGGAGATGAAAATCTCTGTTCACGCAATTTATTCTATATTTTAGGGAAAGTATAGAAATCATTAGGGCTTAGGTCGGAGCTGTACGGCAGATGGTCTAATAATTCTATGTTTTCTTGCTCTAAAAACTCTTTTGTTCTGTGTGCGGTGTGAGAACTCGCATTGTCGTGATGGAGGATGATGCGGCGGTTGCAGTTCTCTTTACGGAGTTCAGAAACGACCTGTGGCAAACAAATACTAGCATACCATTCTGCATTAACCGTTCTTTGTCCCTCAAGAGGAATAGTCGTAACATGGCCGGTTTTGGCGACAAACGTGGCCACCATTTTTTTTGCAACACTCCGTGAACGAACAATTTTTGTTGGCTTTATCTAACTCATTTTCGAACACCCAAACTCGTGACTGGTTTTTTGTTTCGGGTTCGTACGCGTATATCCAGGATTCGTCACCTGATACGATGTTGTATACAGCATTTGAGGATTCTGCGTGGAATCTTTCGAGAGTTCTGACGCACCAAGTAACGCGAGCCGCTTTTTGCTCTTCACAGAGCGAATGCGGTATACATCGGGAAAACAACTTTTTTACACCTAATTGTTCATGCAAGATTATTTGTATTTGACTCATTGCTGCCATTGCTTGCCAATGTCTAAAGTTGCCTGAATTTCGCGGTATGTCACATGTCGATCTTCCTCAATCAGCTTACGCACAGCATCAACGTTTTCTTGGGTGACTGCAGTTTTTGGACAACCTTGACGGGGATCATCACTGAGCTTAACACTCCACTTGAAATTCAGCAAACCAGCGATAAATTGTGGTTTTGGATGGGGGCTTCATCACCAAATGCAGAAATCATCCGGTCAACACACTGTTTTTGTGTTAAACCACTTCGAAAGTCATAATAAATCATCGCTCTTGAATTTTCTCGAGTCAATTCTATTTTCTCAACGACTAAACAAGTTTGACAAAACCTTGTGACGAGACCGAGAATATTTTTTTAAATGAATAAATGTTATTCGATTTTTAAAACCAAGGAGTTTTCAATTAAAAAGATTTTAATATGACAGGAACAGTGGAAATATTCCATTCCCGATACTTTTAGTGCAGCCCTCGTATACTGCATACGTCTCGCATCTATGACGCTGCCGCCCATTGCCGTTCTGGGCAATTTACTATTTTACTTCTAAGATGATTATACCGCCATCTATCGGAGTTATAACACTAATTGCATTGTATGCGTGTTTGATAAGTAATTTTCCACCACATGGCGGAAAATTACTTATCAAAAATATGAAAAGTAAATTCCAAACCACTCTTTAAAAAATTTCGCGATACTAAAATACCAACAAGCCATCAAATTAACCTAAGAAACATCGCACAAACATTGTGATCGTAAATTAAAGTTTAATCATCACCCAGATGTATTAACGGATTCTCGGTATGATAATTGAATTCCGTATTATCTAAAGCGTTTTAAGATGAAATTCTCTAAGCTGCGTGCGCTATCAACGAATATTTAGATGGTTTCGCAGCAGCCGCTCCAATGCAATTCTTGGATTTGTTATGGTCTGGAGGCATTATATAAATCAATCCTTCTTGTCATCCAACAGTAGAAGCACAATAAAAACGTGTTGCATAAAATGAATTATAAAAAAATATGTACCAAACAGTTACTGTTACTTTTTCAAGGGTGTGGTGCTGTGCTTTAGGGCATTATTCCATATTAGAGCTGTATGCAGATATTGCGTTTTTTGCTTTCAATTATTGCAGATAATCTACTTTTCATCATACGTCAAAAATTCTGTCCTATATTGCTGTACTTACCGATCAAAACGGGCAAGCTTCAACGCTTACTCCTTGCACTTGCACTTGAATATCCATAACAGTTAATTCATGATTCACCCATTTTATGAGTTTTTTTATTCTGTTAATTTAGTGTCGTTATGTTTCACGTTACGTTATTTTACCCATAATATTGACTTTTAGTTAATATTTGGATAAACTAACCATCACGCTAATTATTTGATCGTTTCATAAGGATTCGACTTCCATCATTACTTTAAACTCATCGTTATCCAGCTTATAGTAATTGCGTATAGCATGACGCGGGTGACAGTTTACAGAGAGAACAAAGTTAAATCTTAAAAGGTGATTAACGATACACAATGCAAACCAAAAATTATCGATTAGCTATCGATAAAAAAATATAACCGGAATATATATTTCTTTATAAATAAATTATATGTGTACTTAATACAATTGCATGTAAATTTTGGTTACAGTTTGATGCAAATCATGTCATTATATGTAGGTACATTTCATATTATGTATTGATTTGAAAATTAAAATTATATTTTATCTTAATTGCAACATTTTTCTTAACATTAAAAAAATGACTGCCCGCACCTGTGATTTTTAGTAAGGCGTTGACTACAACTGCAGCTTTTCGAGGTACGATTGCTAGCGCTTTCGCTATATATGTGATGATTTTTTATCATTGAGCTATTATGTACTACGTACTAGAGGCGACACTGCATTCAGCTACTCTGTTCCACTCAACTGCGGTGCATACACCGCACTTTAATCAGTCACTCGCTAGGTGCTTGTAGAGTTGTCACGGGTTGTGTTGATTTAAAAAAAATCTCTTGATAAAAATATGCCATCGTGTGTACTTAGATATTGCACAAATAATTCAAGAAATGTCAGTAAAAACCAAGGAATTACTTTTCATCGGTTAATAAGATACTTAATCAATAAAAAGTATTATAGATTAATAATAAAACAAATTATTCCTAAGACGCCGTCTCGTGTCATGGAATATAGATTATGAAATTAATATGTTCAGATGCAACATTTCTGTGGGTACTTAAGTATAGGACGAATATATTATTTATACACACCTTTTTTTGTAAAAACATATATAAGATATAAGTTATTATAATTAGGCAAAGTTTTTCATGTTTGAATCTGCTAATTATTCTTTTATTTTATTTTTAGGTTTCCAATTCAAAGTCAAAGTTGTATAAATTCGTCCATTTTTAACTCTCGCGTGCCCAGCATTTATGAACGACCTTATTCTAATTTAAATAAATATATTTGTAATTTAAATCTTATGTTAATAAGTTTTGTTAAACATACATTTAGTATGTTTTTTTATATTTGACATATATACACTTTCACATATTCAGATAAAAATATCATTAAAATGTAATTGTGATATAATATTACGTAATATTGTATTAAATAAGCAAATATAATGTACAAATTAAATGACAAAATTTAAATTTAATTAAAAATATTATTCTCGATTTATTTACCTATTTATCAATACAATCTACTATTCCCTACGGGTCATTCTACGTAGGTATGTTTATTCTATGACAAAAGAAACCAACCGCGCGAACACAGAGTAGCCCACATTTTTTGTTTGAGATAGCTGATCTAGTACGTAAGTACATATTACTTCAATGATTTTTTATATTTTTATTTAAAAATGCGCAATGTACTTCATAATTATTTTTTGGGACTGAGATAAACGAATAATGTATCGTCCAAACATCGGTAAACTGCATAGCAATGTATATGCGTTTTTCTTTTTCGGGTATCAGAACTTATTGAATGATTAGTAACCGTTGCAGACTCTAAATTTTCTGAATGATGATTTTAATGTTATTCTGGAAAAAGTAAATCTTATGAACTCTGAACACATGTACTTCAAACTCCCTCAAAAACGGTATCATACAATGAAAAACACGCATTCATTCATAATCAAATTATAACCTCAAACACAGATAAAATGCATCGCAGGCATAATGTCACTTTATTTATTGAAAACAACAGTACTTTTCACCGTTTGAAGAAATTGACTAGTGAAAGAACTAACCCTTAGTTAGACCCTTGCCTTTTACTAAATGTACTTATCTAAACCGCAGCGTGTAAGTTAGGTACTGAACTAATTACTACCAAAGAATTAAATAATAATAAATAATGGTCGAATTGACTACATCGATACACAGGGTGGCTGGGCGGGTGGAATCACTCGGTAAAAGAAAAAACGAAACAGCATGAATTATATCTGTATCTCGCCAACACAATACGCGTAAAATTTAAAACTTTGATGTTAACTATTTAGTCCGAGTTTGGTGAGAAAATATGAAATGTCAAAGCTTAAATATTTTAATGCAGTAACAGCTACAGTAACAGCTTACATATGTATTCATTTTGCTGTCATAATTATCGATCAAACTACAAAAGACGTACAAGAGACTTGTCACCAAACCCCTGAAAATCAGGACATCCCACGCATATCGGGACACCTGGTAACACTAATGTGTATAATCTATGTTTGCGCCTATAAAATATACCTTTGAGCACTGTATGAAGTACCTAACGGCCGTTTTGTAATTTCCAGTTTAACTTATATTGCTTTTACTTTCGATTATTAAGTTTATTGTTGTGTTTTGTTAAGTTAATTTTTGCTATTTGTTGAGTTTGTTTATTTAAAATGCCAAAACGAACAAAAACATTGTTAAGGCGAGTCAAGCGGCGTTCTAAAGATCTCAATGTAGAATAGATTTGGTGGATAATATGAACTCATTCGGACGAGTAGATTTTGACAAATATCAAAAATAAAATTTTTGAAAAACTGTTTTTTTTTGTATAACTTTTAAACGGCTTCACCGATCGATTTTAAAAACTAATCATCTTTTGACGAATGACGTCGAATGCCGTTTGGAAAATAAAAATCTGTTCATTTGTTCGTGAGATATCGAAGGAGAATGAAATTCGAAAAAAAACGTTTTTTTTACCTAATTTCAAGTTTTCGCAACATAATTTGGTGAACTTTGGAGAATTTGAAATTAGCGGGAAGTTCCAGGGATGGCTTGCAGGGTGCATTTTTTATATAAATATTTTATGACACGAGTATAAACCTCATACCTCAATCAAAAAAAATGAAGATGTACCTTCACCAAGCGACAACAATCGTGAGTTATGTGTGAAATAAAGTTCGTTTCACATAATAAATAAACCTACTATTTTTACAGTTTACTCTCTATATTGATATCTGAAATGTAAATTTAAGAAATGTACGTAGACAAAAGAAATCCTTCAAGGCCTAATGCACCGAAGCGAACCGAATCTAACGCGCACTATGTGGCCTAGACACAATTGCCAGCGACTGCATCATCGCATTTCGGCCCACCGACTATTCTCGGTTGAAAGTTATTCTCTACGGTAACACACACGCTGAGGTCGACGCCTGATGTTACCTTGTCACATTTCCCTGGTTATCTGCGCCCGACGCGCGTGGGACGGTTGCAAGTTTTAAATCTAAAAATATGTTGACCTTACCGATCAATCAATTTTACTTACTTATTATATTATTTATTGTCTATTGTATTGTATTTCAGAGTGAAAACTAATTTATGATACTGCGATAAAATAATTAAAATTTACATAATAAAGTTAACTAAGTTCTAAAAGAACAAAATATTTAAGTTAACTGAACTGGCAGGAGTCAAAGGCGATGTTAGTCCATTTTTTTATAGGATAGGGTGACAAACGAGCATACAGTCCACCTGATGGTAAGTGGTTGCTGTTGTGGCCCATAGACATCTAATCTATCCTCGATTACGAATCAAAATGCAGATGCGTGGTCACCCGTGAGGGCTAAGATGGAATGCCTCGTTTCCAGTAAAAAGGGTCTTCGGTTCTCTACACTCACCATACGAAACATACCAGCATTAAGCTACTATTTCACGCTGGTATTCTGTGAGAGCGTGGTCCTTCCCCGGTCGACTCGACCCATTCGTGCTACCACTATACTTCTAATACAACTGCAGCATGGCTCTGCCTTGTATAAAAGTCCATTTATTTTCTAAGCCTCTACTAAATGAAACTCTTGGAGTTGTCTTGGAATTAACCTACAGTTTCTTCAAGCAAACTAAGATATCGCTTAACCTTAATCATTCAGATTAGACGTGCTCTTAAGGAATGGGCAGCAGCATCATTCATATATATTAAATAAGTAATGATAAGATAAGCGTGGAAACTATCTACAATCATCCCTCTATCAGGCAATCCATGGGGCGTCCTATTTTCAGCAGTGAAGTTTGAAGGATGTAATTTTGATAATGTGAATACTTTTAGTAAAATTTTCACACTATCAAAATTATACATGTCTTTCCGTGATAAGATGCGACAGAGTGAGAGGCAGGAGTTGGGCATCAACATCTTCCTGATAACAGCAATTATACAATAAAAACTGCGGTTGCCAACCTGCTTACCAAGCGTGGCAACTATGGCAAACATCCCCCCATAAACAGCGACACAAACAAACGGCTCCCAGTCCCCAGGGGCTACGGTGTTGACCATAGCTACGGCGCGGCGGGGCAGGGGTGCTAAGAATCTCCGGTTAAGGTTCGGTTGCCATCGATGACGACTCAACCTGGCATCATATAACGCACGCACGCTGAGGACTGACTAGAAGATCCTGGAGCTGGAAGAAGAGGTAGACAATTTGCGCTGGCATATTAAAGGATTATTCGAGATCCGAAGAGAGGGGGAGGACACGGTAATCCAGCAACTTGTTTTATCGTCGGAAGGGCGACCATCTGTCCCAAGGAGTTGTCGGATTTATCGTCCACAAGTCTCTCGTTAACAACGTTGTAAAGATTGGGAGTGTTTCGACCAGGGTTGCGTACCTGATACTCAGTATTACCAAAGGGTATTCGCTGAAGGTCATACAAGATTACGCACCAACCTCGGCACATCCCGATGAGGAGATGGAGGAATTTTATGAGGATATCTCTAGAACCGTGCATTCCTTTAAAACCCACTACAGGGTGTTGACGGGAGACTTCAACGCAAAACTAGGCACAAGAGAAAGCTGTGAGCTGAAGGTAGGGAAATTTGAAATAGGGCAAAGGAACCTAAGGGGCCAACAGCTGGCCGACTTCATAGAGAAAGAAAGACTTTATAATGAACTCTTTCTTCCAGAAGCGGCCCTACACGAAGTGGACCTGGTTGATTCCCGACGGTTCGACAAAAAATGAGATTGACTTCATTATGACGACCAGACGACAACTGTTCAATGATGTCTCAGTGATCGAGGGGGTGAAAACTGGCAGCGATCACCGAATGGTTAAGTTGGAGAAGTTTCGTCTAATGAAATCAACGGTCCGTATCCCTTGTGCGCTATCCAGGGTCTGTAAAACTTTCAGCTCGAATTACAAAACTCGAGAGAGAGACCTAAGCACAACATACTCATTGACCTTAATACGAGGGTGGATTGAAAAATACTCGGCCTAACACAGATCCATTCAATTCTAAAAATCAAATCTACCCACATTATTTAGATCAGTTCAGACTAGTTCATTGTGTGAAGTTCGAAACGTGTGCGATAATTAGTTGTGATTTTATAAATTTATTAACAAAGTAATCGGACATAATTTCCGCGAATGGAGCAAATCGAGCAGCGTGCCGTCATTAAGTACCTCCATAAGAAGGGGCTATCATCAAAAGCCATCCATGATGACATGGTCAGTACATTAGGCGATTGTGCTCTGTCATATTCATCCGTCAAAAAATGGATAGCAGAATTTAAGCGTGGTAGAGAGAGTTTGAAAGATGAACCCCGCTCTGAAAGGCCTTCGACGTCAACTACTGACGAAAATATTAAAAAAAGTACTTGATTTAATAATTGGAGACCGCAGATTAAAAATTAGAGAGATAGCCGATATTATAGGCATCTCTTATGAACGAACTCAAAACATCATTGTCAACGAGTTGGGTTTCCACAAGGTGTCTGCGAGGTGGGTTCCGCGACTGCTTTCAGTTGAACAAAAAAAGGACGCGATTGACTATTTCACGCGACTGTTTGGAGTTATTTGAAGCCGATGCAGATGATTTTTTGAATCGTTTTGTTACTATGGACGAAACATGGGTTCATTACTGTACACCAGAAACAAAACAACAATCAAAAAAGTGTAGAGATGGCCTGGTTCACCACCCCCTAAAAAGGTTAAGTCGATTTTGTCGGCAAATAAGGTGATGGCTTCAGTATTCTGGGACTCGAAAGGTGTGATTATGATTGATTATCTTGAAAGTGGTCAGACTATAAACTCTGATTACTACTGCACCTTACTACGTCGTTTACGAGAGGAAATAAAAGAAAAACGTCGAGGAATGCTCAAAAGAAAAGTCCTGTTTCATCAAGATAACGCCCGTGTTCACACGTCAGTGCAGTCAATGGCTGAAATTCACAACTGTGGCTTTGAACTGTTACCGCATCCGCCGTATTCACCTGATCTGGCACCATCAGACTTCTTTCTGTTCCCTAACCTAAAAAAGCACTTGGGAGGTCAAAGATTTTCGACAAACGACGAGGTCAAAGCAGCTATAGACGCATATTTTGACTCTAAGGAAGAATCATTTTTTTTTCAACGGTCTAAATGCTTGAAAGGGGAGGTGGCAAAAGTGTATTGAACTTGATGGTGATTATGTAGAAAAATAAAAATATAACTGATTTAGTATGTGTTTATTTTCTTGGTTAGGCCGAGTACTTTTCAATCCACCCTCGTAGTGTCTCACAACGAATAGGTCTTAAGATGAACATGGACAAAACAAAGTTCATGTATAATGTCCGTGTCACACCTATGCCGGTAGTTGTTGGGAGCACTGAACTCGAAGTTTTTGACGAGTATGTTGACCGGGGATAAATAGACAGAATAGGTTAAATCCAACTTCGACCGAGTGGCCAATCGACGTATTCAAATTGGTTGGGCAGCGTTCGGTAAATTACGAAACATCTACTCGTCAAGCATACCTCAAAACCTGAAAAGGAGACTTTACAACCAGTGCCAGTGATGACTTATGGATATGAGACGTGGTCCTTCACTGCTGGCCGTATGAGGACGCTGAAGATCGCTTAGCGAGCTATGGAGAGGGCTATGCTCGGGGTTTCTCTGTCTGATAAACTTAGAAGTGAAGATATCCGCAGTAGAACCAGAGTGACTGACATAGCTCAAAGGATTCTTAAGCTGAAGTGGCAATGGGCCGGCCATATAGCTCGAAGAACCGACAACCGATGGGGAAAAAAGTTTCTCGAGTGGCAGCCTCATACCGGTAGGCGAAGTATAGGGCTACCCCGCACTGGATGGAGTGACGACCTAGTTAGACATGCAGGAAGTCGATGGATGCAGGTGGCTCAGGACCGTGCTTTATGGCATTCCTTGGGGGAGGCCTAGGTTCAGCAGTGAACTTGTGAAGGGTTGTAATGATGATGATGATGAAGAATGTTTATGGTTATGGATTTTAGGTCCATTTACGTGATATAATTTGATATAAACTGGAAAAAAAATTATCACATTTGTAGCATTTTCTTTCATAAGTCTTTGGTTTATCTTATCATTTTATTATCTATTTCAATTCATTCGATTAACGTTTTCGTGGTATATTCTGTAATTATTACGTCGATTTGATAATAACTTCAATTCCGTTTCGAAATACGAATGTTAATGGTTCACAATTATGAGCAATTATTCGATTCTTATTCATTTTTCAAATAAAATTTTTTTCTCGATAATTTTTATTTCTTTGATCAAGAAAAGTTTGATTTTTGAAAAACATCTTCAATTTCCTATACGATGCTTAGTAGACCTTTTTTAAGACGAGCAAAAATTAGGAAAAAAAAATTTCGGTAGTTTGTTTAGGATCACTCCAGAACCAAAGATAATAAAAAAAATCATTGCCAGATCTGAAAACTAGACACTTAGTTTTAGAATTTTTTATATCCCTTATTTTTTATGACTAGTGTATATAGAGTAAAGAAACAAACTATCATGTATATCATGAATTCATGAAGCATAGCACAGCACTTTGTAACTGTTTTTACGTACTCTGTTCCAGCTATGTTTTTCTTGTAATGTAACGTAATTATTATTTTTATATCAGTTCTACTTTGTCCATAAATTAAGAAATGTATGCTTCCCCCATTACAGGTTGTTTCTTATAAACAGCGCGTGTTTATGACCATTACGCTCATCGAACACGATTGAATAACAAACATACAAGCAAAACTCCATATTTGTTGATTTATGCATTATAATTGATTGCTAACGAACGGCTTTTAATACGTGTTTGTTTGTACAATGTTTCAGACTTAGATTATAATGATTTACTTGTTAAAATATTAAAAATTTGTCATATTTTTTTTAAATTATTATTTTCCGAAGTAATGGGCAAGTATTAGGCGGACGTTATCATAAATTATTTATTTCGCATCGGTTTTCATTTACAATAAATACAGAGTTGTTGACACGACATGACATGGGATGAATGACACATGTTGTTTGAGCGAAAGTCCTTATTACTGTCAGTTTAATAGAAACCTATTCTTCACCTCACGATTTTCACGGTGTAAAGCTCTACGATACAGCATAAACTTAAAAAATTGATAAAATAATATTATTCTCTAATTTTATTAATTTTAAATTTATATGAATTTTAAATTAATATGAATGTATGCAAAAGAAAACAACATTTGCGAGAAATTCGGAGCATTAGAAATTTTTAATTTATTTAAGAAGAAATGCATGGTGGAATGATGAAGTGAGAGAAGCTGTAAAGAAGAAGAATGGTTAGACTACTTGGCCTCTAGTAACGATAAGCATATGAGAGAGAAGATGAAAGAAAAATATAAGCTGCAGAAAGTTTATGCGAAGACATTGATTGAAGAAGTACGTGAAAAGTGTAGAATAGAAGCGGACGAAAGGTTATTGCACAACTTTAAGGAAAACTCCAAACTCTTCTGGAAAGAGGTTGGAAGGTCCCGGAGTGGTGCGACAGCCTTAAGAATGAACAAAGTGCTTTCGAGAACCAATGACGTCCTCTCAGAAAAATCGGACGTCATGCAGCGATGGAGCGAATTTTATAGAGAAATGTAGGTATGCGTGTCATGATCTTAGTGAAGGATCTGGGGGTGACGCCGTGACTGGCACGCCAGACACGGACCTCCATGACACTGAGGTCATCAGCATGAAAGAGATTGAACGTGCGATTCAAAGTTTGAAATGTGGTAAGGCTGCGGAACTAGACAGAATTACCTACTACTGAAATGGTCAAGTACGGTGGGCCTCGCGTCTGAGACAGCTTTCATCTGCTGTGCAATTTGTGCTGGCGGACGGGAAGTGTCCCGGATGATTAGCGATCCGCGGTCATTGTGCCTTTATATAAAGGTTCACATTTTGACTGCGGGTGCTATCGGGCGATCAGCTTGACCAGTTTAGCAAGTAAAGTTTACTCGAAGGTTTTGACACGTAGGATGCAAGAGAAATCGGAAAGATTCTTATGGGAGGCACAATGCGGATTTAGAACTGGAATAGGATGCACGGATCAAATGTTTTCTCTCACCCATGATCACGGAAAAGATTCTGACTGTTAACCAGAGGATTTTCTGTGCTTTTGTGGATCTGGAGAAAGCATTTGATAAGGTTATAAGGAAGAAAATGTGGAAACTGTTGCCGGAATATGGTGTGGATGGTCGATTGTTAAGGGCTGTGCAGTCACTTTACTATGACTGTAAAGTCTGTGTGCGGGTAGGGCATGACCTGTCACCCATGTTTAGCGTCCAAGCGGGCGTAAAACAGGGTTGTGTCATGTCTTCCTGGCTGTTCATACTGTATCTCGACAGCTGTTTACAGAAGCTGAAAAATAGCTGTTTGGGTGTGAAATTGGGTGGCATTAAAGTAAATTGTCTGCTGTATGCTGATGATGCAGTGCTTATTGCACCATCAGAAGCAGAACTGCAGGCATTAGTCACGTGTATGAAAGAGGAATGTGAAATTAAAGGTCTCCGTTTGAATGCTAATAAAACTAAGGTTCTGGTATTTGAAAAGGACGAAGAGAGAACGAAATGTGAAATATGGGTAAATCAGGAATGTCTAGAACAGGTAAATGAAATTGTATACTTGGGGAGTGCTTTCAGCCGGGATGGAAGATGTGATTTAGATGTGGACAGGCGTGTCGCTGCCGGGAACAAAGTCAATGGTGCCCTGAACGCGTTAGGCAAAAGGCATGGCGTAGTGAAGAGTGCGCGACTTGCAATACATAACGCAGTGTTCGTACCTACTTTGTTATATGGCAGCGAAACCTGGGTATACCAGAAAAAGCATAAAAGCAAGTTGAATGCAGTGGAGATGCGATCTCTTCGTAAAATGTGCGGCGTTACCATAGCCGACCGAAAGCGAAACGAAGAGATTCGCAATATGGCAGGATTGAAAGATGACCTTATCACAAAAATTGATAGGGGCGTACTCCGATGGTTTGGGCACGTTGAGCGAATGAGTGAAGACCGAATGGCGAAGAAAATATATAGCGCGAAAATAAATATTAAAAGGTGTCGAGGTAGACCGAGACTAACTTTCGAAGACCATATGAGCAAATTACTCGAAGAGGGGAAGGTCAAGAGTACTCGAATACCTAGACGTGCATGTATGAAGAAGATAATGAACCTGAAAGAATCGAAAGAGGTATGTAAGGATCGTGACACTTGGTGATCTGTTCTCTCTGGCTACCCCGTTAGGGATTGTGCGTGAAGATAAGTAAGTAAGTAAGTAAGTATTCTTCACCTCACGATTTTCACGGTGTAAAGCTCTACGATACAGCATAAACTTAAAAAATAGATAAAATAATATTATTCTCTAATTTTATTAATTTTAAATTTATATGAATTTTAAATTAATATGAATGTATGCAAACGAAAACAACATTTGCGAGAAATTTGGAGCATTAGCGATTCCGAAAAAATTTCCCTGTCAACGACCGCATCCGATATAGTGCGGTCCCGTTACCCGAGTGATCGACCTGGACGGCTGCCACGATCCAGACGATCTGCTAATTATAGACGCCTCACAGAATAAACAATCGCATGCTATTATCTTGAAAGTGTATAGTCGCATGCACCTACATCTGCTTGACTATACATGGACTATATTTTACCATTTCATATTAAATATTGCACACTAATTGCAACGACTAGATTCCATGTAAACTGATAACCTTTAGTGGATCTTCCGTGCTTGTTATTGTTTTGAAAGCTTTTCTATGAATTTAACGAACCTAAATAGAATGTTCTTTAATTTTCTGGGTAATAAATTTTTACTAAGTTTTAATTTGGGTGATGATTGATGACGAAAAATATCTAAATTATGCTAATGATTTATCCGCGTGTAATCATGTGTGGGAGTGGCTTGACTATTTATAGAGTAAAGTGTTAGGTACATGACGTGTACGAAATTTTTGTCTTCTCCTGACGCGACGCATATAGGACGCTAGGCGAGTGACCAAAACAACGAGGTCGTGCGATTCATTCACGTACGGCGCCGTCTACTTGAGCTGAAGAATAGGTATCGGTGCGATAACAGGCCAGTCGCGTCCTCACGGCCGATAATTGCGGTAGCCGTATAATAAATATTCATTAGTTTTAATCTAAAATATCCACACTTGTATATACGTGGTGAGAGTAGTCTGCGCGTCTAAGTGAAGTGAGTGCATTGCAAAAACTAGGAGCCGTGCCTAAGGTCGGAATGGTGCACACAAGGGAGAACTCCACAAGCGCCCTTCTTATGACTCTGGCTGATACGCTTAGATGGCGATCGCTTCGAGTCCTTACTATGGTATGTTTATAAACGGTCTAAACGGTCATCTAAACATTTTAATATCAATGAATTAAAAGGAAACAAGTTTTAACATCTAATGATTTATGTTCGACTTAAGAAATGTCTTTAATCCTGTTCAAAGTGTGAATTGTATTTGTAAAATACATACTGAAATGTAATATGATACCAGTGAGTCATTTTCGACGTTTTAAATATGTTCTTTCGTTCTTAAAGATCCTAATCGACTTGCTTAAAGTTTATGCTGCCCTAAGTATTATATATATGCCAACTTTTGTCGTAATTCCCTTTGTATTCAATGCAGTAGCGTTATTAGTATTGGGAAATGCGTTGAAGTTTACTCGTTACACTAAGCTCCGGCGTCACAGGAATTTGATGGAGAATTTGCACAACGTTTCTGAAAATAATTAACACAAAATCTACACCTTCATTATGTTATTGTAATTACTTGTGGTTCGTGTCAGTCTTATTTAGTTAAAAGCATAGACATTCCGTTTAAATGCTAAGGGCGTATACGCGTTTGCATTTTAAATCTTAATTGTGAATAAATCCTTTGGACTGTGGTTTATTTTTATTATAAAAATGATAGGAAATAACCTATATAATTATTAAAAGTTTACAAAAGGCTAAAGGAAATGCAATTTAATAATAACAATTTCAAAATTTTGTATATGCTATCGCCGGACGTGCGTTTTGAATGTTAATATCTTTCACGGTGCGCTCGTGTGATCATCACCCACACGTGCCCTTATCGGCGTCTATCGACATTGCTGACCTCGGTCTGAAGATCACGTTTTATTCATAACTAACACGATACTTAACCGCTGATAAACAGAACACCTACAATGTTATCAAAAGATGCACATGTTCGCATTTGTTTTCCACCACCGGGTGCAAAAAACACATTAACAGGCTAGTCATCGCGTTTATAAGTTCTTTGCTCTAACCTGTTTTATGTTGTATATTGCTTTACTATTAAAATGTTTGAAATTCATTGGAACACTATACCTAGTATGGCCACAAGTTCTGTTACTCAATAAAATGTATTTTTTTTAAGAAACAGTTTTATTATAATAAATTATAATTCTTTTGTTATAATTAAACTTTAATCTCTGGTTACCAATTTAAGGATTTACGCACTGTCTCCATGAGGAATTCAGCCACTGCTATCTCTAAAGATTTCTTGAGACACTTAAGGTCGGAGTAATGTTTTAAACAAGCCATGTACTGACTACGATATGCAGTCCGGCGGTTCAGATCTGGAGTGGACGAAGGCTAATCTTTAGGTCTTATAAAGTTTGTAACATTGTTCTCGAACCAGGTTTAAGTTTTTCGTGCCTAGTTACAATATGCTCTAAAGTCCACGGTACATTTTTGAATAGTGTATAATTGAGATGCTCATTGAGATGCATTGGTTCACTACATGTTTCAAGACAGACTTGTTAAATTTTGGCCAAAGTATTTCCTTTATTTAAAAAAAAAATTAAGCTTCTTGACAGTTGATAGCATACTCAATAAACCATGATCATGTAGGAATGTTAATCGCGTTGAACTTTTCCAACATGTTTCGAGGCTTTTTAAGAGCTTGCTTGCTCCTTAGTAGTTATTCATCTGTAAATGAGCACATTTCTGTCTTCCATAATCGCAGGGTTCAGCTCCTCTGGGATCATTTGATCACTGTCTGGTGAAGTCCGTATCTATCATCGTTTCTCCGGATGACTGTTCAGCGGTCACGAGGAGATTATGGCAATACAAGTCAGCGGTTTGGGATGAGATGCGGCACATTTTTGCGTCCTAGCCGTGGCGGTAATTGTGCTTTTCTTCAGATGAACCCTCCTGCTCTGCCCATGCGGTTGCGGACGTGTTACGGCAGGGAATGGAATATTGTGATTTTCGATTGTATTCATTCTTCGACATCCCACAAGGGCATCGCCTCGGCATTATGCGGACTGTGCTCGTGCTGAGGCCCGTAAAGAGTCCGCCTACCAGGCCTGGGTTTCTAGCTCGCAATCGCAAAGTTAGAGCTCGGAGGGTTCGTACGAAGAAGAGAGTTTTTAATTCTGCTGCCAAGTCCTGCTAGTGGGTTCTCCACAGGGCACGATTCGACCATCCTACCCTGGTAGTAAGGAATTTTGGTCCCTTTCGAAGGATGTCAAATCCATCTTCTGTCGTCCCCGTCCATTGCCACCCATGCAGAAACTTGATGGAACACTTGCTCACTCCACAACTGAGAAAGCAAATTTATTTGCATCTCTGTTTGCGACCTATTGTCGTCTAAATGCTGGCTCTATACAGCCGCCAACCCCACCCCACTGTGATTCTTGAATGCCGAAAGTATCACTATCCATATGAAAAAGATACGTCGAGCTTTGCAAAACCTTTCTGCAACGGTACTAAAGCATTATGCGCGTGAGTCACTCCTCTTCTGACGCGCCTGTACCGTTTCTCTCTTAAAACTCAAACGGTGACTTGGCTGCCAATGTGCAACCAGTACCCATGAAGGGTACTGGTACGTGCGTACTATATATGTACTCGTACGTGCCGACCCCTGTAACTATCGACCAATCGCCAACAACGCCATGAACACTAAGTTGCTGACATAACTTGAAACAAATGATCTCCTCAGTAATCATTAATATGGCTTCCGCCGAGAACGGTCCACTGAGGATCTTCATACATATTTCACGCACTATTGGGACGAGGCCATCGAGAAGAACGGTGAAGCTCTCGCAGTTTGACCCTATATCTCTAAGGATTTTGACAGGGTTTGGCACGCAAGTGTGCTGAGTAAGCTTACTGCTGACGGCATCCCCGAAAAATTTTGCAACTAGACATCTATCTTTCTAGGGGAAGGTTGATCAGGGTAGTCACAGAAGCCTGCTCTTTTAACTTAATGCATATTAATGCCGGAGTTCTTCAGGGGTCTTGTCTCGCTGCGACTCTTTTCCTGCTTCACATCAATGACCTACTTCTACCAAGTATTGTTGAGTATGTAGATGACAATGTAAAAGACGGAGGGGTGGGTGTTCATTCAGAGGGGCCGTGGTGGAGCGGATAAATGCGACTTAAGTCTTGTCTCCCAATGGGGTGACGACAATCTTGTTACTTTTAACGCTGCCAAAACGAAAGCCCCTCTGTTCTGCCCAAGACGGAATCCGTTAGATCTGACTCCTACTTTCCAATGTGCATCTGTAGAAGTTACTGATCGTCTCGAGCTTCTCGGCATACAACTGGGTGCTAGCCTCAACATTGGTGAAAGCACAAACTGCAGCCAAAAAATTGGTATTCTATACAAGGTTAAGCGACACTTCACCCCTGGACGAGTTCTATACTATACTAGGTGGTAGGAATTCTTTCTGTCTAGGAGTGCCTCTGGATAGTTACCATCATCTCGAACGGGTTTCGCCGTTCTCAAGCTTAACAGAGTGGACGTGTCGCGAGTTGCAGCCATAAATTGTAAATAGGGCCGCAAACAAGTGTCCCGTAAAGGACTACCAAATTGCAAGTACGGAGTGGCTATAACCTTGTGCACCTGTGAGAACACAAACATCATCACTGGCTTATTAGTCACTTCGCGCGAAGAAGACGACATTAGCGAAAATAATTGCTCTCCCGTATCCCGGAGCCGCACTTCACCCCCTGTACGGTGAGAGACAGTTGCTATTTTTCGTCCCTATCAAATCAACGGGCCGCACTTCGTTCGCTGCCGTATCGCCGGCGCAGTACTGTACCTGTACGTACCTATTACCTATTAACCAAGATGATTACATGCGTTGGTTGTTTAAACAAAATACACAATAACATCGGACGCATCGATTGTGCGCGTTGTAAACAATGTTATCACAACCTATGCGTTAACATTTCTGACAAAAACCTTAAAAAGATGTCGGATACTTAAAAAGCTAGTTGACAATGCCCCAATTGTCACAGTAAACAGCCTAGAGGCGACAACACAAATACGCTCGTCAAGCAGACGGCATCGTCATCGGCACTTACATCGAGCGCAGAGATACGTGACATCATAAATGAGGCACTGAGGGAATGGGCCACCGGAATTTGTGGTCAACTAAATGAAATAAGCAGTGAGGTGGTCAGTTTCAAAGATTCAATGTCGTTTTTTAATGAAAAATTCGAGCAATTAAATGCCGAGGTTAAAGCCCAAAATGCAGAGGTTCGACGTCTCAGTGACGAAAATAATTCACTGCGAAGGGACGTCATTAATCTAATCGCTCACTGCAATCAGTTGGACAAGATGTCTCGCGCCGTCACTTTAGAGCTCCAATGCGTTCCTGAGCACAAGAACGAAAACGTAACCAGGATAGTTCAACAGCTAGGTAAAATCGTCAGCTGTCCCATCAATGAAACTGATTTTTCCCACTGCACCAGAGTGGCCAAAATTAACCCAAAAAGCCCCAGACCACGTACCATTCTGGATTGTTAGATTCACGAGACAACGATTGAGAGATTCGGTCCTGGCAGCAACGATCTAGTACAATGAATGCAACCCAAACGATAAACCATATTCAAGCCATCTGGGACTAAGTGACGAATCGAAACCGCCAATTTACGTTGCTGAAAACTTGTCACCGGAAAACAAGGCCTTGCATGCGGCGACTCGTGCTCGCGCCAGGGAACTCGGCTATCAGTTTGTGTGGGTGCGCAGCGGACGCGTCTTCGTGCGGAAAGACGTCAGCTCGCCATCTAAAGTTATAAGAGACATAAGTTGTTTGAACTCTCTCTAGACTATCGTTTGTTCTGTGATTGCATGTTCTTCATTATCAACTTAACATTAAAATACAATTTAAAAATATATTATCAAAATGTAAGGGGCCTTAGAACTAAATGTGAGAATTTATATATTAATGCATTACAAAAATCTTACGACCTAATTTTTTTGACGGAGTCATAGCTCAATACGGCATGGCTCAGGTATTTGTTTAGCTGCACTGAAAAAATATGGGGCTTCGAGAATGAAGAGATGGGAGTCGGCGTGCGAGGAATTATGGCTCTCTGTAGACTTAGGACTTAACAACAAAGCTAGAATAAATATTTACGCTGCGTATATTCCCCCACCAATTTCAAAAGATTACTTACAAACTTTTCTCAATAATCTCACGGATGTCGTCAGCAATAAAATATCAAACGGCTCATTTACCCTGTTGGTAGGTGATTTCAACCTTCCTTCTATAGTCTGGGAGACTATAGGCGATCCAAATGTATACATCCCAAAGCCAAATAACGGGACTATCGAAAACATGTTCATAGACGAAATTACGTTCAATAATCTTAAACAATGTAATTGTATCTTAAACGTTAATTACCGTATTTTGGACTTGGTGCTTGTGGATAATACTAATAACGTAAATGTGGTCGAAGCTTCGCTGCCCTTGGTTGGATTGGATTCTCATCATCCTGCCCTCGAAATACTCATTCACAGCCTGGGGAATATAAAACGATGCAGGTCCAAACGTGTAGCATCACCAAACTATTCCTAAGTGCGACTTTGAAGCTATCAACGAAGAACTCACGCATATAGTGTGGTCCGAAGTGTGGTCTGAGCTTTATGACATAGATTCCATAGTTGATAAGTTCTACGGCATAGTTTTTCCCATAATTAAGAAGCACACGCCATATCGAATAACACATTCAGAAAAATTTCCGGTGTGGTTCAGTACAGCCTTTAAAAAATACAAGCAGTATGGTAATCCCCTTGACAGATTAATATATTGAAATAATACTAGTTTTTACGGAATTTATCGCGTATATTTAACTTTTTAAATACCCGACGTTTCGAACGCTTTACAGCACTCATGGTCACGGGCGGGACTGAGATGCTACGTGCGCAAAATCACTAAAATTGTATGGGTTACCAAAAATACACAAGCCCAATGCTCCATTACGTCCCATAATGAGCCAAATCGATTCACCAACTTACAGATTGGCTCAACACTTAGCGAAAATACTCTCACCGCTCAGGGGACATACAAGAGCACACGTAAAGGATTCCTACCATTTTGTCAGCTAGATTAAAGACCTACATCTGGCAGACAATGAAACTATGGTCAGTTTTGATGTGCAGTCATTGTTTACATGCTTACCTGTTGAAGACTGCATCTCAATTGTAACTAGAAGGCTAGAAGAAAACAACATGCCCGTAGAATATGCAGTATTACTCAGACACTGCCTTACATCTGGCTACCTATTGTGGAAGGAGTTCTACAAGCAAGTAGATGGTGTGGCGATGGGCTCACCTGTATCTCCCATTGTCGCCGACATGTTCATGGAAGACTTTGAGGAGAAAGCCCTGCTTAGTTCTCCCATAAATCCAAGATTCTACAAGCGGTACGTAGACGACACTTTCTCAATTCTACCTTTAGATAAAGTAACTGCATTTTTAGACCATCTTAACTCTATAAATTCTAAAATTCAGTTCACAATGGAGTTAGAGGCAAACAATTCCTTAGCTTTTCTAGATGTGTTAGTAATTCTGAATCCTGATAACACCTTGAGCCATACTGTGTATAGAAAAAAGACCCATACAGATAGATATTTAAACGGTGATTCTCACCACCATCCTTCACAGTTAGCTACCGTGGGTAAATCTTTGTTTCAGAGAGTACGAGGGATCTGTGACAGTAAACACCTGGCTGCCGAGCCATGTCAAGCAAGTTTTGCATGACAACAAGCTTCGAGTCCCACGCCTACGTCACAGTGAACGAGTGAAGCCGGCCACAGTCGAGCGTATACCTGCTGTACTGTCATATGTTAGAGGAGTCGCTGACAAGATTGGATACATCTTGAAGCGCGCTTCCATCAAAACATACTTCAAACCGCTGAAGGAGATTGGTCAGTTTTTACCATCAGGTCAAGTGTAATGTCCCTTTGCAAGATGCAGGAGTGTACAAGCTTGATTGTGAATGTGGTCTCTCCTACATAGGACAAACTAAAAGATCGATTAAAACCCGCCTTAAAGAACATATAGCTGATGTGAAGAATCGACGCTCCGGGAAGTCTGCAGTCTGTGAACACGTTCAGGATCGCCCCCGTCACTACATCAGATTTGATATACCGCAAATCCTCGCTAAAGAACACCGATTCCTTCCAAGGATGATTCGCGAGGCTATTGAAATCAAAAAACATCCTAATTTCAATAGAGAAGATGGCTGGGTGCTACCATCTGCTTGGGATCCTATAATAAATAAAATTAAATCCCAACCCAAGCATACAACTGCAAGACTTCAAGATACCATAAGTTCATACTGCATAGATCGGAACAAAAGTTAAATTTTAATCTATGGTAACCGCGGTTAACTATGACATATGGACGTTGAACATCTCAGTCCCGCCCGTGACCATGAGTGCTGTAAAGCGTTCGAAACGTCGGGTATTTGAAAAGTAAATATACGCGATAAATTCCGTAAAAACTAGTATTATTTCAATGTGTAGTGTTCGCGTAAATATAAGAAACCATTAGATTAACATATTATGAACTTCTAAGAGACCGTTGCAATACAATGATCAAAATCTGTTTTTCTAGCTTTAAAAAAACGCAGCTTCTCATTTTCGCTCCAACCCTAAGTTCATCTGGTCTTATGTTAATGGTCTCAAAAGAAACACAAATTCCCTCCCTTCTCAGATGACTCGAGGTGCCAAGACTGCCAGAGGTGGCCAAGAGATTTGTGACCTATTCTCAGAGCACTTTCAGTCAATATACGATGACATCGTCACCAATTTGACAACCAAGTCATCCAATGTCAATAATACAGCTCTCCATAGTTGCGAGAACTGTCTGACCATCAGCTCACTCACTGTCTGCGAATACGAGGTAGAAAGAGCATTGATGGGATTGGATGGAAGCAAGGCTTCAGGATTGGATGGCTTGCCCCCGATCATTTTAAAGAAGTGTGCTAAAAGTATGTCAAAACTTCTTACCTATATATTTAACCACTCTATCCGAAACGGCATTTTCCCCCGCGTATGGAAAAAGGCGCGCATCATCCCCATCCATAAAAAAGGAGATCTCGCCGATGTGTCCAATTACAGGCCTGTTTCCATACTTCCAGTACCCGGTAAGGTTCTAGAGTCATTTGTTCATAAAACAGTATATTGGCAGGTCAAAGAGCGCCTGCATCCAAACCAACATGGGTTTCAGCCTAAAAAGTCTACAACATCTAACTTAGTCGGTTTTGTTAATGATATTGCATGTGCACTGGATAGGAATAAAGAGGTACACAGTATTTACACTGATTTTAGCAAGGCTTTCGATCTCATCAACCACGACCTGCGACCAGGCGTTCCCCAGGGATCTCATATCGGTCGCTTGTTCTTTCTTATTTCCATAAACGATCTAGCCAATATAATCGAATGTAATTTTAAAATGTACGCAGACGATCTTAAACTGTACAAAATCATTGACTCCAAACTAGATGTAATCGCTCTACAGTTAGAGTTGGATAAATTATACGACTGGAAAATGTTCTCATCTAAAGTTAACTAAAAAGAAAAATAAAACCGAGGCAACATACAAGTTAAACGATGAGCCCTTGGGTGAGGTCACGGAAATCCTAGATTTAGGCGTTTTAATTGACAGCACGCTCAGTTTTAGAAGTCATATCGACACAATAACAAAAAAAGCTTCTAAATTATCCGGGTTTCTATCCAGGCAAATAAAATCTTTTAAAGACCCTGGTTTAATCATTCCAGTCTATAACTGTTTGGTGAGAACTATTGTTGAATACGCTAGCCCAGTCTGGAATCCGGAGTACAAGTGTCACTCAAACCGACTGGAAAAGATTCAGAAAAGGTTTGTGTACCAGTTATCGTATGCAAATAACCAATGCAGGACACTCATTTCATACGAGAGTAGATTGGCACACTACAAATTAGAATCACTATCGGCGGCTATAATAGCGGCGGGAATAATCTGATGTCATGTTCCTCTATAAAATTATCCATGGTCTCATCAACTGTCCGGACATTTTAAATCATTTAGATGTGTCGGTCCCTGGAGCTGGCAGTCGCCTGGGCCGCAAAAAGACTTGTCACGCCACACTGTAAAACAGTGGCAGATCATCACTCGCCATTGTACAGAATGACTAATAGTTATAATAATATTCGTGATTTGTTCGACATCTTTCATGGTTCGAAGGCCTCAGCAACGGCTAACATTAGATTAGTCATTAATTAATTAATATTTATTATTTTAGAGTTTTTTCCTTTCTTTATTTGTATTTGTTATCTCGTCCACTTGTTGCATTCCGTGTTCACTGTTATTAGAATGAACGTTTGTTTGTTAATTTTTTCAAGTTACCTGAACCATGTAAACGTTACATTCCATTTGTGAACCAAAAAAAGATAAAAAAATCATCTTACAAATTTAGAACACTGGGCATTGAATCCACCGCGGTATTACGATATGAAGACTACACTCTTACGAAACTGTAACTACACCGGGCATGTGAAAATATTGAAATTGGTTGCATATGTCCACTGGCTGCGGTACTATATATGACGGACGTGTTTGTCACTATAATTTTACAAAAACATCTATAATTCCTTACTGGAGTCTGACAATTCTTGTGAGCAATCATTCAAAGTTTGCCGACATCGTGCGTTTTTTAAACCCACCGTTGACTAATCAGATTATTGTAGCGTTAAATTAAGCCTTAATTAATCGCTTAGAGAGCTCGCTAAATTTGATTGTCTATGCATTTTCATGTTACCGACTTAAACATGACTTGATTATTTTCTATTCGGAAATCTTAGTCTTAAGTAGTTTGTAGTCTTAAGTACTTTTTATTCTAATTACTTGACACGTAGACATGATAACGTCAAATAACGTCTAATTTGAATAGTTTAAAGATGAACCTTCCTATCTTTTCATTGATTTAAAAATAACGTCTAAAAAGCATATTTGGTATCCGAGTATTTTTAGGTTCTTAGACCTCGTATCGGCAATGAAATTTAGAACCGATACCCAATTATAAGAGGTGAAGACCTGATGAAGTGTTCGGTTGCGGTGCTGGAATTTGCGGGTTCGAATCCCACATGGAAAGTGTTTGTATGGCCTACAAATAATTGTTCTGGATCTGGATGTGACCTTGTGCAATTTATGTACGTAAACTACCTCCACATTACAGGAGGTAATCTTAGTGTAAAAGCAACATCTTATTAAAAAATAAGTTTATGATGAATGCCTATGCCTCAGGTCTGAGCTTTGTACTATTTTTTCGACAATACCACAATGCTTGGATCTTGCACTCAGTCGTGAACTTAATATAATAGATCACAATGAGAGTTTACATATGAAAATGATCATTGATTTTAATGGTTTTACCCTAGTATTGGTTCTGGTAGAGAATATTTTTATTAATAAACCCTTAGATGCGGTCAAGGTGGTTGAAATACAACGATGCTGTAATAATTAAAGACGGGTTTACTTAAATGTTTGTTTTTTACATGACTATCTATTCGTCAGTGCCCTGAAACACTGACGAGTTGCAGCTGGTGCGACGGCGGCGGTCGCAGTCGGCGTTATTAATACAACGGTTACCCACCTAGTCTGGCTATGCCCTCCATTTTTTTTTGTCTTGTTAGGACAGTTCTCTTTAATTGCTCAAACACAGATTGCTTAATATGTTTCGTAACGATAAGACAACAACAGGTTTGGTTTCTAAATGTTATACTTTAATATTGAATATAGCGTTACCTAAAAATTAAAAATGTTCTGTTTTGATTGAAAGCATGCTGATGTTATATACCTGTCAGCGACGAAACCAATCAATTACAAGACAAGAAATGGGTGTAATAATTACTTACACGCTACCACCACAACGCAGTATTGCGGGTTATCTTCTGCAGGTTCTGAAATGAATTATTCTATGTAATGGTCGTGTTCATTACTTTTCCTTGCTTTTATGTCTCTGCCCCAATGTGATACGATTGGTTTTGAAGTATGAGGTCACCAATAAGAACCCTGGTAAGCTTCTCTACTGAGTCAAAGACCGCGAGTATGCAGCAACAATGCAGCAATTTTGTTATCATTACTTTATGCACGACCGGACTTGCGTTTAGGTTAGAATCTGTCCCGGCGTAAAGTAACGCCCTGCCTTTGCAAGAACGCTCAGTGCACGTACAGACGAGTGGCACTTTGACGATGACGGCAGCCGTCGTAACTTGTCGCCGGCTACCGCTGACGCGTTTGCGGTTGCCGTTAACCGATTAGAGTACCGCGTGCGCAATTTTTATCAGTTCACTGAAGCTCGTACTTACAAAAAAGGCGCCCGTAGGAACACTGACATTGACTAGTTGATTTCTGGCTATGGAAATAAAAAAATACATGGGCGCTTAAAATAGTCGTTAGTTCATGAAAGAAAGCTATAAACATTCAGAAATAATTACAAAAAAATATTTAATAGTAAATGTTGATACGGAGTAAAATATTGGCAATTTTTAAAATTTTTTGTGAACCGTTTTTTTGCATCGATAGTTCAAAAACCGACCAATATTATTCATCGGAATCCATTTTTCTACTGGCTCCTGTCGGTACTAAAGTTAAAACTGATGGCATCTGTAGATGTTTTACGCTGGCGTGTTGACGATAGTCGCCGACGCGTCTACGGCAGCCGCCAGCTTGTCTAATGGCAGTCGTTAACGCGTCGTCGGCAACAGTTAGCCCTGTTGTCAAGAAAGTGCTGCACACGTGTCTGAGCTTCCTTGCGGCCTTTGGCCGGGAATGCTTATATATTAGCATCACATTATTATTTTGAGAATATTTTTTGAATTACGTTTTTGCTAACCGTTGACCATCTTTTTTAAATGATCTGTTCTGTTCTAATTATGGCTGCAGTAATGCTGTGAACGATACTTATGCTTACAACTATTTAACATCTGTTGAACGTATTTATGCTTACGAATGTCCATATTATAAGAACTATGCCAGCAAAGCGATAACAAAAATGCTGCATTGTTGCTGTAAACTCGCGGTTTTTGGCTCAGTATAGAAGCTTACCCGGGTTCTTGATATTTCGAATCAGTCTATTACTAGTATCTCGTACGTAATCTCTCACTCAGTATATTACATCTGATACAAACGAGATGGTTATATACCGTCGTCGCGCAGGTGAGATCTTTCGGGCATTCTCCATAGTCGCCTCTTAAGACATCTCGAGATACGGCGTGATGGATTCTCTTACGCCACCATGATGTGTCGTCATCATCATCGTGCATTTTTGTTTAAACATTTAAAATCAACCATTTACCATCAATTAGTGGTTAAAACGCTGCATTTTAACCATTCGCTTTTACTTATGCAACCTCATCCAAAAACAAATTATGTGGTTCTCCTACACTAGACACAAACTTTTTTTATACGCTAGCTACGTGTCTCTGTGGTCCTCTGCTTTGAGTCTGTTCAGTACTTCCTGTTATTAAAAATGTTTTAAAGTTAGTGGAATAGGCGGCAAATATAATAGAAATATACGTTATACCATTATGTGAGATTTGCAAACGGCGCGCTTGTCTTTAGTTCGTAACTATTGAACTAAGTAGATGGGTATATTTTTGTATATTTATAAACATATTTAATTATATTGTTGAGGATTATATAAAGTTTTATATCTGAATATCCAAGGTTTCTCACTATGGTAGTATTGAAAATTCTTGTTTTCTCGCATAATTCGCATAAAATCTCGATCCCAATAAGATTTATTGTGTGAGTTGAAGCTTGAGTCCGCCTCTCTGTCGCAAAAAGAAAACAGTTCTTGACTCCCATTATGACTCTTTGATGGCTGGTAATAACATGGCGACTTCTAGAGAATTTTTCTGCCTTTCATTTATCCTAGTTATGCGGCTCCATTTTCATGAAAATACGACCACATTGCCTAAAAAATGTAATTTTATATATATAAAAAATAGCAAACTTGCATGTGGCTCACCTGACGGTAAGTGACTACCGCCGCCTGTGAACAACTGTAACGCAAAGGGAACTGCAGGTGCGCTGCGTGCGTTGCAGTGGTATCGGTAGTCGATTCCTCAAGGAAATTTTACGAACAAGAAAACTTCCAGTAAATTGTGCAGCGGTGGACTGCCAATCATTAAGATAGCATGAATGGTATCGCGAGTTTTGTCGCGATGCGCCATGGTGAAATTTAGCGCCGGAATTAGTCCGAACAATTCCTCTAAGCACCCGCAATTGCAATTTTAAGTGCAGATTTACCACGTACTCGACGGTGTAGGTAAACATTGTGAGGAAACCTGCATGTCTGTGAAATTAAAAAAAAATATTTCGAAGTCCGCCTATACGTATTGGAGGCAGCGCGACGGACACTTCCTTACCCTAAAACCCTCTTAGAAGTGAGAAGAGGCCAGTGCCCAGTGGGACGTATACAGGCTTAAACTTTATTCTTTTATAATATATAAGTACAACAGTCTCGAAATATCTTGCCTGTCAGTTGACTGAAAATAAATAAGACGGTGCTATATATATTAGTCTAAAAGTAGACTAGGTTGTAATAGATAAAAGGAATAGAAAAGCAATACGGCAGTGGTGAAAGATATATTAAGAAGCGTACGGATTGATCTAGGTTGTGTTCGTTATCGCGGCGCGAAGCAATACATTGGATCGGCGGCACAACGGTGGGCCGACGGCGGCGGCGGCGTGCCGTATCGCCGGGGCCGCCATCCGCAGAGATGACTATGTTCGCTCTCATTCATTAGAGGGACGCGGGGCAGGGGCGCAAGACGTCGCGCGCCGCCCGACTATATCGATTTTGTCCCATCCCTCCCCGCCTCGACACAACCTCGCTCTCAGCATCCGACCTCGAGTGCTCTCCTCTCGCGCCTACGGACACCACCGACAGAAACTACGCCTTAACGGCATGACGCCACAGCTCAAAATGCTGATCACCGACACACGTGCAGCATCACCCTGCCGATTCTTAATCGACCTTCCGGTCCAAAGTCACTCGGTCGAGATTGCAGTGACCGGTCGACTGTACCCTCGTCCGCGCCGGAGGAAAAAATAAGCTTTTTGTCACAATTAAAATGGTAAATCAAACCAATTTTAGTAATTGCGAGGTCAAACTTTCAAGTACGGCGCACTAGGAACTCGAGTGTTTTAACGCGTATTTAATGATCCGTTCTTACCTTATCACATGCGTCACCTATAATAGAATCGAGGTGGTTATACTCCCTTCCAGCTGATGTTTAAAATTCTTATGACAGTAAATTCGTCGGAAGGAGTTTTCGAAATTTACCATTGCATGTTTCATTACTATCAGGCGCGAAAAGTCACTAATATTTATATTCGTCACCCGCTTTCGCCTATGACTTCGAGACACATTTAACTAATTAAAATTCTTATTTCGCCTTAGTACTAGTATATCGTAGCTCGTAAGCTCAATACTACTACAGCGTAGGCACTAAATTAAAATGTGCGTAGGAAGCTCTTTAAATATTTTGTTTACTCTTATTATGTCTATATTTGATTTTTATAACGAAAATAAAATAAAACATTTAATAAATTCTGACTAATGTTCCAAATAAATTATATATTTTTTTCATTCATATACTTTCATTCATCGACATCCTTTATAAGTTCACTGTTGGACCTTACTACTTAGCCTTTATACTTTTAGTTGCCCAATTTATTACTTCTAATGTAGGTACATACCACGCCGGACAGCAGGTGGGTTGTTGTTGTTGAGTACAGAGCCGATACTCTTATTCTAGTAGTATTTATTCCCATCACCGGTCTTTGAAATTTGGGTACAGTTTTCTGAGAGCCTTGATAGCTCAGAGAGCCGTGGTAGCGTAAATTTCGCAGTGCGCAAGCAATCCAGGTTCGGTCCTTACCGACATCAATGAAATTGTTAATTGCAATTTTAAGTGCTGAAGAAATATATCGTAAGAAAATCTGCATGTCTCAGAAATTTACAAGGAATTCGAAGACATGTGAAGTCGACCAACACGCATTAGGACAGCGCAATAGACAGACACTTTCTTGACCAAAATAAAACTTCTAAAATGAGAAGTAACTTTTTTATTGGATGATAAACATTTGTAGATAAAGTTAACATAATATCACTTTTTATATGCTAATTTAACACAAGCACCATGGTTGAGGTTTTGGTGTGTAATATAAATTTGTAGATAAAGTTAACATAATATCACTTTTTATATGCTATTATAGGTTTATTCTTAACTAACTTAACAATAGACACCATGGATTGAGGTTTTGGTCGTGTAATATATTTAGTCTTTACCATTAAAGTGAACAGGTTTGAAATTCTACCTCTCTCGTCTTGCCTTGCCTAGTTCTCGTCTTGAGTATGTTTTTTTTTTCAAGAATTTATTATTCAATTTTAATATCAATTGTATGTTAGGTGTAGAGATTATCTTGAGATTTATTAAAGATTTGTTTAAGCCGGTATCAAAACACATTTCTAGTTTACATAATAATTTCCTATATTAACGAAAACCCTACACATTGTGTGTAACTAGTTCTTTACGTATTTTATCGCGACTATTTAACATTTTATTGGTATTACTCTTTTTCTGCATGAGAGTTCGCCTGGGTAGGTACTACCTCCTACCTGCTTCTGCCGTCAAATGCCGGTATGAAGATCCAGTATAATCACAACCTGTGAGGCATTCTACCTTAGGTCGGTACTCATAGACAATATTAAGTTTAAACTCGAATCTCCACAATGCATCATTTGAGTCTATGTCACTCGTACTTCACAAATTTTGATTTTTTTTTTATAGAATAGGTGACAAACGAGCACACAGTCCACCTGATGGTAAGTGGTTGCTGCGGCCCATAGACATCTACATCTATCCTCCATTAAAAATCAAAATGCAGATGCGTTGTCACCCGTGAGGACTGAGATGAAATGCCTCGTTTCCAGTAAAAAAGGGTCTCCGGTTCTCTACACTCACCATACGAAATACAGCAGCATTAAGCTACTATTTCACGCTGGTATTCTGTGAGAGCGTGGTCCTTCCCCGGTCGAGCCGACCCATTCGTGCTACAACTATACTACTAATATAACTGCAGCATGGCTCTACCACGTAAAAAAATATTTTACGTGGTAGAGCCATGCTGATATTGTAAAGGTTTCGTTTAAACTCGATATTGCTTCTGAATACCAGCTTTAGTCCTCAGTGGTGACAAAGTCATGAGTTGCACTAGCTACTTACCTACCATCTGGTGGAGTGCAAATTCACACGTCCGCACAGCGCAGACGACCACTGCTAATGCTACTTATCATGGGTTGCAGTAGCTACTTACCTACCACCTGGTGGAGTGCAAATTCACACATCCGCACAGCGCAGACGACCACTGCTAATGCTACTTATCATGGGTTGCAGTAGCTACTTACCTACCACCTGGTGGAGTGCAAATTCACACATCCGCACAGCGCAGACGACCACTGCTAATGCTACTTATCATGGGTTGCAGTAGCTACTTACCTACCACCTGGTGGAGTGCAAATTCACACGTCCGCACAGCGCAGACGACCACTGCTAATGCTACTTATCATGGGTTGCAGTAGCTACTTACCTACCACCTGGTGGAGTGCAAATTCACACATCCGCACAGCGCAGACGACCACTGCTAATGCTACTTATCATGGGTTGCAGTAGCTACTTACCTACCACCTGGTGGAGTGCAAATTCACACATCCGCACAGCGCAGACGACCACTGCTAATGCTACTTATCATGGGTTGCAGTAGCTACTTACCTACCACCTGGTGGAGTGCAAATTCACACGTCCGCACAGCGCAGACGACCACTGCTAATGCTACTTATCATGGGTTGCAGTAGCTACTTACCTACCACCTGGTGGAGTGCAAATTCACACATCCGCACAGCGCAGACGACCACTGCTAATGCTACTTATCATGGGTTGCAGTAGCTACTTACCTACCACCTGGTGGAGTGCAAATTCACACATCCGCACAGCGCAGACGACCACTGCTAATGCTACTTATCATGGGTTGCAGTAGCTACTTACCTACCACCTGGTGGAGTGCAAATTCACACATCCGCACAGCGCAGACGACCACTGCTAATGCTACTTATCATGGGTTGCAGTAGCTACTTACCTACCACCTGGTGGAGTGCAAATTCACACATCCGCACAGCGCAGACGACCACTGCTAATGCTACTTATCATGGGTTGCAGTAGCTACTTACCTACCACCTGGTGGAGTGCAAATTCACACATCCGCACAGCGCAGACGACCACTGCTAATGCTACTTATCATGGGTTGCAGTAGCTACTTACCTACCACCTGGTGGAGTGCAAATTCACACATCCGCACAGCGCAGACGACCACTGCTAATGCTACTTATCATGGGTTGCAGTAGCTACTTACCTACCACCTGGTGGAGTGCAAATTCACACATCCGCACAGCGCAGACGACCACTGCTAATGCTACTTATCATGGGTTGCAGTAGCTACTTACCTACCACCTGGTGGAGTGCAAATTCACACATCCGCACAGCGCAGACGACCACTGCTAATGCTACTTATCATGGGTTGCAGTAGCTACTTACCTACCACCTGGTGGAGTGCAAATTCACACATCCGCACAGCGCAGACGACCACTGCTAATGCTACTTATCATGGGTTGCAGTAGCTACTTACCTACCACCTGGTGGAGTGCAAATTCACACATCCGCACAGCGCAGACGACCACTGCTAATGCTACTTATCATGGGTTGCAGTAGCTACTTACCTACCACCTGGTGGAGTGCAAATTCACACATCCGCACAGCGCAGACGACCACTGCTAATGCTACTTATCATGGGTTGCAGTAGCTACTTACCTACCACCTGGTGGAGTGCAAATTCACACATCCGCACAGCGCAGACGACCACTGCTAATGCTACTTATCATGGGTTGCAGTAGCTACTTACCTACCACCTGGTGGAGTGCAAATTCACACATCCGCACAGCGCAGACGACCACTGCTAATGCTACTTATCATGGGTTGCAGTAGCTACTTACCTACCACCTGGTGGAGTGCAAATTCACACATCCGCACAGCGCAGACGACCACTGCTAATGCTACTTATCATGGGTTGCAGTAGCTACTTACCTACCACCTGGTGGAGTGCAAATTCACACATCCGCACAGCGCAGACGACCACTGCTAATGCTACTTATCATGGGTTGCAGTAGCTACTTACCTACCACCTGGTGGAGTGCAAATTCACACATCCGCACAGCGCAGACGACCACTGGTAATGCTACTTATCATGGGTTGCAGTAGCTACTTACCTACCACCTGGTGGAGTGCAAATTCACACATCCGCACAGCGCAGACGACCACTGCTAATGCTACTTATCATGGGTTGCAGTAGCTACTTACCTACCACCTGGTGGAGTGCAAATTCACACATCCGCACAGCGCAGACGACCACTGGTAATGCTACTTATCATGGGTTGCAGTAGCTACTTACCTACCACCTGGTGGAATGCAAATTCACACATCCGCACAGCGCAGACGACCACCGCTAATGCTACTTATCATGGGTTGCAGTAGCTACTTACCTACCACCTGGTGGAGTGCAAATTCACACATCCGCACAGCGCAGACGACCACTGCTAATGCTACTTATCATGGGTTGCAGTAGCACTTACCTACCCTGGGAGTGCAAATTCACACATCCGCACAGCGCAGACGACCACTGCTAATGCTACTTATCATGGGTTGCAGTAGCTACTTACCTACCACCTGGTGGAGTGCAAATTCACACATCCGCACAGCGCAGACGACCACTGGTAATGCTACTTATCATGGGTTGCAGTAGCTACTTACCTACCACCTGGTGGAGTGCAAATTCACACATCCGCACAGCGCAGACGACCACTGCTAATGCTACTTATCATGGGTTGCAGTAGCTACTTACCTACCACCTGGTGGAGTGCAAATTCACACATCCGCACAGCGCAGACGACCACTGCTAATGCTACTTATCATGGGTTGCAGTAGCTACTTACCTACCACCTGGTGGAGTGCAAATTCACACATCCGCACAGCGCAGACGACCACTGCTAATGCTACTTATCATGGATTGCAGTAGCTACTTACCTACCACCTGGTGGAGTGCAAATTCACACATCCGCACAGCGCAGACGACCACTGCTAATGCTACTTATCATGGGTTGCAGTAGCTACTTACCTACCACCTGGTGGAGTGCAAATTCACACGTCCGCACAGCGCAGACGACCACTGCTAATGCTACTTATCATGGGTTGCAGTAGCTACTTACCTACCACCTGGTGGAGTGCAAATTCACACGTCCGCACAGCGCAGACGACCACTGCTAATGCTACTTATCATGGGTTGCAGTAGCTACTTACCTACCACCTGGTGGAGTGCAAATTCACACATCCGCACAGCGCAGACGACCACTGCTAATGCTACTTATCATGGGTTGCAGTAGCTACTTACCTACCACCTGGTGGAGTGCAAATTCACACATCCGCACAGCGCAGACGACCACTGCTAATGCTACTTATCATGGGTTGCAGTAGCTACTTACCTACCACCTGGTGGAGTGCAAATTCACACATCCGCACAGCGCAGACGACCACTGCTAATGCTACTTATCATGGGTTGCAGTAGCTACTTACCTACCACCTGGTGGAGTGCAAATTCACACGTCCGCACAGCGCAGACGACCACTGCTAATGCTACTTATCATGGGTTGCAGTAGCTACTTACCTACCACCTGGTGGAGTGCAAATTCACACATCCGCACAGCGCAGACGACCACTGCTAATGCTACTTATCATGGGTTGCAGTAGCTACTTACCTACCACCTGGTGGAGTGCAAATTCACACATCCGCACAGCGCAGACGACCACTGCTAATGCTACTTATCATGGGTTGCAGTAGCTACTTACCTACCACCTGGTGGAGTGCAAATTCACACATCCGCACAGCGCAGACGACCACTGCTAATGCTACTTATCATGAGTTGCACTAGCTACTTACCTACCATCTGGTGGAGTGCAAATTCACACGTCCGCACAGCGCAGACGACCACTGCTAATGCTACTTATCATCAACACCACGCGAGATATGGGTTTCGCATTTCGAATGACATTTTTAGCTTTCCGTACTTTAAAAGAAAAAGCGGAACTCTTTTGCCCGTCTGAGGGTGTCTGCTTAGGATCTTTTTCTCGGGAACGGGTCTTCTACCCTTCCTATCAAGTTGATCTACGATACTTTGGAGATGTAAAAAGTTCTAAGTCGGAGCAATCAAAAGATATGGATAACCTTTTATGTCATTTTGCTTCTAGCAAACTCAATCTTCAAAACTTAATAATTTATGTTGACCTAGAATCATTAAATTTGAATAGATGCAAGGTAACACCGCACAAGTGAAGGAAAATCTTACATTTGCTGCAGCAGTATTGATATAGACCGATGTAAGAACATTTTTTTCACTGCAAAGTTAAGAATGTCTTTTAATTCGACTTATCTTTTCGCTATAGGAATAAGTGCTTACCTTACCTATTTAAGAATTTCAATACCTAATGATTTCTTAAATTTACGCGAACACTACACATTGAATAAAACTATTATTAACACTACACATTGAATAAAACTATTATTAACACTACACATTGAATAAGAAGATGGTTGGGTGCTACCATCTGCTTGGGATCCTATAATTAACAAAATTAAACCCAAACCCAAGCATACCACTGCAAGACTTCATGATACTATAAGCTCGTTTTGCGTAAATCGGACCAAAAATTAATATTAAAAAACTGAAGGTAGCCGGACTAACTATGACATTGGGACGTCAAACATCTCAGTCCCCCCCGTGACCATGGGCGCTGTAAAGCACCCGAAACGTCGGGATAATAATAAAAATAAATTAAAGTAATTAAACGCGATAAAATCCGTAAATAATAGTTTTATTCAATTTCAATACCTCTTTTTTTCTTTTCTTTAATTACCTGAGTTAATACGGAAACCACAGGGTGCGAGACCTCTCGCACTCGACCTGGTTTTTTTTCGTCGCCAGCGTCCAATGCCGTCGATCACCTGGGTGTACAACATGCTGTTGCTGGGAGATACCTATCTGTATTGGGCAGTATTTTCAGTCAGTTCTCTTGCATTCTCATTACTGCATTTTTAACTATACTAAAAATAATATTTTATTCTTAGAGTGTTTTACTTTCACCTGACCTAAAAAACTTTATTTTAGGCATGAATTGCCTTTATAAAAAAATGCCTGTGTATAAAAATCCAGTACATCGACGATAAAGTCGCGTTTTTCATTCTGGACTATCGTTTTTATTTTGAATAACAACAGTAGTTGTAGTTTTACGAAATAATAAGACAAAAATTTCAAAAAAAATTTTTTTTTGTTATAAGTACCGTATATACGTTCATATGCATTTAGTAAAAAACTGTTATTTTTACCTTACATACAGACACTTTAATTTTATTTATTTGTATAGATTACAATCACAAATTTTTTTTTCTAAACATCGCAATCGTTTTAATTCAAGAATAATGAGTAGTAATACCATACACATGTAAAATAGTAAAGAATCACATTCAAATATGAAAATTTTTGATGATTTTCAAATGTTTGTAAAGACTTTCTATATTAAATTCTAAATGTTATCTCCCATAATATTTTCGTTGTACTGCCCTTAGTAGTAAAGTTGTTCAAATTCTATCTTGGTGAAAATGCTCTCCGTGGTCCTCTCAGATGGCTTTTACCTTGTTCTTTAAAGATCAGGATAAAAATCTTTTTGACATTTTCACCAGCTCAACGTTTAGTTAGGTTAACGATACAAAAATAATAGTCGTGCACATGATCACGAATCTTGGTACTGCAAACTGCATTTGTCGTTCTCGAAATCAGGCCTAAATAACAAAAACAACGAGTGTAATTACTGCCTTATTCTTAAAATACTCGTAATGGAATAAACACCGTTATTTTAGAACTGTCGAAAAATGCAAATATTTCGAATACATTTTTAATATTAAAATGTGAGGATTGAGATCAATTAAAAGGTTGATTCTGATGATTTTTCCGTATAATAACATTTATTGAGTATCAAAAATACAAGTTACAAACATATTAATACCTATGTTCGAAACTTTTTTAGATCTTAATGTTTAGTTTATAATCTTCCAAAGTATTTTTGTACTTAGAACAGGCGAAATGAGGTCACGCCGTTTTCTAACTCACAAGAACGGTTGTTATTGCTGTGATAGACAAGTAAACACGCACTACTGTGGATGCGCTACGAGTATTATGCGGTGTTTCACAATTCGCTACCGTTTTGATCAAAGTACTATCATCTACTGTTACTGCTGCTCGTTAAATCAATCAAAATCTTCAAACCTTACATATCTACGTAAAACAGAAAACTTTAAAATCTAAGAATGGATATTTTGGTGTTTTTCGATGCCTAGCATCACAATTTACGCATCTAAACAGAAACCCAGAAAAAGTTTTTTGTCGACCTGTGTAATCCAACATAAATTGAAATAAAAAATTAATAAAATGCGTGTTGATGCAATCCGATCTGTGCCAACACTATCAACTTCCCATTTGGATGAATATTTGAAAGTTCGAGTTTATTTTTTTGTCAAAAAATCTTTTGAATCTAATTTATTAACTAAATAAGTCTTCATTGTGTATTATATAGATACGTCGGATAAAATTGTATTGCAGTTGATATTACCATAGATGGCTTCATCACCACGTGCCACCACCACACACAATAACTTAAAAAAAACTTCTCGAGATATACAAGACGTGAGTTTATTTCTATTAACTACTCTAAGTGAATTTACTAACATTCAACCTTGTACAAACACACATAAATCATTTGAAAAACTTTAAACTGGATTTTAGGGGATCCCATGACGTGGACTTATGTCCAAATTGGAATATCGAAATTCGGTAATATTATATTATTTTCAGGATAAAAGTTTATTAATTTGACTACTTAACTAATTGATAAAGTAATGTTGCGATACTCTTACTGTTAATATTTTAAGCTGTGAATAGTTTTAACTTGTGTTTTTGCTAAAGTTTTATTAACGAATACAAAGTAGTTTAAATACACGCTTGGTTATTATGTAAATGCCCTTCAAAGCCGGCCTGACCTGCCGCAATGAGGGGAACGCTTGGGGCAGGTTATAGTATTGCATCCGATTCGCCGACTGCAAGGGTGGCTCTGCATAAGTATACCTTCGTCTACGGTCTATGGTCGTGAATGTGTCTGTCTGCCTTAATCACTGGATTTATGAATGTCGGGATGTAATTACGGTCCCTGTGTGGGGTACGCCGCAAATTTGCTGTCCGTATTTGTGTATTATTATTTATTAGTGTATTAAAGTATTTTTATATTTGCCTAAATTTTTCCCTTATATTAACAAAAACATTTCGGTTATTTGATTGGAGTTACTTTCCTTTTAGTGGGGTCAGCTTCGGTTTTTCCGATAGGCAATTAAAGCCATTTTATTGGTCGTAAATTATAAATCACTCACCTCGCGTTGAAAATAAACTAGATCGATATGTATACTGCCCGTCTGAAGTCAGTCCAGGAACTGACTTTTCTTCTTCCGGCTCGAATGTGCATCTGAAACAGAATTGCGCGTCTATCCACGAGATGATTAAAACAAAAAAAGCGTGCGTGCCCACTTGACGCACAGTGTTAGCTTTTGCGTCAGTGTGCGGTGCGGTGGCAGTAATGAAACGGGCCCCCTACTGTACGCAGGCCTTGCATTGGGTCGGGTCAGTGAACCCGCCCGCCCACTATCGGGGTAAATATGCCGAATGCACAGATGCGCGCGCCGCCTTTCCCCTTCCTCCCGTTTTGCTCCCCGACGTCGCTGCACTCGGCACGCATCCACCCCCGCGACCCCTCTTAAACTCCTAATTGATTGCACAAATTTTCTCGCAATATCTGTCTTTTTATGGTGTTAATGATATAAAGTTGCGCAATTCCGCTGCACTAATTGATGGTACAGCGGCGTCGCAGTGTGTTTAATGCGCGGGGGTAGTTTGCATATCACCGCGGTGTCGCCGGCGAAGCTATTAAAAATTAATTAGCAACCGTACTTGCTTTTTTGGGATTCCGCTGCGGCGCGACACTTCACAATCTTACGCCGACGTCTCGACGCATGGTTTCACCGTAGGCGGATGGATGTACGAGACTTGAAATCTGGTAGCCATTTAATTAATAAAAATAATAGATAAGGTTAAGAAAGCTTTGACTATATCTTGTAAATAAATATCACGTCACACAATTCTGTACAACACTGTAAGAAGCATGCTTATTATGTTCCAGTATATATTCAGTACATATTCCAGCACACAATATTTACTTCTATAAATATTTTTAAATTTTGTTGAGAAGTGTACATACTCATTTATAAACGTAGGACTTGAAGAAATCAATGAATGCAGTTTTTACTTCTTATTTTTAAGAGTATTTTGACGGGTTAGTAAGCAACTATGGGATCAAAGATAATTGGATGAGCTATCCACGTACTTTGTAGTATTACAGCCCTGCTATTTTATTAAGTAGAATATTAAATACTATTTTGTTTAACCGTAATCTTAATGTACAAATGTTTTATTCAATTCTATTAAGAAATGTGATTATTTTCTATAACTTTACTAACTTATGCTAGTGTATGTTAGCTCAAGTGATGCACTGAAGATACGAAGAAAATTGGTATCCATTTCAAATTAAATTAAATTTAGATAGTAAAGCAATGGCTTGCATTACATTTATATTAATGTAATAATTATATTGGAGTCCTACGTGGCCAATTTTCTAATCCAGTTGTATTGTATCATCTGAACTTGTGCGTGCCGGATCGCCGGCTACCGCATCTGTTAGCGCTTCCTCACGGGAGGACCAACCTACTATCTAAGGAACATTTAAGATGGCCCTAGTCGATGGCACGAACTAAGTGGTGGGCGGGGTAAAAATGCATGCTATCTCAGCCGACATCACGTGCGAAAGGGATAGACGCTGTGATGAGCAGTAAGAAGCTAGTGCGCACACACATACGCACTCGAGTGACGCAATGCGCGACGGCGTCATCGCGTACCTACCTATGCGATTCATTTTTGAATAATAACATAAACACGGCAATTGCGAGCGCCTTGGCGCAGTGGCTTAGCAATGAGTGGCTGCGCTGGGGGCCGCGGGTTCGAATCCCCCACGGAACAAATATTTGTATGGCCTACAAATAGTTGTTCCGGGTCTGGATGTTTGTCCTTGTGCAATATATGTTTGTAAACTGCCTTCACGATACTTGAGAAAATCCTACTGTGGGGGTAACGTATTTTAAAAAGAGAAAAGAGAGAGAAAACAAATTGGTGTTATTATAACTTAGGATCTGCTATGTGAAACGTAATTATTATGACCCCAATTTATTTAGTTGTTATCATGAAAGTTCTTATGTGAACTTAAGTAGATGTTGTTATTATATAATAATTTCATTGATTTGTTTTTACCTACTTTTAACCGACTTCGAAAATAAGAGGTGGTTCTCAATTCCTTGGTTTTTGTTTATGTATGTTCTGTTCCCCGATTTCTCGAAGATGCCTGAACCGATTTGGAAAATTATTTTTTTGTTTGAAAGGATATATTTTCCAGATGATCCCACGGTAATCGATGATGGTCAGGTCAGGATCTGATGATGGGATCTTGGAGAAATCGGGGGCACTCTTCAATAAATGACAGCAAATCAACAGCGATTGCTGATATCGCCTATTTATGCATTCTTTACTCAATCACACAGTATAATATCACGCCTGTACCCACTAAAGGGACATAACTCTCAACTAAAAAAGATATAACCATTTCTAAAACAAACAGAAAAAAGTGTAACATAATTATGTTTTCTTTATGTTTTTGTATTTTATTGTAGGTTATGCAAATATTACTGTAGGTACTATGTATTCTAAATAGGTATTTACTTATCATAGCTAGTTAGCTATAATAGCTCACAGGCAACTCCCCGAAGTATATGCCAGCCAGTGTCAGGATAACTGCTTTTTCGACAGCGCGATTTTGATGTGAATGGGTCTTTTATATAGGTTAATTAAATAAATAAAAAATGTTTGTAAATTGTTTATTGATTGTTTGTGTTCAATAGCGGTTTGCAATATTCTCTTCGTACTTAGAAAGTTATCAACAATAGGCATTGTGTCACTGCAGGGAGAAGCACAAACGTCTATCAAAATAGTAACGTATATAAACGGAATACTAACAGCACAAACTTCCTTATAGAAGTCCAAAGAACACGTCTAGACAAGGTAAGTAATTAGAAGAAAACTACAATTTAGAGATCGATTGTAAATAAAATTCACAGTACAGACACAACTATAGAAATATAAATAAAATTTTGATTTATTTTATGATAGATAACGCTAGTTGAAAACTAAAGACTGTATGGGAATGACATCACTGAACGAGTCAGGTGGTCAGTCCAAACAAATAAAAGGCGCGATTGTAGAAAGAGATTCGTTACGAAACGTTTGTAGGCTAGGGGGCTTGGCCTGTTTATGCTATTCATAACGAAGGCTATAAAATATGTATAACTTAGAAACTAAATCCTATGTGTACTTATCTGTATTCATAACCCAATATCTGAGGTAAGTTGATGCGCTCCTTAGTTTTTATATAGTTCGTATTATTCTGTAATAAATTAAATATAATTCAAAATATACTATAATACCATAGCAAAGCTACTACTATTTTATTAAGTAGTAGCTTATATAGTAGTATAGTAAATTATATATAAAATATGAGTATGTCTGAGGTAAGGTTAAATATAAACAAGTATTTGGCCAAGTGCGCATCGGACTTCCGAGCTTCCTTACCATCTTACAAGATTTAAATACGAATACGTAATAATATACATATTACTATCGATCAAAAAAAGCCGAAAATACAGAAAATTTTTGTAGTAGAAAATCCTTTAATTTCAAATTTATTTTTACTATTTGCTGTTATAGCGGCAACAGAAATACACGTTCTGTGAAAATTACAACCATCTACCTGTTACGGTTCATGAGATACAGCCCGCTGACCACAGAACACCTGATATAGCGGAATAATAGAGCGGCTAGCTATATTAAGTGTTCTGTGCCGCTGACAGACAGACACACGGACAGCGGAGGCTCCGTAATAGGGCCCTGCTGGTTATCCTTCAGGTACGGAATCCTAAAAAGTACTTAGTTGTCCACTCACATCTGTATGATTCTTTCTTCAAAGGACCATATTAGCCTGGTTCTCGTGACATGACCAATGTAATACCTGGACTGACTTCTCTGAGTTTGTTTCGGCAGATCGGGTGCTTCTTCTCAGTTTCATGTTTTTGTTGTGTTAAAGTGCTTTTTAAAAAAAACAACTTACAAAACAAATTTTATTTATCATTGACTGCCCTTCTTAGATTCTTATGTACTTACATAAATTACATTAGGTATATTAGGATATGAGATTCTTATACGTAAGCACGATTATCGAAAATCTAAAAATTACCTATTCTAATTAAATTAATAGATAATTTTAATTATTTCCGTCCAAATGTGTGTTAAACTAGTGTTGAAATTTGGAATTTTCGACGCTTATAACTTTTAAACATACTCTTTTTTTTACTTTTTTGTTTCCATACAGGGCTAGATAATGATGAGACAAATTGAAATCATTTTTTATTTTGAACGTACACCATCAAACAGTGGAGTAATCGCCAGACTACGTTTGTATGTAAGAATAATGATGATAAATAAAGTACCCTTAACATGTATTTGCATACACTGAAGTTGGTTGGCGAGAAAATCGATTTATTTTATTTTTTTGATCACCGTTCGGTTTATTTTATGCTATAATGAATAAGTAGACTATACTATCGAATTACTTTAGTCTGTAATAAGATAATATATACTTATGTAATAAGATAAATGTAATATGATTAATAAATAAAGAAATTTATAAATACATTATTTGAATTGTTACTTTGCACTAGTCACAGGATATCATCTTATTTTGAAATGGATTTGAGCAGGTTGGAATCCGCCGCGCAGCCTCAATGCGTGTTGGCGGACTTCACATGCACTGGAATCAGTTTTAATTTCTCAGATGCAGTTTTCCTAATGACATAGTTCTTCACCGCCGAGTACGTGGTTCATATGTTTTAACAATCACTGAATTGAACTCTGTTAACGACGACGTTTAGACAAGCACTTATTTTCATACGCTTCGATGCACCGTAATAACGGTGTTATTGTTAATTGGAAGTAGTATGAAATATATACTACCTTTATAGAAATAAAACTGTATTCTTATTTATATTCTATAGGCATTCCTGATGTTCATATTTGAGTTTAGGCTGCCAGGTAGCACACTGCCAAATATTTGGCTGCGACGCTATGGGCCGTCCCGCGTGAAGGAAGTATTTGTTTGGGCCACAAATAATCCTTCCCGGTCTGGTTGTTCGTCTATTTATAATTAATATTCGTTAAACGCCATTCATTGTTCGTTAAAATGTAACAAAAGAAAGAAAAAACAATTGTATATTTTCCTGTCAAAAAAAGGTTAGGGTTGTTACTTTAGCTGCAGCATGGTAAATGATGTTTGTACCATTAAATTTCTATTTACGTATACGAGGTAGGCACTGAAACTTTCGGGAATCAAGGAAGTGACACAACATTACTATTTAAAAATGTATTTATTGCTTTTCGAAGTATTCTCCGCGAAATTTGATTTTGAGGATCCTGCGTGGAATCTTTCGAGAGTTCTGACGCACCAAGTAACGCGAGCCGCTTTTTGCTCTTCACAGAGCGAATGCGGTATCCATCGGGAAAACAACTTTTTTACACCTAATTGTTCATGCAAGATTATTTGTATTTGACTCATGCCAATGTCTAAAGTTGCCTGAATTTCGCTGTATGTCACATGTCGATCTTCCTCAATCAGCTTACGCACAGCATCAACGTTTTCTTGGGTGACTGCAGTTTATGGACGACCTTGACGGGGATCGTCATTGAGCTTGACACGTCCACGTTGAAATTCAGCAAACCAGCAATATATTGTGGTTTTGGATGGGGCTTCATCACCAAATGCAGAAATCATCCGGTCAACACACTGTTTTTGTGTTAAACCACTTCGAAAGTCATAATAAATCATCGCTCTTGAAGTTTCTCGAGTCAATTCCATTTTCACAACGACTAAACAAGTTTGACAAAACCTTGTGACAAGACCGAGAATCTTTTTTTAAATAAATAAATGTTATTCGATTTTTAAAACCAAGGATTTTTCAATTAAAAAGATTTTAATATGACAGGAACAGTGGAAATATTCCATTCCCGATACTTTTAGTGCAGCCTATGTAAATATGAAACGAAAATATTAGAAAGTGAACAACGGAACTCTAATCGTTTGCATTTTCACTTGTAAAGTAAAGGATAGACAGTTTGTGTGCACTCAATATGAATACATACACAGTTTAAACTCATATTATAGATTCGCGTCGATCGCTATTGAATTCGCGATGATTCAACCCGAGCGTCATGGAGTGAAATGACGATGACGTTACGGAGCATGAAACACGTGCGTAATGTCAATAACCCACAATGAAAACATTGACTTTATTTTTTTAAGTAAAAAGGTTTCGTAGAGCTTATTGTTTTTTAATATAGGATGGTAGATTTAAGGTTGTTTTACATAAAACCTTATTACAAGGATAATATTATATAATATTATTATATAAAACAATATTAATAAATATTATATTAATATTAAAAGAATAAAGAAATGGAGGAGTTGTCTATTTAATGATCTTTGAAACAGCAGGTAAACCAATTCGGGAGGATTTACCATCGAATACAGGCTTTTCACGTTTTTGTTATTATTTTTTTTTAATAAGGAACACTCCCTTATCTTGATATGTTCGACTTATCCTGTAAAATAAAATTGTGTCAATAAATAAACTAAGCCACGCTATCTTTGCAACGCTTTTAGTGTAAGGTTTTCCTGCTGCAGAAGCGTTACATTTAGTATCACTGAGCCATTATTCTTTTCGGGAATAATTTTGTTTCCTCGGAATTTTGTATTAAATCCAGTCTTGTCTATTCACATTAAAATATTTTTTTTCTTATGATGTTTTTAATTAATTAATTAACACAACAAAATGGAGAAATAATCTTATAGTAAGTTCAGACAAAGGTTCTTCTTATTCCATAATTTGCTGAAATATCTTCCACTAGACCCATAATCCATCTCTCACGGAATACCAGCATAAAATAGCAGCTTAATGTTGCTGTGTTTCGTACCGTACGAGAACCGGAGACCTTTTTTACTAGAAGCGAGGCATTCATCCACCGTAGTTCTCAGGGGTGACAACGCATCTGGATTTTGAATTTTATTCGAGAACGTACATGTATATGGACCACAGTATCCAATTACCATCAGGTGGACTGTATGCTCTTTGGTCACTCGCATTCTATTAAAAAAAGGAATGTGCAATGGCGTCTTTCTAATAACAACTAAAAAAATGTAGTTGACAATTATGACAACTATAGCAAATTACTAATGTATGAGGCAAATTATGGGATAGCCTATGTTAGGCGGTGGACTTTGATAATCTGTAATGAATAAATAAATCAATGAACGAGTTGATCTTTTAAAGAGATGTTCAGGTAACGTTAAGAAAATAGCGACAAGAAACATAATTGAAAAACTTGTAAAACTGACCTTGTGTACATGGAAATAACAATGACCCTTCTTACTCTTAACGAAGAATTTTTTTCTTAGTCCTCAGGGGTCTGCAATTTGACTCTTAGTCGAGAATAAAATGTAGGGATCTATGAGCAACAGCGTTCACTTCCAATCAGGGGAACTGTGTATTAGTTTGTCAACCTTGTTAAATGAGAAGCTTACGATTATGTCGTGATTTGTCGCCGTGGTCGGAATGGGCATTTAAATTCATCATAATCTCCTTTTAAATAATATGTTTTACTCAAATTGATTAAAACTACTTTTACGGATTTTATCGCGTTTAATTTTAATTGATTTTTAATTCCCGACGTTTCGGGTGCTTTCCAGCACCCATGGTCACAGGGGACTGAGGTGACTGACGTCCCGATGTCAATGTTAACCCGGAATACCTTCAGCTTTTTAATTATTGTTTGTGGTCCGATCTATGCAGAATGAACTTACTCTGTCTTGAAGTCTTGCAATGGTTTGCTTGGATTTAGTTTTAATTTTATTAATTACAGGGCCCCAAGCAGGTGGTAGTACCCAGCCTCCTTCTCCATTGAAATTAGTATGGTTTTAATTTCAATAGCCTCACGTATCATCCTTGGTAGGAATCGATGTTCTTTCCCGAGGATTTGTGATCTATCAAATCTGAATGGTTGGGGCCGCCTAGGATATGATCACAAACTGCAGACTTCTTCAGTCTACAGTTTGTGATCATATTACCACCTGCTTGGGACCCTGTAATTAATAAAATTTAAACTAAGCCCAAGCATACCACTGCACGACTGCAAGACAGAGTAAGTTCATTCTGCATAGATCGGGCCATAAACAATAATTAAAAAGCTGAAGGTACTCCGGGTTAACATTGACATCGGGACGTCAGTCATCTCAGTCCCTCGTGACTATGGGTGCTGGAAAGCACCCGAAACGTCTGTAATTAATAATCAATTAAAATTAAACGCCATAAAATCCGTAAAAGTAGTTTTAATCAATGTGTAGTGTTCGCGTTAAGAAACCATTGTGTTTTACTCTAGTAAACATAACACATTCTAAATAGCGTCGCATAGATATACAAGAAGTCATTAATGATTAGTTTAATATCAATTACTATCTGGTGCAACAAGTGCAATATTGTAACACTTCTTAAGATTTTAATACCTACGAATATCGAGACTACACACTTTACAACAATCGAGAGGAAGCAAACTAACAAAAATTAGGATACGCATTGGCCCCGACCCGCTTTTCGTATCTCGTTGGTAGGCTCCAATAATTGAATCACCGACCTACAGCCGCGGAAATACAACGAATTTTCTTTTTATGCAAGGGACACGTTTGTTATACGTGCGTGCATGCATGTGTGTGTTTGAGTATGTATGTATGTATGTATAAAAAAATAAAAAGATATCGTGCGACAAAATAAAATTTTCTCGTAGGTACGATGTCTTTAGAACGAATCAATCGATCGAGATGAGCGATACGGCGTTTAAAAGTGTTCATTGAGAATTCGAACTTATTAGATTTTGAAGTCAATCAGTCGAGCCGTTTTAAAGTTATTAGTTTTATCGAGATTTTTAAGTTATACAAAAATAAAATCCAAAAAAAGCAAAGTTTAAAAACCTATTCTCAATATGCAGATATATATTTACAAAAAGGATTCATATCTGTGAACATAATAAATAACTTTTACTAGATCAGAATCGATAAGAATGGGTGACTCTTCCAGAGTAGTATGTATATGTATTGTATATGAAACTATTTTGGACACGCCTAGGACTAGCTAGCAACCCGTCCGTAGGACGCGATCTTCGGAACTACCATGCGTATTGCGTAAGACGTTATCTTCTCGACTTTTATAAACCTACGGATAAGTGGTACTCGTGAGATATTCTTAAACTATTTGTACTTAAATAGATTACGTATGATTCTTTAGCCGTTAGCCAGACACAAAAGACGTAAGACGAGAACGCGTCGCGGAAGCAGTGCCTACATTATATGTCCTCCAGACAGAATTTCGATCACGGCTGTCAGCCTCAACAGAGAGTAGCCACCGACGCAGGAGGAGATTGTAGTTCCCAAGTGTATGCGCAAGCGCAGGTGCACTTTCTATTCCCTCACTCCTATATTTCGATGAGAGATATTAGGCGCAGGACCGACGGCTTTACGTGCTTTCCGAGGCACGGGTTCGAGACATCGCCAACTTCCTGACTTCGGGTAGCTACGCTACTGAAATTTCTTGTCGGAAAAATTCAATAACTGTTTTTTTTAGACTTCACCTAAGATTCGAACCCGGGACCTGACGATAAACAGACGTGTTTATAAATTGATTTTTCCTGCCTCATTGGTCTAGCTAGTGGTTATATAGGCTATTAAAACGTCGGCAAAGTAGATCACGTCAAAGAAGTGCAACTTCTATACTTAGTACTATTATTTGTTCTGTGGTTATGGTAATGCCTAAGGGCTATGCGATCGCCCTAATAACACAGTACGCGTGCCATCTGGGTTGTACCAACGAAATTTTTTATTACAATTTTAAGTGCTGATTTAACACGTGCTCGGCGGTAAAGGAGAAAATCCTGAAGAAACCTGCACGTCTGATGAATAAAAATAATATAAAGTCATGAGAGATCCGCCAATACGCATTGGATCAGCGCGGCTGACTTATTGCTCCATAAGCCTCTCAGAAACGAGACCATTTCTGTGCCCAGCTGTGAGATGTATACAGACTGTAACATTAAACCTACCTATTTTTAGTCCTGTAAGTATAGATACGGTGACACAGTTTACATTACGTAAAACTTCTGGTAACTGTTTATCTTAGCACGCTTACCATATGGCAGTAAATCTATTTTAGGTATCTATAATTGTTTCATATCGAGTAATTATCCGTTACTTTGAACGGCATTAGTATACGGACTACATCGTGGAATACAATTTCTCAACTGGACGTGTTCGGCCTAACTACTGTTATTCAATTGTTCCGAAAACTATTCCCACTTGAGAAGAAACTAAATTAAACAGCGCAGCGTCTAAAGACGAGGTTTTACATCATCCATTACTTTATTAAAGTTCATTAATATATTTTACTAAGAAATATAAGAATAACGAGTGTATTATGTGTACTATATTTGATTTATTTAGTTCTTTCGTTCCAATTTTCTTAAGCTTTATCCTGGCTAATTAGCTTATCAGTATTAAAATAAACTATGAGTAAACTTCTAGTACCTATTGAAAAATAAATCAATTGCGACTTCTTAGTTAAATTACATTCAGTATATCTTATTAGTTCTATATCACTAGGTTATTTCATCACATTTGTGTAATAAATTATGCTTAATAGTGTTTATTATAAATGTACAAAGTTCACGTAGTCGCGTGCTTAGGACGAGATCTAGTTAGCAGATTTGGATCTGCAATACAGCGCCTGTTTGCCGTGCAAGTTGCGCTCTTCGCGTTCCCATCTCCGGCGCTGTTCATTAGACAGTTAACCGTCGGCCGAATTGTGGATCACGTCCCGCTATCAGGTGCATTGCAAACAAAAAGCTGAATAGAGGCCCGGTTAAGCATGCACGACGGGTGTACCGGTATAATTAAAGTTTAGGAGACGCTCACGTCGCCCGTTAACCTCGTTATCGGGCGCTGGAAGTGGGTGAGACGCGGCGGGGAGGGAGCCAGCCTCGGGCCAGGGACGCGGGGAAAATCAATGAGAGCCGCCGCGCGCCGTCTCTCCCCGGCCCGACGCGTTCATCTCGCGGCCACGTGCCACGTTCACTGGCTCGACGGTAACCCAACATCTTGCTTCCACACCACCATCATTATCCTAGAGCCATATTAAGTGCATTGCGTCTCTGGAACTCAACCCTGTCCTATTCTATCAAACATCAAGGAAGCCATAAAAGCCGCGCTTTTTACATCATGTAACTGACGCGTGGTTGGTCCCGTCCGTCCGAGTGGCTTAGTATCGGTCAACAAACAAACCCCGCTACATGTAACGAAGCCTTGCCGCCCGTCAAGGCGCCCGCTCGCCTGTTAAATATGTAACTCTGTTTTGGGTATGTAGGTCGCACTCGGAAATTTGGGTTATCGTTTGGCCGCGTCGATATGCGACACTTCCGCCTCGCGGCCGATGCTATGCAGTCGTCAATATTATTGCCTCGATATGACTTACGTAACGGTGTGTGAATGCCAGATATTGTGTGGTAAGTGACGTAGCGCTGACGCGGCGATCATATGTTTCGTCGAGGTCTGTTTGTTGTACCATTCCGTGACTAAAGGAATAAATGTATTAAACCTCATATAATATAATAATGCTCCAATCCTGCTCTAATACGACTTTATAAATACTTATTGCACACTGATCAATTTTTTGAGATTACATTCGAAAATCATTCACTTTGGGTTATAGACAAATAATCGACGTAATTAATATTTTCGTGAAACCCTTAAATCTTAATGCACTTTCTACTTTTAAAAATGATGAACACACCAATGTATATATAGCGGTAAAACAATTCGAGTAAAATATACATAAATAGGTCTCCAAAAACAAGCAAACAAGAGCATTGAATCGGCGGTTTCGGAATTCACGCATCCGAATGTTTTGTATCGCGACCATCGTCGATCAATGTCAACCGCATATTTAGGTCAACGTCCGTCCGACGAAATTCCCGCGCTTCGCGACGCGTCATTTCCTGTAACGCATGCTGTGGATTTTTATTATATTGAGATGAATCAACATAATTTTACCATTTTAAGTTTTTCATCGCATTTTAAACAAAATAAGTTTATATTGGAATGCAGAGGAAAATGTATTATGACATCCTTAGTCCTTACATGCACAGTAATTCTATGTTTCTAACTTCATTATAATTATTAGAAGCTAAGGACCTATCTACTACTGATTTTTTTTGATTTTTTTTTACATATTCTTCCGAAAATAAATCGCGAACTTATAATTGTAGTTGATGTGATACGGTTACGGCAGCCGTCCAATTTGGGTTCCACACACCCCGTTGTAGACTGTAACTCATATCATACTGTTGCGTAGGCTGCTTAGACGTTTACAGCCTACGGCATTGCATCGTTAGTATTCATACTTCCTCGAAGCCTCTTCGTGAAATATGCCTCAAAATCACGTCGTATAGTTTACTCTGTTGAATTTATGATAAATTCGTATAATGCATCACAAATATACTGTGCAGTGTAGACTTAAACTTATCTGAGCAGCGTCATGAAATAAAGCTGTTTATTTTTTATTACGTTTTGTCTATGTTTATGTATAACAGTAAAGCGTATTATCAATCTATGGTGGAGATCTATGGTTAGCAGAGGACTTCTGATAGTCTGTAGTGGTGATGACGATAGTGATTCGAAATATGAATTTGCTACTTTTTCTAGTTTTAGAAAACTCGGATTTCCGTGTCAATTTAAATTAGATTTCAGATTTTTTCAATACACTTAAAGATAAGATTTTTAAACTTTTCTTAGTAGTCACTTACTGGTATTTTGTCAATTGTATACACATTTTTGCACTGCATCCGAGCTTTCCTTTTCTACTCTGTCATACTTACAACGCGTAACAGCCAGTGTACGCGAATGCGTATGGATGGATTTAATGCTATTTAGTGCCTTTTGCCGCGTACACTTGCACTGTATCTCCTGGTCTAGCTTCCTAAATTATAGGCAAGTTCATAATGAACTACGAGGGTGACACTGAAAGTTCTTAGAAAATCAAAACTTGAACAAACTAGCAAGTTATTCTTTATTAGTTTTATAATATTTTTTCAAAATAGTGTCCATTTACATCAATAGAACCACTGAGAAAAGCACTTTCCACTCGTCCTTAGGGGTCTCTTCACAGAAATAGTAATAATAAGACATTATTATTACGACTTCTGTGGGTCTCTTCGACGGCATATTGAAAGGCAACCACTGCTTCCTCGGCGTACATAGAATGTTTTCTTCGAAGTTTTTCTTTTATTTTCGGTAATAAATAAAAATCGCAAGGTGCGAGGTCGCAGCTATATATCTTGTTGACTTAAATGACATTGAAAGTCATAAAAAATCATTGTACGAAAATTTTCTCGCGTTAAATTCATGCTGACGTGACACAGACAATTTTCAATTTGCCGCCAAATCGTAAACAAATGACAAATTAATAAAATACATACACAATAATATTGGCAAAGAGTTCCATTTTCAAAATTTGATATTTTTTTGTTATATCGATTACAAGTGGCCAGTTCTAAAAACTTTCAGTGTCGCCCCCGTATAACTATCACTATTATTACTACAACCTATCACAAATTTACCGCTGAAATATAGATTAGCCTATAGATTATCATACAATATGGATCTGAGTTACATATATCCATCGAATGGGTCGGTTCGACTAGGGAAGGACCACGCTCTCGTGGCGTGAAATAGTAGTTTAATGCTGCTGTATTTCGTATGGTGAGTGTAGAGAACCGGAGACCCTTTTTACTGGAAACGAGGCATTCCATCTTAGTCCTCACGGGTGATAACGCATCTGCATTTTGATTCGTAATCGAGGATAGATGTAGATGTCTATGGGCCACAGCAACCACTTACCATCAGGTGGACTGTGTGCTCGTTTGTCACCCTATCCTATAAAAAAAATCGATTATCAGCATGTTTCATCAGGTCTTCACTCCATCTAGTGGGCAACTGCGCTTTCCAGTACGAAGCTGCTGCCGTTCGGGAACCTTCCTTTTCCATTGGTTATCGATTCTTCGAGTTATCCAATGGGCTATGTTAGTTATTCTTGACCGAATATCCTTAAACAAACTATGGGAACATAATCATCATTATGCTACTATGCGCCAAAATTACTTTATTCCTCTATATTACTCTACAAAATTATTATTTTTCTCTTGCCTCCAGGTATACTATGCAAAAAAGAAACGAAGAGCACAACAGTACCTGGGCGACGACGGTTCACACAAGAAAGAGAGAAAGCTATACAACGACGGCTATGATGACGATAACCACGACTACATAATCAAGCAGGGAGAGAAGTTCCTCGACCGGTACGAGATTTCGTCGCCTATCGGCAAGGGCTCCTTTGGACAGGTGAGAAAAACTTGTAACATATTTCTTCACTTGTGATCTATATCAGCATAATGAGCATTATGAAAGGACTTTCGGTTTGTAAGATTTAAAAACCGAAAACTTCCATACGGTTTACGGAGTATCTATCTATCAAATGGCCTACAATCATTACAGTTCATTACAAGTTCACTCATATACGGTCCTGATTAAGTCCTGATCTCGTGAGGTTCCTACGTTAGCTGCCACGAAGTTGCCTACCAGAAACTTACGTATATTTATGTACTGGACTTCTACATACAAACAGCTTTACATCCCGTGTAGGGGCGGTGTAAGATTATCCACTACCCCATATCGTCCTGCGGGTGTTGTAAGAGGCGACAGAGGGAAATTTAAACAGGAGATGGGCAGCAGCATCTTCCTAATAACAACGTAAAATGATTAAAAAACTGCGGTTGCCAACCTGTCTGCCAAGCGTCCAGGCAGTTTGTGGAGGAGACCTATGTTCAGCGGTGGGCTACAATAGGTTTTGTTAGACGGATAGAGCTTTATAAGAGAAATATAAAATCAAGTACATATTTTATAAAATCAAGATTAAATACATTAAGCAACGCTTAATGTATTTAATTTTGATTTTATAAAATATGATGTTTTTTTTAAATATTTTACAACGTCCCTGTACAAAGAAAGAATTGTAAATGTTTGGATCTTTTATTTCCGTCATGTTTTCAAGCTGGGTCGATTTCTGTGCACTCTTAGTCATATGAGAGTTATATTTTTAAGGAGTCATAAGTATCTGAATTTGGGATTTTTCAAACATTTAAAAGTACATAATTCCGAAAATATTAACCTTATCTTATACGTGGTAGAGCCATGCTGCAGTTATATTTGTAGTATAGTTGTAGCGCGAATGGGTCGGCTCGACCGGGGAAGGACCACGCTCTCACAGAATACCAGCGTAAATGCTGCTGTGTTTCGTATGGTGAGTGTAGACAGTAGAGAACCAGAGACCCTTTTAACTGCAAACGAGGCTTTCCATCTTAGTCCTTACGGGTGACAACGCATCTGCATTTTGATTCGTAATCGAGGATAGATGTAGATAGATGTCTATGGATCACAGTAACCACTTACCATCAGGTAGACTGTGTGCTCGTTTGTCACCCTATTGTATAAAAAATATCGTATAAAGTCATAGGATCTTTTCTATTCATATTTCAACAAAAATATTTATAAAATATCCTGTTTGAAAATAACAATTCCTTGCAATTAAAAAAAAAAACGGTTGAAACAATATGACACCGAGTTGCCCCATGGCAACATGCATTAGAATAAAATAGAATAATTTTTAAAGAAATCTTGTGTATTTTCTTGGACTTTGTTGTAATAGCGTATATATACATTGCCCCAAGAATGTATTACTGACTACTCTGGGAGTCGAGAAACTGGTATATCACTAGCTTGTGTTTGTTTCGAGTTTTTGCAGCGTATACACACACATATATATATATATATATATATATATATATATATATATATATATATACATTCAAGTAAATAAAACTTTCATAGTCTTATATAATTATCATTTACTTTTAAATTTTGAATCTAGCATAATAGTTCCTATCATGTCTGGGCTCTCTTTATTGTTTATTTAGACTTTTTATATGTATCTATGTTTATACATCATAAATTTCCCAACATTAATATACGAAGTGTGTTCTGGAATAACGGGAATTTTCTTTTTTTTTCAAAATAAAAATATTCGTCTATATTAATGTTGTTGCCTTCAAAATAGTCTCCATTTAATATTATGCACCTGTGCCAGTCCTTCCAATCCTCGAAACACTTCTCAAACTCGATCTTTGGGATACTCGACCTTTAGCACTTTCGGCGATGCAAAAAAAGACGGCCCTTTAAGTTCATTTTATTTTTGGAAACAGGAAAGTCATGAGGAGACATATCTGTTGAATATGGATACCGGGGAATCGTAATAGTATTATTTTGGCCAAAAACTGACGAACAAGCAATGAAGTGTCAGCTGGTACATTATCATGGTGCGAAAACCATGAATTGTGTTTTCACAAATCCGGGCGTTTTCTTTTCGGATTACTTTCCGCAAATGGCGTTGAACTTGTAGATAGTACTCCTCAATTGACCGTTTGACCTCGTGGCAAGAATTCATGATGCACTATGCTATTCAAGTTGGACTTACCTAGTCGGACTATTTGTCCCAGGTAAACGTACTCGTCAACAACTTCGAGCATAGTGCTCCCAAAAACCGATGGGGAAGAAAGGTTCTCGAGTGGCAGCCTCGTACCGGTAGGCGTAGTGTAGGGCGACCCCCCCACTAGATGGAGTGACGACCCGGTAAGACATGCAGGAAGTCGATGGATGCAGGTGGCTCAGGACCGTGCTTTGTGGCATTACTTGGGAGAGGCCTATGTTCAGCAATGGACTTGTGAAGGGCTGTAATGATGATGATGATGATATGCTATTCAAATCAAAGAACCCAGTGAGCATAACCTTCACATTCGACCGTACTTGTCGAGCCTTTTTCGGTCTTGGCGAGCCAGAATGCTTCCACTGGGACGATCGAGCCTTAAGTTTCGACGACATATCCGTAAACCCATGTTTCGTCACCTGTTATAACACGTTTAAGTAAACCTGCATCGTCATTGACTTCATTTAGTGACTCCTGAGCAACTTCCATTCGCCGCTGTTCAAAATTCAACAATTTTGGAACAAATTTTGCTGCCACGCGTTTCATACCCAAAACATTCGAAAAAATTTCATGCCATGATACAATCGATATGCCAAAATCATCAGCGACCTCTCTGATTGTGATTCGGCGATCGTTCATAACCATTTGTTTATCTTTTTCGACGTTTTCATTGGTTGTTGATGCGTCTGGTGCGTTCGCCATCTTCAACGTCTTCACGGCCATCTTGGAAACGCTTAAACCACTCGTAAACTCTTGTTTAATCATACCAGCCTCACCATAGGCCTTTGTTAGCATTTCACATACTTTGTTTCAGTTTTTACGCAAAATTGGATACAGATTCTTTGATCCATTTTTTAACAAGCTAAAATCACCGAGCTCATAGAAAAAACAAACAAAATAAACAATGAATACAGCTGAAAATTTTATCATTCTTTATTCAGGAGCATGTATACCAACATAATAAAAAAAATTGACAATAGGAGTGTCCAAATCCGCAAAATTTAAAAATTCCCGTTATTTTATGAACACACCTCGTAATATCACTGAGTATGGAATCTCGTGTGTACAATAATATTTAGGAAATCAATGCATTCACACTGTACTACACTTACATTCTCTGATAGGCTCTGAAGACTGTACGACGTCGCTTAAAACTAGTCCCAACTTATTTCTCGTATAGCCATTGGTGTAACTTACTCCTGATAGGCGACTAATCTACGGACTAATCGTATGGACAGCGCCTGATTTAATTAATTAGAGTTCTGACAGTATTAGGCTAACTATAAATATGCGCCCCCTTGACCTGTCCTGTCTGTGCCTGCCCTGGCAGAAATCATCGGAAAGTAGCCATCGGCTTAGGACAGGATTATAGTGCCAAGCGTATGCGCAAGAACAGATGCACTCTCTGTTCCCTCACTCTCATAGCAAAATGGGACGGTAAAACGACACGACCAGAGAGAGATTAGGCGTAGGATCAACGGCTTTACGTAGTTTCCGAGGCACGGGGTGAGACGCCGCCAATTTCCTGATTTAGGGCAGATACTGAGAATTTTTTGATGGAAAAGCTCAGTAACTGATTTTCACTCGATCCGGGATTTGAATTCGGAACCTTAAGATCAGCAGTTGCACTATTGCAACCACTACATACGAGGCAGTCAAACAGATCTTATCAACCAGATTTTGCATATTTGACTATTATTATTATTATTATTAGAAAGTAAGTATTTTCCTTAAACCAGTTTTTAGACAGGGTTATTTTTTAACTGTTATTTTTATATATCTAATTTTGTGACGAATTATAAATAATTCTCGAAGTAAAGGAAATCCAATGTCACATTGGTTTTGGTTTGGTCATTTTGGTCGTTCACGTTTATTTGCTCTTATTGTTAAATCGGATCTAAAAATATCTCAATAAAGATACGTTTCTATGAAAACTTGAGGCCGATTATTAATCTAAATAATATTAACTTTAAAAATAACTTTATAGCCAATAGTTTAAATCTTCATTTTGTATTGAGCTTAGTTCGAAAAAGCTATTATTGTATAAAAATGGCTATAACCGGGCCATCGAGCAAACTTTCTGGTTAAGCGAACAGGGGAGTTTTGTTTTTCTTTATTTTTAATACAACCCTAGTCTTTTATTCTTCGACTCCTTATTGTCGTCATCGCTGAAGTGAGCAAGATTACCGATATTTTTAATGTTTAGTTAAGCACTTGCAAATCTCTTATAACGCTGTCTGTTCTCGTTTCTATCTCATATATAAAACTTGAAAGCAGATTCTGTTTTACTAGGCGATTGATTTTTCATGTTATTGAATAAGGGATGGGTAGGTACTTTGAACGATGTTCATTTTGATGCATTTTATGTGCTGGGTGATGTCAAAAGCATTTTCAATAACATTATTGATAAGCTGTGACATTGATGGCGTAAATTTTACAATTTAATTAATTAATAACTAAAATAACACCACCCCTGTACTAGTGTATATGTAATAACTATTGAAATTAATCGATGGAACAAAAACCAATGAGTAAAATTTGATATTAAACTTGAGCCGTTTGTGAATTAGAGAAAGTTAAAGCTAACTATAAAATACGGAAGAACCAAGTATTTCCCCCGAGACGTGTTCATTTACAAGACAATGGAGATGTTCTGGTTGCGTTCCGAACAGACATTCCAGGGCGGTCTGCGCTAATGATAATTACCCCTGGATGTCCCAGTGTGGTGTCGATTAAAAATTCACGTCATGAAAAGACAAACACTGTTTTAAACAACGTGTGGGTTTACAAAATGTATTATTACATTTTAGATATGCCAAAAATGGCTTCCGATAGATGGTAGGATACGATCTCAACTGCGATCGTCAAATCGCTCGCTAAGCGTGATGACTAAGGCAAATCCTCTGTACAACAGGAGAGACCCGTGTCCAGCCGTAGATTTTTACACAATGAAGCAGAACAAAATATGTAATCTCTATATATAAAAATCAATGGCTGTCCGTTAGTCTCGTACAAACTCCACAATGACTCGACCGATTTTGATGATTTTTTTTGTCTATATTTGAGTGGATCCCGTGGTGAGTGGTGGCGCTGTTGTCGAGATCCATAAATCACCCGTGCAAAGCCGCTAGTATTGTATATTGTTTGCTTATGATGTTTACATCATCTTTTGAGTTATTTATATACTAAGGGTAAATGAAATATTAATGTGTAACCTTTCGTTAATGTATGTCGTATGTTCTCGATATAAGTCTTGGATACATTTTCAACAGACACATCATTTTGTTAATTTCAGTTTTATCTTTTTAATTCTAACTTATACCTGACATCTCAAGTTTTAAATTAAAAAAGTTTTAAATTTCTTTATTTTCAGGTTGTGAAAGCGTATGACCACGAGGAGCAGTGTCAAGTAGCGATAAAAATAATTAAGAATAAGAAACCCTTCCTAAACCAGGCACAAATAGAAGTCAAGTTACTAGAAATGATGAACAGGGCAGATGCCGAAAATAAGTATTATATAGGTAAGAATTCCTAAATTAATAAATCTAATAACAGTTCTATCCATAGATGTTTTGAGGTACAAGGAAACAATCTAAGATAGACTTATCCTTTCCCTTCTGAGTGTATTAGTATGTAGATTCTGTTTCAAAAATTCTCTAATGTAGTCGTACTTGTTAAGACTAAACGAATCTCCTTTCATAGAAGGAAAAAAGTCTTCTTTACAACCTACTCTAGCTCCACCACTATATAAAACCGCCTTTTCATGATGCATCAGTTGGCATGAAACTTCTAAAGTTTTGCCATTAGTCACGATCCATTGAATGGCGATATACCAGTCGTATAATGCAATATGTAAATAAACATTTACCAGAAACTGAGGACAGCGACGAACGTGTGAGAAATTTGGTACTTCGATCGCCAATCCCCCTGCCAATTGTGGGGATTACGACAAATCCTTCTTCAATAGAGTTAAGCTTATATCTTTCTGTGAACTGTTACGGACGAACAAAGAAGAAGAGGATACACTGGTACACCAGTCTGGAGGATTTGTATTATACGACGCTTTCAATAAGGTCTATTGACTATATTTCGGTCTAAAGTCCCCCTCGTTAATTTTACGTGGTAGAGCCACGCTACAGCTATATCGTAGTTGTAGCACGAATGGGTCGGTTAGAGCGGGGCAGGACCACGCTCTCGTAGATTACCAGCGTAAAATAGCAGCGTAAAGCTGATATGTTTTGTATGGTGAGTGCAGAGAACCGGAGACCCTTTTTACTGAAATCGAGGCATTCCATCTTAGTGCTACAACGCCTTTGCGTAACAACGTATTTGCATTTTGATTCTTAATTGTGGATAAATGTTGATGTCTATGTGCCACAGCACCCACTTACCCAATGCTATAATAAGAAATTAATGGGATTGCACCATGTACAGGTGAGGTTACCTACAAGGCAAAAAAAACATTGTAACATTTCTAATTTTCGTCCATACATTACAGCGTTATCAAAGTTTATTGCTGGGCTTCCCCTAAATTGCTTCTTTAAGGGCGGTGATTACCATAGCTGCCACGGTTGGCAAATTGGAAACCGCAGTTTCTATATTCTAGATATTTTGAAGAAGACGCTGCTGCCCAACTATTTTGTCGCCTCTTACAATCGTCACGGACGATGTGCGGTAATGGATTCTACCCTGCCCTTTTATGGTCTTATAACGTTAAATTTTAACAAAATGGAAACTTACTAAGAATAATTGTATTATTTCCAGTGAAACTGAAGCGTCACTTCATGTGGCGGAACCACCTGTGCCTCGTGTTCGAGCTGCTGTCGTACAACCTGTACGATTTGCTGCGCAACACAAACTTCCGCGGCGTCTCGCTTAACCTCACGCGCAAGTTCGCGCAGCAGCTCTGCACCGCGTTATTGTTCCTTAGTCAACCAGGTGAGTAGCTAAGTTGACCTGACTTTGTAGGTGCTGTGTACAACATACTGAGATTAAACAATGGCGTACTGCGGACCTAACCGTAGACAGCTTCCGTCATCGGCAACTTGAAAATCTCAAAATTGATTTGTTTTTACCGGTCACATGATGAGAATCAATCATGACATCATTGCTGATCACATATTTAGAATAAACACAAAAACTGGTTCAACATCAGCCGAGTGACACGTGATGTGTGGTAAGGGAAGAGCGAGTGGCGATTGTAAAGAAAAATTACGTGGTAACTTAATCTTGTACTTGATAAAGCCATCCGCAACTGTAAATTTGCTGCAGCGCGAAGGTTCGGTTGAATCGGGGAAGGGCCACGCTCACACAGAATTTTAAACAAGCTTTAAATTACAGCTTAGTACTTCTGTTTCGTATAGCGAGTGTAAAGAAACGGAGACCCCTTTTAATGGTAACAAGAAGGCATTCCATCATAGTCCTCAAGTGTGACAATCGATTCTTAACCAATGGTAGATGTCTCCCAGACTAAACTTCGGTCACGGCGGTCAGATACAACGGAAAGAAGCAATATGCGCAGCACAATAGGGCCAACGGCTTTATACACACATTCTAGTCGTTTATCTACGGCAAAAGTTCAAAAGACAAAAATCTACGAAAAAAAGAAAATGACCGGATTATAAAAATAAAATTTGTAATAAATGTAGTTAATATAAAATCAGTGAATTTAAGGTGTATTTTAAAGACTTGCTGCCTTTATTTTGTAGTGGTGACCTTTTTGTTAAAAGAACTCTATTGATTCAATGTCGAACAGTAATGTGTAAAGTAAATGCAAATATATGGTGCTTATGCAGTAATCCATCTATTATTTACTTTCAATTAATCAAGAAGTAAATACTAGAAAAAAAAATACGCTCATATTAAGCACATAAGGTCTTTAACTTTTGATTCATTGTATTCATTCATTCATTATAGTCTGCCAGAGTGCACTGCTGAACATAGGCCCATATTTGCCATAGTTGTCACGTTTGGCAGGCGCATTGACAACTACAGTACATTTTTTTCATCGTAGAGTGACGCTGCAACTATATAGTAGTCATAGCACGAAGGGGTCGGCTCGACCAGGGCACGACCACGCTCTCACAGAATAACAGTGTAAAATAACAGCTCAATGCTGCTGTGTTTCGTATGGTGGGTGTAGAAACCCGAGACCCTTTTTACTGGAATTGAGGCATGCCATCTTAGTCCTCAGGGGTGACAACCCATTTGCTTTTGATTCTTAATTGAGGATAAATGTGGATGTCTATAGGCCACAGCATCCACTTAACATCAGGTAAACTGTGTGAAAAAAAAGTTGTTATCTTAAGTTACTATCAGGAAAATGCTGCTGGTCTTCAACTGTTTCATTTCCCTCTTGCTTATTACGTCACTTACGGGGTGATATTGCGTAGGGGATTCTCTTAAGCCGCGCCGCTACTACACTAATCGGCGTGTAATAAATAATCTTTAACATTTTAAACATACTATGCTTTTGCCTTGCCCACACAAAATGACTCAAACAACATTGTTCCTCTTTTTTTTTCAGAATTAAATATAATTCACTGTGATCTTAAGCCTGAGAACATTTTGCTATGCAACCCAAAAAGGTCAGCTATCAAAATTGTCGATTTCGGCAGTTCGTGTCAACTAGGTCAAAGGGTGAGTTCGTTTTATTTTTTTAATGTAAACATATATTTATATTAATTATAAGACAAATAACCTATAAAAAAAAAGAAATTATTTTTCTCAAATTCTTTTTATCTTGTTTATTTAAAATGTATTCCAGTCATTAAAAAATTGTAGTTGGGTTAAAAATGTTACTGGACTATTAAAATGGAATATTCACCAGCGCTGTATTTTAAGCATATGTAAAGCATACCTCTGCAATACTTCAAGATACTGTAAGCTCGTTCTGCGTATTATAAACTGAAGCTCTCCGGCTAAGCATCGTGCCGTTAAACACCTCAGTCCCCCCTCCCCGTGACTATGGTTAATGTAAAGCACCAGAAATGCCGGGAATTGGAAAGTTAAAGTTAAACGCAATAAAATCTGTAAAATTGGTTTTATTAAATTTTACTACTAGGTATATGAAACCAAAACAATAATCATGTTTTACAAACTGTGTATTGTGGACGTAGTCTTTAAGAGCCCTCTTATATTTCGGTGTTACGCAAATTTAGGTATTTTACGCACCAAGCGGGCGGTGAACGCGAGTGATACTTTCATATCTATTCACTCGCTCGCAGCAGATCTTCCATAATACAAGTTTTCTTAGGATTGAGTTCAATGGATGGAAAATTTTTGGTGTGTCATTTTAATGTTATCTAATTTATTTATTATAATCTATTTTGATTTGATTTTTATTATTTATGAACCTTAGTGTTGAAATGAGAACTCTAAACATTTTAATTGTTACACAGTAATCGATTGTTAACCGATGTTGGTTAATAATCGATTATATCTACTAACGGTACCATAGTGGTATAAATAAAAAATACTACGGTCGCAACCTGTTTTAATATATCAAAAAACCAAAGGTTGCTAATGTTTTTTTTAATCGACACTTACAGTAAATTGCCATATTTATTATATTTTCATCATTTATTATAAAAATATTTTCCACAATCTCGAGTCGCTTACCTCGTGTCGATAATTTCAGTTCACACTTTTCATAAAACGCTAGTAACTTGGGTAACAAATATTCAAAATCCAAAATTGGTCGTCTATGTACATTTTTAGTAGAGATGGGTCGAATATGGACCGAACTTACCTTACGAATGCATATTCGTATTCGGTGAAAGTTCGGTAAGAGTTTTACCGAACCAAATATTCGGCCAAACATTATTCGGCAGGATCACCTCGGTACCTTACCAATTACTGTCGAAACATGTTACCATAAAGCGCGCCGGACCCTGCCCCTCACTCCCCCGTCACAACTGACATGTCGTGGCATCATCTAGTACTGATCTAATTGCCGGTACATGCTTATGTTTTGACTATTTTTGTGAGAAAAAAAGTATTTCGTTGTGTTATTCTTAGTGAAAAATGATAATTATATGATAAAAATGAGTAAAGTGAATTGTACAAATGTAATGTAATGTTTCTTTGTTTGGTTCTAAAAAAATTTTAATAATTGAAAATAAATCTACAGTGCTTCAAAAAAATAACACTATACAAATAGATTTAAACCATAATTGAAATATACTTTCAACAGTAAAATTAAATGAAAGACATGACATTACTCAATTCGTACATTTCAATACAGTGAACACTTTGAGTACCACTTTAACGAATGTTCGGTGATTTAGCCGAATATTCGGCCGAATACGAATATTCGGTAAAGGTGCCGAATATACCGTATACCGAATATGAAACGAATATTCGGCCCATCTCTTATTTTTAGTACTTTTGCTGCATAATCTGGGCCATTCTATATGGCAAGTATACAGATATTCTTATTATCTATTATTATCTCTCCAGAGATAGGATATTTCCTTTTTTACGTTTAGTGACGCATTGATACTTGTATTTATTTTTCATCATTCCGTCTGGTAAGAAAGCTCAGCTACAATCAGAATAACTATAATGAGTTCACTATCTGGCATAATAATAATGTGCGAACTTTATACTAATTGAAATATACGGTACGAAAGTAAATACTTCCAACGATCAAAAACTGCGGTCGTAGTTGACGATGCTCTAGCATGCACAAAATAACAGCGCCTATACGACAATCGACGAACACTAAGGATAATATCGAAACGACGCAGCGCGCGAAATCAACTGACGCAAGTCCAACGTCGACAAGCGCTGGCGCGATAATGATCGCAGATGGCCGTCCCATTGAACTGGTACTTTTATTTAATTAATTAAAAATAATACGTTTTAAAAAGTAAATATGATAGTACAGTTTAAGCAAATGTTGATGATTATTTTGGTATAAATTTTACGTCAAAATGATGTAGAACTTCCGAGATATCGGGGCTTGTATCGAAGCTTTTTCGGTCGTTAATTGAATTATGTCGATTTCTTTTCCCTACATGAAAAGCATATAACGCAAATGTTTTATATGATTATTATAGTATAGGATACTTGTGAGAGAAAAATATTTTTTTGAAGGTGGATGTTCAATAGAATCTACAAATTAGAGCTCCCAAATCATGTCTCTGAGAATTTTTGCCTAAACATGCATCGGGAAAATTATTATTACTAAATAAACAAATAAGGTATCAAAAAATTGCTCTGAGCTTATTGTAGTAGAGATAACGAACTATTTTTACCTAGGAATTGTTATTTCAAGCAACGAACGAAAAATATACAATTTCAACGAGGAACCTTTGTAATTTTTCCTTTTTTTTTGTAATATTTCTCTTAATTACCAACTTGACAATGTCGAATTTTCGTTACTCGATGCATTTTAAATTGCCGTTGTTTAGTAAAATAATTTTAATATAAAAAGAAGTAAATGTAAAAGGAGTAGTAACTTTATTCGTAATCATACATGCAGTTCAAATATATTTTAATTTTCATTAAATTGAAAACAATAAGTGCATTAATTAATAAAGTTTATGTGCATTTAAACCGATAGACGACAGTACTTAACGTCGACATTCTCGATTCATAGACCCTATTCTCCGTACTCGTTAATTGTTCAGATATATCATAATGGGGTCTTCCGATTTAGAGCCCGATGTGGCAAGGGTTATCGCCAATTGCGCGTTAAATATTAAATTAATATTACGCAACGCTGAAGAAACTGCCTTTGGCGGTTGGAGTTTCGATGTCGATAAAACACTTCATTGATGTTTTACGGTCGTTGTTATCGACAGTAATTTATTGATAGTGTTCTAAGTAATTGAATGCTAATTGCGGTAATTTTGCTCGGAACCAGTTCGTATTGTAAGGTTTTAAGTTTTCTAAAATACCAGTTTATTTTATTATTACTGCAACTTGGAATATTTTCTTGGAACAAAAAAGTATCTATTTCGAGACTGCAGATTTCCCTGAGCGTTGATTCTCCAAATCAGCTATATGTTCTTTAACGCGGGTTTTAATTGATCTTTTAGTTTGTCCTTTGTAAGATAGACCACATTCACAATCAAGCTTGTACACTCCTGCATCTTACAGAGGGACATTACACTTAACTGATGGTGAAAACCAACCTGACTGATGTTAAAGACCAATCTTCGGCGGCTTGAAGTATGTTTTAATGGAAGCGCGCTTCAAGATGTAGCCAATCTTGTCTGTGATTTTTCCGACATATAGCAGTACAGCAGGTACATGCTCGACTGTGGCCGGCTTCACTCATTCACTGTGACGTAGGCGCGGCACCCTAAGTTTGTTATCATCCAAAACTTACTTGACGTGTTGGAGCTCGACAGCTAGGTGTTTACTGTCTGGATCCCTCGTGCTCTCTGAAACAAAGATTTACCCACAGTAGCTAACTGTGAAGAATGGTGGTGAGAATCACTGTTTAAATATCTATCTCTATGGGTCTTTTTTCTATACACAGTGTGGCTCAAGGTGTTATCAGGATTCCGAATTACTAACACATCTAGAAAAGCTAAAGAATTGTTTGCCTCTAACTACATTGTGAACTGAATTTTAGAATTTATGGAGTTAAGATGCTAAAAATGAAGTTACTTTATCTATAGGTAGAATTGTGAAAAAATCTTACTTTTCGACTTAGTCTTTAAAAATTGATATTTTATCATCTTTTGCAGATATACCAATACATTCAGTCAAGGTTCTACCGGTCGCCGGAGGTCCTATTGGGAATTCCGTACGATCTCGCAATAGACATGTGGTCATTGGGATGTATCCTGGTAGAAATGCACACTGGGGAGCCTCTGTTCAGTGGAGCTAATGAGCTCGATCAAATGAACAAGATAGTCGAAGTATTAGGGATGCCGCCTGACCATCTACTCGATCAGGTGAGAAAAAATCTGACGATTGCTGTTATAATAAAGATACTGGACGCACCATGTGTTTTGTCTTTAAATGCCTTAATATTATATTCTGATTTGTTGTGGACCTCAAAAAAGTTATTTGCTTAACTTTTTAAAACGTAGTTAAGCTATCATAGATTTAATAAAAGATTTTTGCTGTATCTCTTATGCCATATTAATATTAATTTTGTTATTTCAGGCGCATAAAACTAGGAAGTTCTTTGACAAATTACCGGCGTCAGAGGGCGGTGGTTACGTACTGAAAAAAGTCAACGGAAAGGATGGCAGGTAAGACTAGAGGAATTAGTTAACGTAACAATGGTCACGGATTAACTTTAATTCATAGAATGTTACATGTTGTTATCATGTTACCTTTGTGGGACATTGCTAATGTAACCACAATGTTGTTGGTATACCAAATAGTTTCTTCACATCTCCTCTAATATTTTTTATGACCAACATGATGATTTACTTTGCCATCGAAAACATGGTAAATCAACTTTCATAATAGCAATTTAGAATTTCATTAGTGGCGACTGTGATCTAACTTAGCTGGCTATGAAGTTTACACAACTCTTTGAAACAGTAGCAGATTTAACCAGGACATTTAATATAACGAAATTTTAATTCTCATTTAAATAAAGTTAAGAAAATTCCAATAAATTTTATTTGACCCGTGACATTTTGTTGCAGCGGTTACCGTAAATACAGACCGCCTGGCACGCGGCAGTTACACGACATACTGGGAGTTGAGGGTGGCGGCCCGGCCGCCAGGCGCCGCGGCGAACCCGGTCACTCCGTCTCCGACTACCTCAAGTTCAAGGTGCGTATCTACACCGCCCCATCAATAATCCCCCTTAAGTGATTTAAAATCCACCACAATTTCATAGTGCAGTGTTGGACTATTTCAAGTTCAAGGTGCGTATCTACACGCGCCAGCGCCATAGCGGAGTGTTGGACTCTCTCAAGCTCAAGGCGCGTATCTACACGCGCTAGCGCTTTAGTGCAGTGTAGGAGTGTTTCAAGTTCAAAGTGCTCATGTAGATATGCGCCAGCGCTTTAGTGCAGTATTGGATTGTTTCAAGTTGATTGTACATATTTCTACCACGCGGCACACCTCCATAGTGCAGTATTGAACTGTCTCAAGTCTCAACTTCGACTAAGACCCGAAAATGTGTTACTGCACTTTCAAGGTCATAATTGAACTTACGTGCCGTACCGTGCCTGTGGCTTCGTTACTGATGTGCCATTATTAAAGCGGTGGAATTAAAGATAAAATAAAAAAAACGAAAAAAGAATGATCTCGAATTACCGCGATCTGCCAGTAAAGCTTCTAAGGAAAAATTATTTGCGTATTGATAACGTTTTTTGCCGATTTATTTAACTGATTCTAAATATTGCTAAATCTATTGAACTCATAATTATTTTTATAAATGAATTTAAAATATTGATACTATAGTTCGTGCCAAATCGATTGATATATGAGCCAAGTGTCAAAAGGCGTAACTTACAAAATCTCAATTTAGATGTGATAACAACATTTAACCTTTTGAGCGCCACGCCAAAAACTCACTACCGTGTCCTGTACGCCAAAGCGAAAAGTAAACAAAAATACCTACGAAAAAAACAGTGCTGCCAAGAGTTGATATATCGATAACACAAAATAACTGGTTTTTGTTGGTTTTTTATACAATAAATGACTCTTTATAATCGGGTATGTTTTATTTAATCTTGTGCTGTCTTCCACTCTTTTTATATATGTACTTTGTACATAAATAAAAACAAACAATAACAATTAAATAGTAGTAAACCACAGCACTACTCTCCAACGTAACGTCACTGTCACGACTGGACGACAACGGCGTAGCTGACCTTTCTTTTTGAAACTTTCTTAGAGATGTAGCCGTGTCGCACGTTGTGTATCGATTTCAACATCGATCTAACCAAAATATACAGACATCGATTCAAAATATTTTATGGCGAGGCGTAGGCCAAGTGAATTACAGAAGAAAAGTCACGCTCTTATGACAATGGGGGTTTGATACGATGCTGATGTTGCTAAATGATTTTGAGATTGAGAAAGAAAATCGCACAACACAACATGAAAAATTGCTCTTCATACCTTAAGTAAAAAAAAAACACATTTATTATTTGTAATTTTATATTATTAAAATAAAAAAGGTAGGTACATAATTATTCACTAATCAACAATTGTATATAGGTAATTATTCGCACTAGGAAAATCAGTCTTATAATATTAAAATCTTGGTCATGGAATAAAAAATCAGTAATTATTATAAAAATCAACAAATGGTACATAATTATTCACTAATCAACAATTGTATATAATTATTCGCACTAGGAAAATCAGTCTTATAATATTAAAATCTTGGTCATGGAATAAAAAATCAGTAATTATTATAAAAATCAATGACTTATTACAGAAATCAACAAATTGTACATAATTATTCACTAATCAACAATTGTATATAATTATTTGCACTAGGTCTAGTCTTAAAATATTAAAATCTTGGTCTTTAACTCAATCAGTACTTAATATAGAAAACAACAATTAAAAATAATTAATAAATTATAGGTAATATTAGTCTTAAAATAATTAAAATCTTATGGAATAATAAAACATAAATGTTTAGCTGGCCAAAGCAAATGTTTTAACGTGGTAGAGCCATGCTGTAGTTATATTACGGGAGAGTAGTTGTAGCACGAATGGGTCGGCTCAACCGGGGAAGAACCACGCTCTCACGGAATACCGGCGTCAAATAGTAGCTTAATGCTGCTGTGTTTCGTATGGTGAGTGTAGAGAACCGGAGACCCTCTTTACTGGAAACGAGGCGTCCCATCTTAGTCCTCACGGGTGAGAGCGCATCTGCATTTTGATTCGTAATCGAGGATAGCAATTTATATTCTTAATTCACAAAATTAAACGCTACCAATAGACCTACTAGTCAAAACTCAATACCACTAATGAATAATTTTAATTTTTTTTTAAACATACGTATTTTACTTTATAAATACGTATAATAAAAATATTTTAAAAATAATATTATTTCCTTATAAGAAGTATATAGTTCAAAATCCTAATTTATTAGTCATCGAAAAATAACATCCAAAGTCATTTATTAGAGTATGGTCAGAAGTGTTCTGTACGTTAAGTTGTAGCGTTTCTATTTAACGTACAAAGTTTTTCTTTCTTTAAAATTGTTGAGGCGTTTCCTTAATAATTGCTTACTATGACTGATAAATGATTTATAATATGTGGAAGTTCGAAATTCAACTCCAAATTTCTCGCAGTGCTCAAGAAAGGTAGGATAAAGATATTTCAGTTCTGCATGATCCGACGTTGGAAAATAATGATGAAGTGCATGATATCCAAACCGTGTAAGTGATTTAAAATGGTTGTCATCGTACTCAACTCTCTCAACTAAAGTTTCCAAGTGATGAAGACCCCAGTCATAATACATGTCTCTATAAAAATACAATATTTTGATTTAAAAAAAATACAATTCACGAGAAAACTTGTCATGAAGAAAAATGTATGTAATTACTATCATTGTAGATTGTATGTGTGAGAAAGCCTTTGATTACTGTAAGACGCGAAAGTGTTAGTAACAAAAAAAGAACGTCGCCGCCGAGAACAAAAGAGCAATTTAGTACTAAGTCGACACGCTATTTTAGATCTTAATGTTTTACCATTACATTGATTTTTAGTCTACTTACAATACTATTCGAAACGATTGTAATGCCGAATGGTAGAAAGTCGATATACTATTTTGGACCTTAATGCTTTTTCATTAGGTTGATTTATGATTTATGGTCTACTCACGGTACCTACTTTTTGGAAGGATTATGGTTTAAGATATTTATTTCGCTAAACAATATCACCATTCGCTTTTTGACAGAAAAAAATATCTACTAGTTGCAGTATAACATGATGAGTTATTCTAAACTCGAAAACAAAAACATAAAAATGTGCTCACAAGAGTCGCACGGGAAACAATTCCATTTTGTATCGAACTTATTATATTTAAAATTAAAGAAAATATTATAAAATAATAGATACATAAAATAGGCAATATGCATGTAAGTAAAATAAGTTTAATTTATTAGGAACTTAAGACACTTACCTCACTTAAATCTTCAGGTAATGATTCAGATTCCGAAAATTGATCATCGTCGATAATTTCCAAAATCCGAATGGTTCTGAGGAATCGTTCATGTTGCCACTGCTCTAATTTTCCCGCTAATCGCTTATGACGTCATCAGCGTGTCGTCTATACTTGACCACGGCGCCCAGTGAACTGATTTTCGATGTCGCGCTAAGGATGCGCCAGAGTTGAGATATTAGATTTATTATGCGAAGATAATTTGATAATTTTTTTTATTCATGTAGCTAATTATAGCTTTATATTTCTAACCTTTTGTTTTATTTAAATATCAATAATAATAGAAAAAAAAACACGTTTAAGCTTAATTTTGAATAGTTTTCAATAAATTTATGCCTAACGCATTACAACACTAGCGGTCAAACATAGACGACTTTGGCGTGCTGGACATAGTATTTGCTTAGATAAAAATCCATTTTTTTAGTTCAATGTTTCTTAGTACTTGTGGCTCTAGGAGACTTGTTTTTTATACTCACATGTTGCTGGGTTATTCTTTTTTGAGGGGTGTAGTATTAAAATACCAGTAATAATTTTCCAATGTCTATATTTCATATTTTTGTGGGCCGGGTTTTTTGTCAACTATAGACGTCGTTGGCGCTCAGGACACGCGGGTGCTGGTCACGTATAGACTTTGGCGCTCAAAAGGTTAAATATTGATATTGTTCACACTTCTAGGTCAGCACATATGTTTTGTTTTTTGTTTCTTAAATAATACTGTCTGTAGTTCCTACAAACATCGTAAAATCTTACGGTACATCGCGAAAAATGTGTTATATTTTATATTTCAATTTATGGTAATTAACGCAGCAATTCATTTAATATCGGCCAGAGATGCATCACTTTTTTGGCCCGGCCCGCATGCACCGAATAAAAATAAAGTTCTTATATAATATTGAAAATAAAGTTTTATTTTTTGAATAAGTACGTACTTATTCGGTGTCGTTGTCACTCGAATCTTTATATGTGTTATAAATTAATGCTTTTTGTTGTTAAATGAATAAAGTACTTTATAACAATAGATAATTTTTCTTCTACAGCGATCTTTTATATAACTTTTTAATAATAGTTAATAAATATATATTATATCAATCATTATAAAAATAATAATTAAAAAAAATCATTATAAATAAAGAAAGTACTACATATAAAAAGTGCCTATATATTGAAGATTTGTAGCTCCTGGTTAAACGACCGAAAGGTCAATGACCGTTTTTCTCAATCGATTTGGCACGAACTATAGTCGGTAGATTTTTAAATTACTACATAAGTCCATGTTCTAAAGGGAAAGTAGCAGTAATGATAATGATGACACTGATGACTAAACAGATGAAATGCTAAACTCCGATTAATACTTGTTCATGGTGCTCTTGTAAAAAAAATGTTTCAAAAATATGTACTTTGATCACCCTTTCAAACTGGTTTGAATAGACAGCATGACGTCATAATATGGCGCAAAGTCAGTCCTATACTTATTTGAGTTGCAACATACACGAATTTCTCATCCATATATTATGTATTCATAATTGTCCATATTATGTTATACCATAATGTAAATTTTGCCACAGATGTGAAATCTAACAGGCGATTGTTAAACCCATGTCTTATATGCATGTTTTTTTTTAAGTTTTGTAATTTTTTACTATAGTTTTCGATAAACACCGAAATCAATTTCCAGGACCTCATTCTCCGTATGCTGGAGTACGATCCGAAGCAACGCGTGACGCCGTACTACGCGTTGCAACACAACTTCTTTAAACGCACCGCGGATGAATCCACCAATACGCAGCAAGCCCAGTCGCACCATCAACATGGTTAGTTCAACAAACACACATCGTAACAAAAAAAACAATATGTAATCAACTTACACAATGGGACCAAAATGTATACAATCAAATCAACAAACATTGCCCAGCTGCAAAGGATATAAGGGCATTAATAAATTCACATAGCAAACATTATCACGAATAGGCATACCAATATAAACCATAATAACCAATAAAAAAAAAACAAGTCAATCAATAAAATACAACAATTATTTGACCAAAATGCACCCAACGTAACAAACAAGAGAAACCGGAGATATATTATGCACTTAAAACACCAAAAAGAGAAAAAACCTTATGTTCCCAACCACATAATACTGGAAAAGTGGAAGTTTTCGAGAGGATATCTTAACCTTGTTGGGTTGTTTCATCAATATATATTACAAGCAACATGACCAAATATGAATACATTGCAACAACCAACACAACATATGAACAATAACTTCAGAACCATCAAACATTCTTCATGACAAACAGGACGAATATGCACATAACACAACATGCACCTAACGATCTGCACAAACAACATGATAAACATGGACTTACTTTAACCAACCGAACCCAAAAGCGCATCAGATTATAGAACAGAACGCTAATCAAGCTCAAGTTTTATTGAGATATAATATGGCTTTATTTTAAGATTTTCTCTTTGTCAGTTGAAATATTTAGGTTGATAAGTAAGTTCCTTACCAACTACAAGCTACTGTCATTTGTACTACATTTAATACCATTATTAATCAACACATATCACAAAATCATTAATTACTTGTAAAACTACCACTGATTTTACACATGTAAGTGCAAGCGAAAGGATCAATATGGTATATGGTTACTGATCGAGGGATTAAGTGATATTGTACCTAATCAATTAAATTAAAATAATGAATAATTTTAAGTTTACCAATGTTTTATATCACACTATGTGTTGCAATCAGAAAGGATAAGATAAGAGGCATGATTGATGTTTTATTTGGACTAACTTCTAATTATTTTAACAAATTGGTGTTTACTGCCGTTTATGTTGTACTAAAATTGTTTAGTATTCAATTAACTGTGTTGCTCATTGGTCTTATTATGATTTCAAGCTTGTGTCGTGTTCTTTGCTAACACATAACGCTTCCATCATTTTCATTTCGATTACGGAAACACTAGCTACTGCAATAATTGCATAAGAACAATGTTACTAATTAAAACTTTGATTAAATTTCTGCCAAAAAAATATATATTATAGAAAATTCTAAGTTTATAATTGTCGCGACGAAGTGTTACCGCCTGTAATGGCTGGATAAAATGTATGAATATACATTTTAACAGCCATTTAAAAATAAACGGAACAAAAGGCGTAATGTTTTTCTATTAAATAATTATTATCATATTGCCATTAAGTTTAAGACAACATTTTAAATTACATTACGTCTCTTCTTCCAAAATATTTTTTTATGTGGGCTAAGATCTTCGACTACTAAATGTAATAGTATAAGATTTCCATACTTATGTGTAAATCGGACAACTTTACATATACAACAATAATTTAGTTACCCGTGGAAAAGAAACTTTATGTAAGTGTTTATAATGGCGATGTTCCCGTGGCAGATGGCCCGTCGGACCCGCGATGACTAGAGCGGTCCGGCGGCGCGCCCGCGCGACACTAGCGCCGCCAACTAGTGCCTAACCATTACCTGCCAGGTCTGCCGTCTTCTAATGTCCGAATGTTTACCCCCGTCCTTGTCAGAACTTTGCTTTAAGTAACATTGCATAAAAGTTATTTTGAAATCGATCTGTACATGCAAACACGTATACGTATATAATTGTACGTAAGTATTAATTTTCAGCTCAAAACTTTAGACATTTACTTTTATAAAATTCCATTGTTAACATATTTGCAATTAAACTTTTATGCAATGTAAGTACGTCAGTATTATTCAACTAACATATTCGTGCCATTTAACAACCCCTGTTTACCAGTTAGTTTTAATGTAAGGAAATTTTCTTAAATTTTAATTTAATATTACTCTTTGATTAAAATGTGGTGAATATGATAGTTAAACAACTAAATCATTCGTTAGATTTTCAATAACGCAGTTCATTGCATGCCCGTCAGTTTAACTTGCATGGCTTTTTGTGTTTCCAATCTGCAGCTACATTTACAAATATAGAATTAGGTTTTGCTTTTTCGATAGCTTTTTGTATTTGATTGCTCTACCAGATTTCATTTATTTTTTAAATAGTCAAATGTTATGATATTATTAATATAATAAAAATATAAACATTTTTATTATATTAAATAGGTCAAATGAAATGTAGTTGCAGATTTAGGTTGTGATGAGTGACATTTATAAATGTTGTTAGTGATTTGGTTATCTACTAGGATACGCAAGACACCATCAAATTTACCGTTTAATTATTTTTTGTTATTGGTATAGTTATAAGCAATAAACTACAAGTATATTATATCCTATATAGATACATATAACTAGCTTAACCCTTAGAAGTATATAATTATTGAAGAATATCCTTATTGGTTGTAAATCTTTGTTATTTACTGTTAGGTTGCAAAACGATGTTATTAATCAAAAACAAATAAAAAACATTTGTAACCCACAAGGATACTTCAAATTAAGTTAGAAACACAAAATGACGATTTTTTATAGTTTTAAAGTAATTGTTAGTAATAATAATATTGTTTTGAAATTAAATTCAAATAGATGTCCTTTTTAGTCAATTTAAAAAATATCGTCATTTGAATTATAATAAATCTATTAAAAAATGATTATTATTTTTTTTATGGATGGTGATATTAATAATCGGAAAAACTTAATAAAATATTTTGCTTTATCATGCTATCCGTAAAGAAATAACTATCGATCTTATTCATAAATGTTTTCAATAAAGTACAATCTATGTAACTTTATGAATTAGATCCGATTTTCAATGTTAATTAAGTATCCACAAATGAAAATAACCTGTTCATGTTTAGTGGGCGGCGCACGTCTATGGGGCCCGACGGAGCGTATGGAAGTGGAGGGGGTACGTCGCGACGACGATATGTTGCAGCCCGTGTGCCAGCTACAGCACAGCCCCGTCGCGATACACTAGCCCGAGCCTAACGCCCGCACTCGCGCCCCGCAGCAAGCTGACGGAGCGAAGCGGGCCTCAAGGAAGCGGAGGCGGACGCGGAAGCGGCCACGCTAGTCACACGCTCGTAATAGCGTCCCGCAGCGCTACGACGGTGCGTAGCGGGCCTCGTAGCAGCGGAGGCAAACGACGTGCTAGTTACGTACTCGCACATACGCCTTGCAATAAACCGAGTTAGCGAAGCGGACTTCGAAGAAAAGTAGGCGGACGTGGAAAGGAGTGTGATAGTTACACGCTTGTTCTTACGATCCAAGTGGTCGTGCCTATCCGCTCGAACTTTCACCGAGTAAGACGTTACGAGTGTGTAACTCGCACGCACTCGTACTCCGCCTGGAAAGAAGATAAGTGCGATGGCGTTTAACTTGAAGCTAAGCTCCTAAGCGGCGACTAATGAGTCTTATTATTATAAAAGCATAGTCTTGAAACTAGTGTCTACAAACGTTTAAGTGTGACGCTAGGCGGAAGTGTAAGTGAAAATATCAATGCAAGTACTGGTTTTAGTAGAACTGTTTTGAAAAAAAAGGTACAGTGAGTGCGGGAGAAAATGGACACCCAATGAATCACGGTGCTCAAAATAGACATTTGCATTGTATAGATACAAATTGACGTTTAAGTGACTTGTACTCTAGCTGAGCGTTTAGTTTAATTGCGAGAGACCTGAAAACAGCTGACACGACCGCGATGGTGCCGCGTCTCATTGTTTAGACGATAGTGCTCCTCAGTTGTGTGACGGTTATAGTGCGTTAGTTATGCAAGCGGAGCGGAAGAGAATGCGGACACGGTAGCTGAAGAAACTGGCTTTAGATTAATTCATTGCTCCATAATCGAAGACGATAGACATAATTACGCTCTAGTATTTTGTAAGCCAAAAGCGACGGTCGATTTAGATTAAGTAAAAATCACTCTATATATAGAGGAAGGAAAAGCAACGCCGGCGACAGGCGGTAGTGAATGTAATAATAGAGAAATCGGAACGACTCAGCGAGAACTAGAATGTCTAGTGCATGTGGCGAGACTTGGACTGAATCCATATTTATAATTCTATATTTTTATTTAACGCGATAAGTCAGACTGTAAAGAGAACATTATGGTGACGATTTGTTACTTTGTAACATGTATTGTATTATTTCATAATTGCTTACTTAGAAAAAGGTTCCGAGGGGGTCCCGAACGATCCTACTCACCACATACGGAAGCATTAAGGGCATGAAAGCTAGGTTTTTTTATTGTTACGCAATGCATATCAAGGACGCAATATGGTAGAAAATAAATATTGTATATAAATTTTAGAAACCTGACATATAATGAATACAGACTGCAAATATAAAACTGGTTAATCTATAGTTTAGTTATGGTCTATGCTAGTTAAGCTTCATTCAGTTATATTAACGCAAGCTTTATATTTTTAATCAAAGGGCCAATTCAATATTCTTTATTACAGAATGCAACCAGTGAGAAAATGTAATATAAATATTTGATAATGAATATTTTTTGATTGCACAAATCATTTCCATTTCGATATCAAAAACGTGTTAAATTATTTGAAACGTTGCCCTCGCATTTCAGAGTTGTTGTATATTGTAAATTGTTTAGTTCAATCTCGAATGCATAAAGCTTGAGGTTATGCACAACACACTGAAATTGTGTAAATGCATATAGGTTATTTTGACCCGTTGGAATATCCAAACGATATGTAAAGCAGAATAGTGTGTAGGTAATTCTATTAAAAAATAAATAAAAATAAAACACAAAATGTACTTGTAGGTTACGGGTATGTTTGAATCATATATAAAGAACAAATTTTGGGCATTGCAGATAGAAGTTAATAAATTGAATAAATGACTTGTTCAACCTTTTTTGGATTTGAATCTACAATAGACTAACCTCATCGCAACAGACTGGTCATTTGTAAAGGAAATATTTTGTACAGCATACACTGAATCACTGCCTTATTGTGCCGTTAAACTTTATATGAAGATGCGCCGTACTGATTTGCGACTATTTCATTTACTAGAAATTTAAATAAAAAACTTCGGACGCCATTACACAAAGCAATATTTTTTTGTTGACTGTACTTATGAACATCAATATTTTTTGAAAATATACGAAAACATTTTAGATCCAATAATAGTTGAGCCCGGTAAAACAGAATAGTCGCGTCAGTGTAGCGCTGGGTTTAGCGGCTTTATCGTGAACTAATTGTATAGTACGAATGTAAGTTTCATTTTTAATCGACTGAGGTTTTGTGGTCACAATAGAGCCGTTAAACAACATCGCAACTGTAAGCAGATTTTTTTCTTTCTGCAAAACGTTGCTGTGTTTCTTTTAATAAATTCCCCATTCCACACACTTGTATGGTGTTATTGTATTTGTACATGAAGCATGAAAGTATTTCTTCCCTCGTATATCGCCTTAACGCGCTGCCACTGTCTCTTCCAACGTTAATTTGATTTCATTGTAGATTTGAATCTATTCTTAAATCTTGACTGTTTCGAAAAGTATACATTTTTCGAGTGTCTATATAATGTTTACTGTAATACTTTTTTGCTTCATGAGGTTGTAGGTTGTTAGGAATATAAGAAATAGGTATGGGATACAGGATTGAAATGATTAAATAGGGGAATAAATTGTATCGCGGGCAGGTTTCCGAACATAATTTATGTATAACTGTATTTATTTTTATTGTAATAGTCGATATATAACTACTATATACTTAAAGCTCCTATCAAAGCGCGGGGTAAGAAGGTACGAGTGTTGCTTCAGCGATTATTTTACACATAAGCATAATTGTATAATTGATTAGTTCTATCGCTCGCTTAACGCATCGGTTCATCTTTCCATCCGAATCGAATGAAAGCACTATTTTTTTTTAATTATTCGACATGACGTATCCTTCGACGAACATGTACCGATGCGAAGCGGGCGACACTTGAGCAATGACAGGGAAATCTGCCGTTTCATATATTTTATATAACAAGCTAGTCTGGTCGTGGATTAACGACACGAGTGAAATACCAACCTATTTGAATAGCTTCTAACTGAAACCATTACTCAAGGACGGCCCTAGATTTTTGCGCTTGAGTATATAATTATACTTATTTATTTATACTGTGACATGCGTGGATTATATGGAATGTGTAAAGATAAACGAGAGATAAATGTTTATTTCCTATCGGATTGTCGGTTCGTGGGCACTGTAACAATAAAAGGATAGAGCTTTATGTCACTAAGTTTTGTATTTTAAATCAATAAACGATAGCAATGATTTTTGTGTTATTTTATTGACTTTATTTCATTCAACAATATATGATATTTTTGTTGGGCAAGGTTCCTGAAGGTAAGGTATATGTCCAACTGTGGGCTTTCACCACTGACCTCTGTATATACAAGTAAGCTGGACTGGATATACCATACAAAATATCTGTGCCGATTTGAAGCGCCACCATTTTCCGTACCGGGAATTAAAATTGACATATTTTCTAAAGGTTGTTTCAATCTTATCCCTGTATTTTGAACTTTTAAACCAAAAAACGAAAGTATTTTATGTGGTTTGATTGTGTATAATTTTCGTTACATAATAAAAATTATTTTTAATAATAATGGGAGTGTGCGTAATATTTAAAACTCGTTACCAAAAGGAAATTATTATAAATTTCTGCAAGTAAGTGAATTTGCAGCTAATATTAAACAAAACTATTTTTTAATACATATAGGTACTTAAAATTTGTTACTAATCTTAATATCTTAATTACCAACGTGTTTGGCTTGATATTACTGAGTTATGATTAACAATAAAATTCAATAGAGTGTCCGAATCCTTGTCTATAATATTTATCAATGTTCTTTCCTACAACCAAAGTTGCCGACAACAGATAATTATATAATCTTTATTAACAGGTTTCGAACTGAACCTAGACTAAAATTATAGCTTAAAAGCACAAATATTTGAATTGGCGTCCGAAACAAAATTATTATCTTTGTTCTAAACATTTCACAGACGAATGTTTTATTATACGGCCATATAGCGAGAGGTTTAGAGGTTCTCAAGCATATGATACGTAACTAGAATGAACGTTACGGGTAGAGGCCTACTCGTAACGTCGATTCTATTAATTTAGATATAGTTAGGGTATAGAATTTTATCGATATTTGTCACACTGCCTTATCTCTATTATTAGTTCCGTAGACCTTCACTTCTACTGTCGGCGCCAAAATGGCGCAAATCAAATCTCATTATGTCACGGTGTGTTAGCCCGTTCATTTAAAGTGGTCAGTGGCTTTCACAGTATTCTTATAAAAAGTACTTTATTAATTAGTTTCAGGCTTAAAAAAAGAGTCCATTTCACTATTGAAATAGGCGAACCTTAGAGTAATAACATATAATGCGAACCAAAGTGTAGTGTGGTATTGGACAACAAATGTTCAAAGAACAATGGTGAACTTCCAAATTTTTTTATTGATATTTCATTTGCGTCTTCAAATGAAAAATATTTAAAAGTATTGAGTCTGAATGTCTCAACGAATTTAAACTTAACTAACTGCAGGAAGTCTAGAATTAAAGATATTCCAGTTTGATCAAAACACACGCGTCTAGGCTGTATGTAATAAGACCTCTGCCTGCTTTAACACTGGCGTTGCGGGTAAGGGACTTCCTTCGTGACGATTCTATTCTTTAAACCCGAGACTATTACAAAAACTAGGTTATAGTTAGTAAATAAAGAAGTCTTTTAGAAAATATGCGAACTAAAATGTACATATATAATATCTAGTCTAAGACCTACTACTCTCCGCTAGGAGTAAAAATATTGTGCTAACTACTCTATGATCAACCAGTAATCCTTTAGTCTCAGAGTTGCCCGCCACTTTTTATATTGTGTATTGTTATTTAATATTAAGTTAATAAGAAAAGCATAACCTAAGATTGCTGTGGTTGCGAACATTATCATTTATCACCAAAATAATAAATAATAATTAAAAACTACACACGACGCGACAGTAGTCGGTAGTCGAGTAGTGTCATGTGTCAGTTTACTACAGACTGAAAATTTTAATTTTTAGTTTTAAATCCGCCGACTATACCTTTTTTGGCACCAGTATGAATGGTGGCTGAAGTTGAGAGAGGTGTTAAGGGCCACCATGGCCCGATCTAGCTATAAGACTGCCGGAGCGGCTAAGCTCCGGGCAAAGATAATTTTCGCCGCCCTTTACATACACAAAACCATATAAGTCATAAGCTAGTTTTGTTGGGGATGTTAAGTATACAAGTACTTACATAAAATACGTCCTATTGTTGGGATTATACCTACCTATAAAACTCACGTCAGTCTATTGGACCTTCTGAAGAAGTACCTATACGAACGTTGAAGTGTTTTTATGTTAGTAAGTATACAATGTATGTCTTTTAAAGAATTTCACAGAAACTACTGAATGGATTGATATATCTTTTTATCGACATAGTTATGTACCTTTCAACTTTATTATCATCATCAACCTATTGCGACTCACAGCTGCGTATGGGCCTTTTTTCCCTTGTGCTATTTTTCCCTGTCTCGGGCTAAACTTGCCTATGTATGATGACACTTTAACTAAAGGTACAATAAACGTTTTTCGTCAAAATCGTTTCAGAAGTTAAAAGGATTATGATCAAGCCGTTTAATTGTTTATTATGGTCAATCGGTTCATATGTATTTCAATTAAGGACGCGTTTGCAAATCAACCAAAATTAGGGTGTTTTTCGGTAGATTTTGTGACAAAACTAAACCAAATCAAATATAAGTAAAAACTACCATGTATAGATTGGTTCTTCATCTGCAAACATCTGTAACTCTTTTGTTGAAAATAGTAGTTTTTTATATTGTAAAAACGAATTTTCGTTGCCATTTTCTACAAAATTAACGATACCGACTTGTGTTTCGGTACATGTTTTGGTCTGTTATCAACATATTTAAAAAAATTTAAAAATACTATAAGATGACAGACATATTCAATTAAAAAAACCCTGTGTTTATTTTTTTATCGAAATGTCACAAATAGTCGTAGAAAAAATAAAAACTGATGCACATTTTTTCACATATTTTGCTAATACGGATAAATCATAACCTATTGCAATAAGGGCTATTTTATTGTTGGTGCCTGCTTTGACTTATTGTACAAAGATTTCGATGAAACCACAGTCCGCGCTCGGCCGCCGTCGTGAGTGAATACTGTATCGCCTGTTTGCAGCGGCTCATGCTAAAAAGATCGTTGTACATACACAAAATATTAGAAAAAAACAAATTTGATACATAAGTACTTGACAAAGTAAGATAAATTATTATTATTTTTATACTCACAGTTTTTTATTTAGCTAAAAATAAATAGGATATATAAACTTACCTACTATTGCAACTCCTGGACGAGCGGAACTAGGTGTGCCGACTTTGGGCTCGTTTTGTTGGTTATGATGAGACCTTACCTCCGGACTTGATGGCGTGACCTGAAGGTGTACTTTCGTGACCGCTATTTGAACTTCTTGCAGAGTAAAACTAGGGGTGGCGTATTTGGGCTCCGTTTTGTTTGTTATGACGAGTCCATACCTCCGGACTTGATGGAGTGACCTGAAGGTGTAAATCGGTGATTGCAACTAGAACTCCTAGACTGGTAGAACTAGGTGTGCCGAGTTTGGGTTCGTTTTGTAGGTTATGATGAGACCTTACTACCGGACTTGATGGAGTGACCTGAAGGTGTAGTTCTGTGATTACAAGTGGAACTCCTAGACTTGTAGGACTAGGTGTGCCGAGTTTGGGTTCGTTTTGTTAGTTATAATGAGACCTTACCACCAGACTTGATGGAGTGACCTGAAGGGGTAATTCAGTAACTACTGCTGGAATTTCTGAACGAGTAGAACTAGGTGTGCCGAATTTGGGCTTCATTTTGTTAGTTATGACGAGTCCATACCTCCGGACTTGATGGAGTGACCTGAAGGTGTAAATCGGTGATTGCAACTGGAACTCCTAGACTGGTAGAACTAGGTGTGCCGAGTTTGGGTTCGTTTTGTAGGTTATGATGAGTACCACCGGACTTGATGGAGTGATCTGAAGGTGTAGTTCAGTGATTACAAGTGGAACTCCTAGACTTGTAGAACTAGGTGTGCCGAGTTTGGGTTCGTTTTGTTATTTACAATGAGACCTTACCACCGGACTTGATTGAGTGACCTGAAGGTGTAATCAGGTGGTTACAAATGGAACTCCTAGACTACTAGAACTAGGTGTGACGAGTTTAGTTTCGTTTTGTTAGTTACGATAAGACCTTACCACCGGACTTGATGGAGTGAAATTCGGCACACCTAGTTCTACTGGTTCAGAAATTCCAGCAGTAGTTACTGAATTACACTTCAGGTCACTCCATCAAGTCTGGGGGTAAGGTCTCATCATAACTAATAAAACGAACCCAAACTCGGCACACCTAGTTCTACAAGTCTAGGAGTTCCAGTTGTAATCACCGAACTACACCTTCAGGTCACTCCATCAAGTCCGGTGGTAAGGTCTCATCATAACCTACAAAACGAACCCAAACTCGGCACACCTACTTCTACAAGTCTAGGAGTTCCACTTGTAATCACCGAACTACACCTTCAGGTCACTCCATCAAGTCCGGTGGTAAGGTCTCATCATAACCTACAAAACGAAGCCCAAATTCGGCACACCTATTTCTACTCGTTCAGAAATTCCAGCAGTAGTTACTGAAGTACCCCTTCAGGTCACTCCATCAAGTCTGGCGGTAAGGTCTCATCATAACTAATAAAACGAACCCAAACTCGGCACACCTAGTCCTACAAGTCTAGGAGTTCCACTTGTAATCACCGAACTACACCTTCAGGTCACTCTATCAAGTCCGGTGGTAAGGTCTCATCATGACCTACAAAACGAACCCAAACTCGGCATACCTAGTTCTACCAGTCTAGGAGTTCCAGTTGCAATCACCGATTTACACCTTCAGGTCACTCCATCAAGTCCGGAGGTATGGACTCGTCATAACTAACAAAATGGAGCCCAAATTCGGCACACCTAGTTCTACTCGTTCAGAAATTCCAGCAGTAGTTACTGAATTACCCCTTCAGGTCACTCCATCAAGTCTGGTGGTAAGGTCTCATCATAACTAACAAAACGAACCCAAACTCGGCACACCTAGTTCTACAAGTCAAGGAGTTCCCCTTGTAAACACTGAACTACACCTTCAGGTCACTCCATCAAGTCCGGTGGTAAGGTTTCATCATAACCTACAAAACGAACCCAAACTCGGCACACCTAGTTCTACTAGTCTAGGAGTTCCACTTGTAATCACCGAATTACACCTTCAGGTCACTCCATCAAGTCCGGTGGTAAGGTCTCATCATAACCAACAAAACGAACCCAAACTTGGCATACCTAGTTCCACTAGTCTAGGAGTTCTTGTTGTAATCACCAAATTACACCTTCAGGTCACTCCATCAAGTCCGCAGGTAGGTAAGGTCTTATTATAACTGACAAAACCAGTTCAAAGTCCAGAGCTAACATCTCACTACCAGTAGAGGGCTTCCAGTGCCAAGCAGTCTGGAGCAGGTATTCGTATTTGGTATCGAAGTATATTTCTGAGGTAGGTATAAGAAATGAAAAACAAATTCAATCTTTCAAATTATCAAAATAATTTCATTTGACTACGATTCCCACAGCCAACCGTGCGTACACTAGTGTGTGTGTGTGTGACTTTGGCAATGTAGTAGTGCGATTCTATACCTATCAATTTTGTAAACGCGTCCTTAAGGTTCATACGGTACGTATAAAAAAGACACAGCAAAATATTTGTTTTAAAATTTAATACTGATAAGAAAACAATTTGTTATTAAAAATAAATCAGTCCTTTTTTTTAAATAATGAATTTGTGTAAATTAAACAGTTTTTCCGAGAACATTAAATCCTACCTCGTAATTATAGTAACTTTCTACGAACTTTTTGTTTTGTTTTTTTTTTAAGCTATTGCATAGCTTCTATCGCGGGCCTTGAGCGCGGGGACCGAATCCAGAAATTCATTCCGTAACGAAAAAACCTCACGCTCCCCACTCCGACGGGCACGGAGGTGTGGCTTGAAAGCCGTGCATCGTCTAACGTCGTTTCAGTTCGGCAGACTTCGGCACTCGGCAGACTTCGGCACGGTGTTTGTGTGCGTGCGACTAGACGTATGCGTGTACACTAGCTGCTAACTCAATGATAAAAATTCCTGAATAACCTACATGTATTGTAAGATATTAAAAATATTGTTACGAGCTTGAGGTTCGTGACAATTAAAAATTGCCGATAAAATTACCTAAATTAACACTTTAATTTACTTTACACAAATGAAAGTTAAAAACACTAATAATTAAACACACTTATTCACTTTATTCCGCTCCGAAGCTTCGCTTGTTTCGCCAAATCAACACTACCTCGATCGCATCTTGCAGCGCCTACTTATTTAAATTAGCAAAGAAATATCCAGAATGTTCAAGTAAACACGCGCAAGGTACCGAGCGTTCGAGTTTCGACTAGGCGCTGTTGGTTGAGTGATTTGTGATGTCATTTTCTCAATGCTCCCCTCGCTCTCGTTCCTGACACTAGATGGCGCTAGTGTATCGTCGACTTGAGCGCGTAACACTGCCCCCTCCTAAGACATGCTCGTCCCGAGCATTATCGGCCCCATAATAACGCGCCAAGCGATTCACATGGACGATCTTAGGAGTCCCTCTTGCGCCTTTCTGTAACGGCTCCGCAATGTCAAGGGCTGTCCTATCCCGTGGTGCACCAACATTGTACAATTTCGGTGCTCCTCTACTACGTGTCCGAGGTCCCCGCACGGCCGCACAACTTGTACATGTACGACACCAATCCTCGACATCGTCACGATAATGGACCCAGTAAAACTGTTCTCGGACCTTCAGTAGAGTTCGTTTAACTCCCAGATGGACTCTTGAACGACCATTATGGCATAACTGTAGAACATTCGGCACTTTAGCTTTAGGGACAACCATTTGCAAACGACAGCTGTCTCTTCGACCATTGTCGCATTTACGGCACAGGAATCCATCCTGAATCAGCAAGCTGTCCCATTGGGCCCAATAGCTTTTCGTGGTTGAACTCATCGCTGAGACGTCCCTCCACTTAGGCTTGGTAGCACGGGCCTTCATCCATCCCAGAATCGGCTTGATGTCCGGATCTTCCTGCTGTGCATGTCGTAGGTTGTCCTTCCACCCGTTGCTGAGGTGGTCTGTCCTGAGCATCCTCACGGATATCACCTCCTTACTCTCTTGCCTACTACAATGGTTGCAATCTTCAGGACAAGGTCTTCTTGACAATGCATCTGCGTTGCCGTGAGATTTCCCGCTGCAGTGTCTGATAGTAAAGTCGTATTCCTGCTGCTGCTGGGCGGTGCTGTTAACCGCACTTCCTTTCTGAGACCGTTCACCTTCCCTTACTAGGGTGTGCTCAGGGCAGCTGGACCGAAGATGGCCCCTTTCCCCACAGCCATAGCACCTAGGGCTGTATCTTTTATTGTGGTCGCGAACCGTAACTGCTGTAACCTCCCTAGCGTGAGGTGAACGATGATCCTGTCGCCGCCAGGCAGTGTCGTTAGCTGCACTACCCTCTCGAGATCGATCAACTCTCCTTTCCACGGTTCGCTTAGGGCAGCTGATTCGAAGATGGCCTTTTTCCCCACAGCCATAGCACCTAGGGCTGTTCCTCGGTCGAGCCTGCCCATTAGTGCTACAACTATACTACTAATATAACTGCAGCATGGATCTACCATGTATAAACTATATACACTTAACTACTCAAAATAGTCTCATATTTTGCTTGTAAGTGGACGAGACATTGTTATACTTAATTAGTTTAATTAGTTCTACATAATGTCAAACATTAAACGTGAACTAATTTCTTTAAAAATGTACAACAAGTTATATATAATAATAAATCAATTGGATTTAGCCAGCGAGAAAATGAAATCATGTCGTGTTTTAGCCATCTAGCGTATTTTTAGCATACCACCTTGAAAGTTAATCAATGTTTGTTCGATAAAATCATTTTACGTATAAAATGCAGTAGATGGCGATATAACAAATTATTATTTTACTTGTGTACTCCAAAGAATACAGTTTTAATTTATTACACTTAAATTCTCAAAATACTCCCATATTATGCTTGTAAGCGGACAAAACATTGTTATACTTAATAGGTATAATTAGTTCTACACAATGTCCAACACCAAATTTGAACTAATTTCTTTAAAAAATGTACAGTACCTACCTAATATCTAAGCATCTAAGTAATATTTTATGCTACATTACTTTTTATACACAAAAACAGTTCAAACTTAAAAAACTATCATAAAACTAATAAAATTATATTTATGTAAACTAAGTATCCATAAAATCTCATAATATAAGAAGTGACATATAAGTCTATATCAATAGGATATAAATGCCTATATCCATAAATGTGTATTATGCCATCCTTAAAATCCGATAACATAACAAGTTACATAGAAGTATATATCAATAGGATTTAGCCTGCGAGAAAATGAAATCGTGTCGTGTTTGCGCCATCTAGGGTATTTTGTGCGTACCACCTTGAAAGTTAATCAATTTTTGTTCGATAAAATCGTTTTACGTATAAAATGCAGTAGATGGCGCTATGACAAATTATTATTATACTTGTTTACTCCAAAGAATACAGTTTTAATTTATTACACTTAACTTCTCAAAATATTACCATATTATGCTTGTAAGCGGACCAGACTTTGTTGTACTTAATAAGTTTAAGTAGTTCTACATAATGTCAAACATTAAACGTGAACTAATTTCTTTAAAAAATGCACAACAAGTTATATATAATTATGTATCAATGGGATTTAGCCACCGAGAGAATGAAATCATGTCGTGTTTACGCCATCTAGCGTATTTTTTGCATACCACCTTGAAAGTTAATCAATGTTTGTTCGATAAAATCATTTTACGTATAAAATGCAGTAGATGGCGATATAATGAATTATTATTTTACTGTTTACTCCAAAGAATACAGTTTTAATTTATTACACTTAACTTCTCAAAATAGTCTTATATTATGCTTGTAAGCGTACGAGACATTGTTATACGAGGGTGGATTGAAAAGTACTCGGCCTAACACAGATCCATTCAATTCTAAAAATCAAATCTACCCACATTATTTAGTTCAGTTCAGACTAGTTCATTGTGTGAAGTTCGAAACGTGTGCGATAATTAGTTGTGATTTTATAAATTTATTAACAAAGTAATCGGACATAATTTCCGCGAATGGAGCAAATCGAGCAGCGTGCCGTCATTAAGTACCTCCATAAGAAGGGGCTATCATCAAAAGCCATCCATGATGACATGGTCAGTACATTAGGCAATTGTGCTCTGTCATATTCATCCGTCAAAAAATGGATAGCAGTATTTAAGCGTTGTAGAGAGAGTGTGAAAGATGAACCCCGCTCTGGAAGGCCTTCGACGTCAACTACTGACGAAAATATTAAAAAAAGTACTTGATTTAATAATGGGAGACCGCAGATTAAAAATTAGAGAGATAGCCGAGATTATAGGCATCTCTTATGAACGAATTCAAAACATCATTGTCAACGAGTTGGGTTTCCACAAGGTGTCTGCGAGGTGGGTTCCGCGACTGCTTTCAGTTGAACAAAAAAGGACGCGATTGACTATTTCAAGCGACTGTTTGGAGTTATTTGAAGCCGATGCAGATAATTTTTTGAATCGTTTTGTTACTATGAACGAAACAGTAATGAACCCATCATTACTGTACACCGGAAACAAAACAACAATCAAAACAGTGGAGAAGACCTGGTTCACCACCCCCTAAAAAGGCTAAGTCGATTTTGTCGGCAAATAAGGTGATGGCTTCAGTATTCTGGGACTCGAAAGGTGTGATTATGATTGATTATCTTGAAAGGGGTCAGACTATAAACTCTGATTACTACTGCACCTTACTACGTCGTTTACGAGAGGAAATAAAAGAAAAACGTCGAGGAATGCTCAGAAGAAAAGTCCTGTTTCATCAAGATAACGCCCGTGTTCACACGTCAGTACAGTCAATGGCTGAAATTCACAACTGTGGCTTTGAACTGTTACCGCATCCGCCGTATTCACCTGATCTGGCACCATCAGACTTCTTTCTGTTCCCTAACCTAAAAAAGCACTTGGGAGGTCAAAGATTTTCGACAAACGACGAGGTCAAAGCAGCTGTAGACGCATATTTTGACTCTAAGGAAGAATCATTTTTTTTTTCAACGGTCTAAATGCTTGGAAGGGGAGGTGGCAAAAGTGTATTGAACTTGATGGTGATTATGTAGAAAAATAAAAATATAACTGATTTAGTATGTGTTTATTTTCTTGGTTAGGCCGAGTACTTTTCAATCCACCCTCGTACTTAATAGGTTTAATTAGTTCTACACAATGTCCATTCTGTACTATTTCACGCTGGTATTTTATGAGAACGTGGTCCTTCCTCGGTCGAGCCTGCCCATTAGCGCTACGACTATACTACTAATATAACTGGAGCATGGCTCTACCACATATAAAATTATATATACACTTAACTTCGCAAAATATTACCATATTATGCTTGTAATCTTACGAGACATTGTTATACTTAATAGGTTTAATTAGTTCTACACAAGGTCAAACACTAAACTTGAATTAATTTCTTTAAAAAATGTACAGTATCTACCTAATATCTACGCATCTATATAATATTTTTTGTTACATTACTTTTTTATACACAAAAACAGTTCAAACTTAAAAACCTATCATAAAACGAAAAAATAATTGTTTATGTAATCTAAGTATCCTCAAAATCTCATAATATAAGAAGTGATATATAAGTATATATCAATAGAATTTAGCCTGCGAGAAAATGAAATAGAACATTAAATTAAATCGTTTCCTGTTTATGCCGTCTAGCATATTTTGTGCGCACTACCTTGAGAGTTAATCAATGTTTTTTCGATAAAATCATTTTACGTATAAAATGCAGTGGATGGCGCTATAACAAATTATTATTTTACTTGTTTACTCCAAAGAATACAGTTTTAATTTATTACAATTAACTTCTCAAAATATTACCACATTATGCTTGTAAGCGGACCAGACATTGTTATACTTAATAAGTTTAAGTAGTTCTACATAATGTCAAACATTAAACGTGAACTAATTTCTTTAAAAAATTTACAGTTCTTACCTAATATCTACGCATCTATATAATATTTTATGTTACATTACCTTATATACACAAAAACAGTTCAAACTTAAAAAACTATCATAAAATGGAAAAATTATTATTTATGTAATCTAAGTATCCTTAACCCTTAACCACCTAGCGTCGGTCACAGTAACTCCAGGCGATATATTTTTAAGCTATTGCATAGCTTCTATCGCGGGCCTTGAGCGCGGGGACCGAATCCAGAAATTCATTCCGTAACGAAAAAACCTCACGCTCCCCACTCCGACGGGCACGGAGGAGTGGCGTTGAAGGCCGTGCATCGTCTAACGTCGTTTCAGTTCGGCAGACTTCGGCACTCGGCAGACTTCGGCACGGTGTTTCCTGAATAACCTACATGTATTGTAAGATATTAAAAATATTTTAAACAATATTAACTTCTCATTTATTCAATAAGAGAAAAAAATTGTTTTCTTATCGGTCACCACGCTCAAAAAGTGTAACTTGATTTAATATCAAAGACTTAACTGCATAAATAAAATAAATAAATAATTATAATTGCATAAGTTGATAAAAAATGCTATGCAATAGTTTAACCGCGGCAGTCACCGAGTACCACACGTATTTTTTTTATGTATAGAAGAGGGGGCAAACGAGCATACGGTTCACCTGGTGTTAAGTGGCTACCGCAGCCCATGCACAACCGCAACACCAGGGGAATTGCAGGTTGTCGCCGGCCTTTTAGAAAGGAGTAAGCTCTTTTCTTGAAGGTCTTCAGGTCGTATCGGTCCGGAAAAATCGCCGGTGGTAGTCGATTCCACAAGGAAGTTGTGCGAGATAGAAAACTTCTTTTATCTCGCACGGTGGTGGACCGCCAGTCATACAGATGGTATGGATGGTATCGCCAATTTTGTCGCGATGTGCGATGGTGAAATTGTACGGCTGGAATTAGTCCGAATAATTCCTCAGAGCACTTCACGTGGTAGATGCGATAAAATACACAAAGAGATGCAACATCTCTTCGCAGTGCCAGTGAGTCAAGCTGATCGGAAAGAGCTCGGTCGCCGACGATTCGAACATCGATGCGATCAAATGGAAGGAGCTGGCACTGGGCAGCCCCGGCCCAGAGATAGGAACAGTATTCCATGTGCGGCCGAACCTGCGCCTTGTAAAGTTGCCGGCGGTGAGCCGGCATGAAATACTGTCCCGCTCTGCTGAGCACGCCAAGCTTTTTAGAGGCCTTTTAATTTCGCCTTCTCTTTCAAGTGACCACGAAACTGCACGTCACTCGATGTCAACGCCGAGGATTCCGATAATGGCTGAGGAAACAAGAGGAGTGCCTTGAAACTGAGGAGATACGACGAAGGGGTTTCTTTTAGCGGTTAACGCGCAAACTTGTGCCTTCTGAGGGTTAAACTGGACTAGATTTAGTCGCCCCCAATCCGAGACTTTGTTCAGCAAAGACTCGACTTCAGGCACAAGTTTGTTCTGGTACTCGGAGACGTTTTCCCGAGAAATTTTGGCACGGCCGGTGTACAGGGTATACAGTACAGGGTGCTGTCATTTGCGTAGCAATGATTATTGCAGGTTTGCAACATATCATTGATATGCAGAAGAAACAGCGTCGGTGATAGCACGCAGCCTTGTGGAACACCAGCATTAATAGGGTTATAATCGGAGCTTGCACCGTCTACAACGACCTTGATGCTTCGATCTGTAAGAAAGCTGTTGATCCAATTGCACAATTTCTTGGGAAGGGCGCTTCGAAAGAAGCGCTTTGTGCCAAACCCAATCGAAGGCCTTCTCAATGTCCAAACTAACGGCCATTGCCTGCCCCTTGGACTCTACTGCCGCCGCCCATCTATGAGTCAGGTAGACCAGAAGATCACCAGCTGATCGACCACGACGACAACTGTATTGGCGAACACTAATCAGCTGGTGATTCTCAAGGTAACTCATGAGCTGGCAGTTTACAATGAATTCCTTTGTTTTGGAGAACAAGGAGGTGATGGCGATGGGCCTGCGTCTGGACGGGTCTGAGCAGTCGCCTTGTTTAGGGAACGTTAGGACGAAAGCCGTCTTCCATGATTTTGGGACTACGCCTAGAGAGTAAGAGTACCGGAAAAGACGCGTTAAGACCGGTACCAACTCTGGAGCATACGTCCTCAGCACAATTTCAGTCCGTCAGGCCCACTCGACTTGTGGATGTCCAGGGAGAGGAGTGCTTTGCGAACCGAGCGCTGTGTAAACCGCGCCTCCGGCTTGGAGCATTCACACCGTGGGACGGTCGGCGGCGTACTCCCCCCGTCATCGAGAGTCGAGTTGGACGCAAAGAAAGAGCCTAGCAGATCGGCTTTCTCCTTTGCGGTATTGACCACTGTTGTCCTCCCTGTGCAGAGATGGAAGAGATAGCTGATAAAATATAAAATTTCCCTGGACAGCCTTGGCGAGATACCAGAATGCACGGGTTCCAGAAGGAAAGCGAACTAGTTTCTCGCCAATTCTGCCTATGTGCTCTGACTTTGCCTTGGCGATGACTCTTTTGAAGGACCTGGAAGCGGAATTATACTTCCTTTTAGAGCACTGTTGTTTATATTGGTAGCACTCCTGCTTATATCGTTATGTTATTTTACAGGAGCAGCCAAACCATGGCTGAAATTTGCCTCCGACGGGCACCACAGAGGAAGGAATAAAAGTTCCATACCCTGAAGTGCCACATCAGCGACAGAATCAGCAACAACGTTGGGATCGTCCGGCGAGAAGCAAACCTGCCCCCAAGGGTAGGATGCAAAGAAAGACCGCATACTATCCCAATCGACTGACCTATAGTGTGAAACACGGCAGCAGCCTGCAGAATGCAACCGCAATTTCAGCGTGAGTGGCACCACACTTCGGACAAGACAATGGTCCGAGGAGTCTTAAGGGGCGTCGATGGAAATCTAATATCTGTCCGGATGAGAGGTCAGCAGAAGGTCCAACATGGAAGGTGTATGATCCTCCACGAAGCATCAGCCGGAGAGGACACCTGCGTCTCGGTCAGAAAGAGCTGGCCTCGCCATCTCGAGATGGTAGTGGACGGCGTTTAGGTTAGAGTGAAGTCCGCTGACATTGCAGAAATTCACGGATAGCGTGGCAGGGGTCGCCTTGGTCTTGTTGCTTCGTTTGCCCCGAGCAGTTGTAGTATTGAGCGGAATTTTGCCCCCCCCCCCCCCCGCCAGAATATGCGGGGCAGCCTGAGCACCCATGCTCAGGAGTGGAGTAACTTGGTCGTGGATGCTCAACGAGAGATTCTTCAGAGCTGCTGGTACCCTCCTGGGGTAGTTCTTTACTTAATTCAGCTACCATGTTAAGGAATTGGGAATTGGGCCTCCGACCACCTACACTCTCCAGACGAAACGCGGAAGCTGAGCTTCCACCTCATGCCGGTATTCTGTGAGGTCGTGGTACCACCCCGGATTGAGCCGGCCCATACGTGCAACAACAAAGCTGTCGCGTGGCTCTACCACTGATAAACATTTTGTTCTGAAAAAAATTTTGTTATGCAAAATCTTTAACAATATCGGATAAATTTATAGTCGCAAACCATGTGTTCTATTGAAATAATAGCCAATCCAGATAACCTATTCTGTGTCATGGTGGATCGCAGATAATTTTTTATTATTTTTAATTTAGAAAAGCTTCTTTCACCACTTGCAATTGTTACTGGTAAAGTTAAAAGGATCCTGAGCGCAATACTGATATTTGGACCAAATCTTAAATCTGTTACAAATTTCAAAACATTTTGAGGAGATAAATTACTATTTAAAAACATACAAAGGACTTTCTACAAAGGACCTAACAAAGTTCTAATGCATTTATATTTTATATCACTTGTGTTCTCATGGGTTAAAATAGTCTCGAGGTTCTTATAATGTTCTAACAATTCATATTTTGGGAGTTCTCTTAAGACATATATATTATACAAAAAAGCAAAATGTTTACTGTGCTTAGAAATCAGGAAAATCGTAATTCTAAGGAGTTTGTGGCTGTGTCCATAATGTGAAAAAATACTTCAATTTTATAGTTTTGACGAAGTTCAATAATTGGTTCTGGTACTCATAAGTAAATTGTTTTTTCTTGGATCGTGCACGAGATCTAGCCACATTTTCAAAGTCTAACACCTCGCAATCAATTTCAGAAGCTAAGGCTTTGGCGTCTTCAAGAACTCGAGTAAAAGACTCATCTGAACGTGAGTTTTCAAAGAAATCTTTTGTATTTCTAGGTAATTTTATGGCGGAAACTAAGTCAAAATCTTTACTTTGGATTAATTTACTAACAGGGTTTATGCGATTCAAAGTTTCGTGTCAAAATATAATAGAGCATAAAAATTTAAACTGTTTCATTTGTTTTAACAAACCCGATGCTCACATAACTCCTATTTATTCTTGTTTATTGCTTCATTCACTTTTCCATCTCGTGTCCCTAAGTGGTTTTTGAGTATAATACCTTTTACATACTTAAAAAGAATTGACCACCTTAACGCTGAAGTGGTAAAAAACCACATATTTTTTGCACAGTATTAAAAAAATTGTAGTTTCCAGTGAGGACTTTGCCATGTCGTTTACCACTAAGTTTAAAGGATAACTACTGCCAGGCTTATGTTTTTAATCGATCGAATCGATACTCGTGGATTGATGTTTTTAATCCTAACTTAGACGCCACTTTGAATACCTTTCATATTAGCTCCATTATCGTATCCCCTTGCCCTTTTATGTTTTATAAAGTCAATCCAAATGCTAATAATTGTTCCAAGATAATTTCTGTTAGTGCCGGACCTGTAGATTTCTCGATTGGTATAAATCCTAAAAAACTTTCTCTTATTACAATCTCTGACGTTCTTGAATGGTCTTGGAATTGAATAATATCATAGTCATCTGTCATAATAGTCATCTGCTCAGTTTTGCTAGCGTCTGGAGTACAATCTAAAATAATAGAATATTTCTATGTAATAATAGTGTTACGAGCTTAAGGGTTCGTGACAATAAAAACTGCCGATTGAGATAAGATTAATTTGCCTCAAAAAATCAAATGACAATGTCAAAAATTCTGTATCTGCAACAAACCTGGTTTGAGGTTTCAAGTCTGAGTATTTTGTCCATCGTAATTCTACGTTTTGAATTACGAAGGAAAAAATTGGCATTCGACATGCTCTTAGTACCAAACCACACCGCACAAATCTTGTAATTACCGATTCATAAAACCTTCATAATTAACCAGTGGCAAATGGGTAACTAGACGTGGCTATATTCAAGAAAACATGAATAATTTAAGCATATTTTTAGGGTGTTTCTTTCTTTGAAATCTCTAATACTGATAATCCAAACACAGCCTTCTGTTTTAAAAAAATTACTATTAGAAGTAAAGAAAAATTGCAATGGCTAACATCTTTTTTTTTCTTTAACAGCAGCAAAAACTTGTAGCAAAAAAAAGAGAGCTAATGTGGAACTATAGGCTAAAGTGAAATAAGATAAACAAAATAAAAACTAAAAAATATGCCAAGCTATATATAACAATTATCCAAGATTCCCAATGAATTCAAAACAACCATAAAATTAAAACAGCGATTAATAAAATCAAAGCTACGTGAACAATAATAAATCGATCATAAATGAATGTGCCAATGCCAAAGCATTTGATCACTTCCATAAAAGTATGTTACAAAACTTTAACTAGTCTACAGTCGATTACGAATGCATTTAAAAAAAATATAGGTAAAATAAAACTACTTTCGCGCACAGGAATGCAAGTAACTTCAAATACTGTCAAATGAGCTCAGTCAATATTTTTGGCACCGAGTACTCCATATGATATACTTCAATTAAAATTTTAATCATAAGAGGGCAATATGGGATCTCAACTAAAATTATAAAGTATGTTGCTTATTACATTTGTGATCACCTCAGCCATATTTTGAATATTTATATAAGCATAGGACCTTATCCGGAAAGTTAAAAAAAATCAATATTTAATACATTGTTTAAAAACATTGACAAACAAAGTATGAACTGCTATTGACCTATTGTACTTGTTTCTATACAGTGAAAAGTTTTTGGAAAATATATTTAGAAATATATTTAGAATATATTTAGAAATTTATAACTTTTTAGAAAAATTAAACATTCACACAGAAGAAAAGGATTCCGCAAAAACAAAACCATAAATATTACTTTTAGATTTTTTAAATAGAGTGATGATGAATGTTGACAAAAATCTACTGCGACATGATTCAGCCTTTTTTACTATTGTTACGCGCTCCAGTCAACGATACACTAGCGCCATCTAGTGTCAGGAACGAGAGCGAGGGGAGCATTGAGAAAATGACATCACAAATCGCTCAACTGACAGCGCCTAGTCGAAACTCGAACGCTCGATACCTTCCGCGTGTTTACTTGAACATTCTGGATATTTCTTTGCTAATTTAAATATATAGGCGCTGCAAGATGCGATGGAGGCAGAGTGAACTCGGCGACACAAGCGAAGCTTCGGAGTGGAATTAAGTGAATTAGTGTGTTTAAATTATTAGTGTTTTAACTTTAATTGTGTAAAGTAAATTAAAGTGTTAATTTAGGTAATTTTATCGGCAATTTTTATTGTCACGAACCTCAAGCTCGTAACAATTGGTGTCAGAAGTGGGATAAAATCATGCCGATTTTACCTAAGGAGGAAACGGAGGGTGTCCGTACCCGAAGTCAACGCCAGCAGGAGACGGACCAACGAAGATTTGGTGGTGCGACGCCGCAGACGTCGGAGGGCCAGCCGCCAGCTGCAGGCCCGTCAGTAGCTCCTACATCTGCAGCACCTGACTTAGGTGCTCTGATGGTGATGCTGCAGGAACAGGCTCGTCGGTTCGAAGAGCAGCTGAAGCGCGGACAGGAGGAACAGGCCAGTCAGTTGAAAGAGCAGCAGGAGGAACAGGCTCGCCGACAGGAGGAACAGGCTCGCCGACAGGAGGAACAGGCCCGTCGGTTGGAAGAGCAGCTCAAGCGCGATAAGGAAGAGCAGATGCTCCTCATGAAGGACATTCACGCTACCTTCGGGAAAGAGATAAGGGAGGTGAAGGATAAGGTTGCTCAACATGAAAACCGCCTGTCGGAAGCTGAAACCCTTATCGACCAAGTGAACAATAGGGTTGACAACGTAATGTCTGACATGAAGAAATCACTGGACGAACTCAAACTGGGTGATGGAACTACAGCTCCCGTAGTAGCTACTACACCTTCGCTACGTGGGTTCAAAGTGCCACCGTTCGACGGGACTTCTTCCTGGTCAGCCTACAAAATCCAGTTCGAGGCTGTTATGAAGGCGAACGGCTGGAATAAAAGTCAGGCCATGACTGCTCTCACACTAGGCCTGCGCGACCAGGCCTTAACAGTTCTGGAAGCTCTCGGTGAGGAAGTGACTTATGAGCAACTCCTTGAGGCATTGGAGGCGAGATATGGCGACGCTCACCTGGAACACGTCTTTCGTGCGCAGCTTAAAGATCGTGTGCAGCGCATCAGCGAAAACCTGCAGCAGTGGGCTCTAGAGGTGGAGAAGCTGGTGCGAAAAGCATACCGGTCTGTACCTGCGCTCATTGAAGGGAACCTGGTGCAGACATTCATCGACGGCATCCGCGACCTTGAAGTCAGAGCTGCTGTGAGACTCGGGCACCACGACACGCTTAAGAACGCCTTGGCCCATGCACTGGAGGTGGAAGCCGTGTGGCAGGATCATCGTTCCCATCGCGTCAGGGAGGTTGCAGCAGCTACAGTCCGTGACCGCAGCAAAGGATACAGCCCTAGGTGCTATGGCTGTGGGGAAAAGGGCCATCTTCGATCCAGCTGCCCTAAACGAGCCGTGGAAAAGAGAGTTGATCGATCTCGAGAGGGTAGTGCAGCTAACGGCACTGCCTGGCGGCGACAGGATCATCGTTCACCTCACGCTAGGGAGGTTACAGCAGTTACGGTTCGCGACCACAATAAAAGATACAGCCCTAGGTGCTATGGCTGTGGGGAAAGGGGCCATCTTCGGTCCAGCTGCCCTAAGCACACCCTAGGAAGGGAAGGTGAACGGTCTCAGAAAGGAAGTGCGGCTAACAGCACCGCCCAGCAGCAGCAGGAATACGACTTTACTATCAGACACTGCAGCGGGAAATCTCACGGCAACGCAGATGCATTGTCAAGAAGACCTTGTCCTGAAGATTGCAACCATTGTAGTAGGCAAGAGAGTAAGGAGGTGGTATCCGTGAGGATGCTCAGGACAGACCACCTCAGCAACGGGTGGAAGGACAACCTACGACATGCACAGCAGGAAGATCCGGGCATCAAGCCGATTCTGGGATGGATGAAGGCCCGTGCTACTAAGCCTAAGTGGAGGGACGTCTCAGCGATGAGTTCAACCACGAAAAGCTATTGGGCCCAATGGGACAGCTTGCTGATTCAGGATGGAGTCCTGTGCCGTAAATGGGACAATGGTCGAAGAGACAGCTGTCGTTTGCAAATGGTTGTCCCTAAAGCTAAAGTGCCGAATGTTCTACAGTTGTGCCATAATGGTCGTTCAATAGTCCATCTGGGAGTTAAACGAACTCTACTGAAGGTCCGAGAACAGTTTTACTGGGTCCATTATCGTGACGATGTCGAAGATTGGTGTCGTACATGTACAAGTTGTGCGGCCGAGCGGGGACCTCGGACACGTAGTAGAGGAGCACCGAAATTGTACAATGTTGGTGCACCACGGGATAGGACAGCCCTTGACATTGCGGAGCCGTTACAGAAAGGCGCAAGAGGGACTCCTAAGATCGTCCATGTGAATCGCTTGGCGCGTTATTATGGGGCCGATAATGCTCGGGACGAGCATGTCTTAGGAGGGGGCAGTGTTACGCGCTCCAGTCAACGATACACTAGCGCCATCTAGTGTCAGGAACGAGAGCGAGGGGAGCATTGAGAAAATGACATCACAAATCGCTCAACTGACAGCGCCTAGTCGAAACTCGAACGCTCGATACCTTCCGCGTGTTTACTTGAACATTCTGGATATTTCTTTGCTAATTTAAATATATAGGCGCTGCAAGATGCGATGGAGGCAGAGTGAACTCGGCGACACAAGCGAAGCTTCGGAGTGGAATTAAGTGAATTAGTGTGTTTAAATTATTAGTGTTTTAACTTTAATTGTGTAAAGTAAATTAAAGTGTTAATTTAGGTAATTTTATCGGCAATTTTTATTGTCACGAACCTCAAGCTCGTAACACTATGTTGACCATGACATCCTGCTCCGTAAATTAGAAGCCTATGGCATCAGAGGAAACGTATTGAATCTCATGAAATCCTATCTTAAAAATCAAACACAATATACCGAAATTTCTAGAATAAGCTTTAACACGAAAAAGAAGAAATATGCACATCAAACAAGCAAATGGTTAAGTACGGTGTCCCACAAGGGAGTGAATTGGGTCCTTTGTTGTTCATCGTCTACATCAGAGTTCCCCAAACTTTTTTGTATCATAGACCCCTTGCCATGTTTTTCCGTGTTGGGTAGACCCCCTACTTACCTGATATTGATTTCCTTTAAATTTCTAACTGTAGTGAAGTTTAGTGTTAAAAACTTAAAGTAAAAACACATGTTAATTTATACATTTATTAATTGAATTTAGGATGAACCTGATGCTTTAATAATAAATTATAAACATTTGGCGTCAATTTTGTAAGGGTTAATCTTAAATCTCCTCGGCTAATGATGTCCAGTCCGTTTTTTTTTCCTTAGGAGATTGGTAACAGCGCTGAACCCCCTTTCCATTAGGTATGGCGATGGAAAGGAAATTAAAAATTTCCTTGCTATATTCCATAATACGGGATAAGTAACGGGTACCATGTTGTTTTGCTGCCAGAATTGCTGATATCCGTTTTTAAACTGAACCTTAAGTTCTTCGTTTGTACTTAGTTCAGTCAGTTCCTCTTGTATTATGACATTCGTTTCTTGTATGTTACCATATGGATTAATTATCCACGGTGGTATTACCATAGTCAAAATATCCTCAAAACTAGATTCAAAATCTGAATAGAGGGCATTTAAATGTTGAACGTAAGTTGAAACGTAGTCTTCCTGGCAGCTTGTCTGTGACAAATTGGTGAACTAAAAAAATTCGCCCCGTCCAATATTTTGCTTCATTAGTTTAACTCTGGCAAGAAACGCTGATAAGATGGACTTTGTTTTAATCAAATTTAAACTGTCGCCTTGTAATTGCAAATTAACTATATTAAATTTCGTAAACAAATCTGTTAAATAGGCGATGTCTGTTTTCCTCTTCATTAAATTTTCTTTTAAAATTTTATCTTTAGTATCCAGAAATTCTAAAATAGTCTCAAAAAGTGCAAAAAATCTTGTCGTGTGCGTACTTCAGTGTGAGAAGTAATTGATGAAAGTGTTCGTCATTTTCTTCACACAACTGCGCAAATAACCGCGTATTCAACGCGTTGCTTCGGATTCGGTTTACTGCATCAATGACTAAATGAAGTGATTCATGCAATCTAACACTCACATTTTTAGCAACTAAATGTTGTCGATGGATGACGAAATGTATTGCTAACACCCCTGACACATTTTGTTTTAAATAGCTTATAAATCCACGATAACGTCCAACAGGTGGCAGGTGCTCCATCTGTAGCTACTGATATTATATTTGATAAAGGAATTGCTTTTTCAATGAAGTAATCCTTCAAAACATGAAATATTGATTCACCTTTAGTGTCGGTTATCAAAGTTCTTGCGAAGAGCAGTTCTTCGTAGATTTTTTGATTCATAATAAAATGAACATATGCCAATAATAATGCTACATTATCAGGTAAAGTTGACTCGTCCAGTTGTATAGAGAAATGGGTCGTTTGCAAATAATTACAAAAGAAGCTTTCAATATCAGAACTCATTTCATCAATACGTGTTTCAACAGTATTGTTGCTTAAGGGAATTCTTTTAATGATATCAGATACAGGTTTGTGTAAAACAGTTTTTAAAACCTCTTCAACGGCTGGCAAAATTAACGTCTCTCCGATAGTATGCGGTTTTCCGGATTTTGCTATAAGTAACGAGACATTGTGAGACGCCCACAAACCATCATCATTTCTTTGTGTCGTCGAAGCGAACATTTTGTCCAGTGTAGGTCTCTTCTGAAGTTTAACTTTGAGTATTTGAAAGTATTTCAAATCTTTCTCTGTTTTATCAGGGTGGCATCTTCTTAGATGATCTTGCAGTTTAGATGGTTTCATAGCGTCATTGCTCAAAAGTTTGTTGCATAAAAGGCACATAGGCAATTGTTTGTCCGGCAATGATGGAATGAAGCCAAATTTCAAATAATCGACACTGTACTGTCTACATTTCTTTTTAGATTCGGACATGGCATCAGTCATCTGTGGGCAAAATTAAATTATTTAAATAAGACAGAAAATCCAGCAGCTGTGTATTAGAAATATTTTTTGATTTTTCCGAAAACATTCCATAATTCGAACATCTTCTTGCAACAATTAGCTCGAATTACGGAGATTGAACTGTAATACCGATATTATAATACCGATTGCTAAAACTTTCAAAAAGAAACTATTGAGGAGTACTCGTGTAATTTACTACTAAGAACTAAAGTCATGATTGGCGTAATTTATCTATCTTTGCTAACTACGAGTACAAAACAAAAATTTAATAAAAAATATTGTGCTTAATGATTTCTTATATTTACGCGAACACCACACATTGATTAAAACTACTTTTACGGATTTTATCGCGTTTAATTTACTTTTAATTACTTTTATTTTTAATTCCCGACGTTTCGGGCGCTTTCCAGCACCCATGGTCACGGGGGACTGTGCATCACGGAGTGCAGAAGCCCTGCTTGAACACCTAGCGTCATTATTTTAAATGGTTAATTTTGTTATCTTGTTTTAAACTCTTAAGTTAGTTATTATTTGTTTGGCCGAAAGCCATTAAAATCTTTTTAAAAAGTCAATCTGTGTTTCTATTTGTAACATCAGAAGTGGGATTAGAAGGCTGAAAAGCCGCTGCTGAATGTCTATATATCTGGTTCTATAAAGGAAAACTTAGTGTTTCTCCACGTAGTTTGTTTATTTAATATTCGGGCGGAATTATTCGCGGCGACCAACGATCAACGCAACAAACAAAAACGCCGTGGGCAAACTCTTTCGCCCAATGCGATGGAGGAGATCCTGAGGAGGTTACGCGTGCTGGACCAGCCCCGTGCTTCAGTGGATACGCAAGCCATTGCAACGACCAGCGCCGGCCCTAGGCGCGCCCTCGAGCTCCCAAACACAACACCATCGGCATCAGCATCGGTGTTCGGGACGCCTACACCGCCGCGTGAGCCTGTGCCCTCGCGAGTGGAGACGCCACCGCTGACTCCACACACTAGCAACGTGGGATCCACGCATTTTAAGACGTGGTGACGAATGCCGTACTCAGGTCAGATCCAACCGATATTTTGTCTCTGATTTTGATCCGAATGTTCATGACTTCGACACGTGGTGTGATGAGGTAGAAAGAGCCCGTATTTCGAACCATTGGGACGACAGAGAATGCTTTGCTCGTGTCGGATCGCGCACCTGACATAGCCAATGGACAAGCAGTATTCGCACGTGGAGGACAATGTCCATGTCTATTAAAGCATTAAATATATACATTTACCTGTACAATTACGTTTTTTAAATGGTTATTGATTACGCCTTTCCTTTATTATTTTTATACCAGTCGAAAACAAACTGCAACCTTAATATCTGTTTGGATATTTTTATCACGGTCCTTAATTTTCTAAAATTAAATTAGAAGAAGAAAGACAGCCCCACCCAGCCCCCCCAACTACTCACGATTTTCCTACCCAACACCCCTTACACGGCTCACCTTATACCTGTATTTACAAATAATATTAAAAAAAAATTAAGATACCGTAGTACTAATAATACCCAAAAATACAACTGATTTTGGTTAAGGGTGTAGTGGTAATATCACCAAGGGAGGAAGGGCGTTAAAAATTTGTTAAAAAATCACGTGAAATTGAATGTATTATATTAAGTATTCATAAGAATTTTATATTCAGCTTTATTACCATAGCTCCGGTAGCCGTGATCGTCTAGTGGTTAGGACCCTACGTTGTGGCCGTAGTAACCCAGGTTCGAATCCTGGTCACGGCAGTGTCGTACACTGTCTCGGCGGAGTTATTTTTGTTGTGAAAAGTACTTTTAACTTTTTTTTAATAAAATCCGTCCTATTAATTTAATTTATTAAAAAATATCAATACACAAGAAACTGTTCGCCTTCATTGTATACAAAATTTTTAAATATTTTAAACAATACTTAAATAAAATAAGAAAATATTGTAATGAAATCCCATAATAAATGATATTTCATTATGATTTTTCGAAATGTTTCAGATGTGAATTATAAAAAGTTATAATAAATTAATTTATTAAACAGTTGAATTCATATTTTTGGTATCAAAACTTATGGTCAATAACACAAAACCACTTCTTTCGTAAATAACTTAATTTTAATACGTGTCTTACATAGTTATGACTTATGACATGATAAATAAATTGGTATAGAATTTTTCTTAAAACCTACAATATTTAAGATTTCTAAATAAATAATAACGCCACCTATCACTACTTTGCGAGACTAATATGTCACATTGTACAGTTGTGACTCAATTTATTGTAAAATGCCTCTACATAATAATCAGAACAGAACTTGTTATGAAAGCAAGTATAGATGGCGTTACGTGTATTTGTTTTGATACAGCCACGCGCCGCAGCTGTTCGCTATCATAGAAATCTGTGAGAGAAAAGGAGTGGTGATTAGGTTGTCTAACAAAAAATTACGTTATTTATATGGTTTATGCCCCCTTAGCGACTTGAGATTTTAATAGGTGATACTTAAAGTTGTTTAAAAGGTGTCCTTTTACTACCAGTGCCGCAAAATAATCTTAAACATTGGAATTAACGATGTTAGCTCTGAATATGACGTTTTACTACAGTGTTTTCGTGTGTGGGTGTGTATTCGTATAGACATCATCGGCGTTGAATGTTGAAGCACATCTTGTAACGGGATGCTCTGTGAAATTTATGTTTTTTTCGGTAAGTACACATTGTTTTGATATGGATCCTAACCTCTGACCGACGCAATCATGCCTGCAGTAGTGTGCTATACAATCATAGTTATGCAGTGACTTGGATATCTGATGGCGCTCGTTGGATATTTTGCCTTTTAAAAGGTAGTAAGTATCTCAAATCATAACAGAAATTTGCTATTGGATAAAAGCAATGTCGTTTGCAATTAATTAGCTCTAACTTCTGCATTTATTTTACTTAAAAATTTTGAATACCTAAAATGTTTCTACAAATTAGGTAATTAGGTTTTCGTTTTGTAACAAATGACTACCTATACAGTAGGTATGTTTAATTTATACGTATTGGGTATTATATAATGTTTAATTTATACGTTTATGCGTATGTATTTAGGTATTTAGTTTATTGTAAATTACGTAAGTAATAAAGAAGTAAAAACTAAAGTACTATTATACGTATTATAATTTAAATTTGCTTAATGTTGGCCACACGCGGTCAGTTTAAACTGATTTTTCCAGCTCAACAGTTCAAACTAAAACTGTTGATATTTTTTAAAATATCGGATTTTCGATATATCCATAAATAAACTAATATGTAAAACTCCGATATTAATATGTGCCCTGGAATAAAAAGTCGCCTAACCAAGGTTCTAATGAGACTGAACAAGCCACAGACCAGGATAGTAACAAGTGCTATCACGTGACATGGCTCTTTTAACAAATATTTGTTTACCATAGGTGTTACTGATAGCTCCCTTTGCAGGGCATGCATGGGAGAGGGAGAAACGGCTCACGTGTTGCTAACATGTCCAGAGGTCAAACTTACTACATCAAGGGACTATTGAACTTCTTCGGGGAGATATCAGGGCTCGAATAATCACATTATTCCTGCCCACACGCAAAATACGCGCTTAGACGTGGAGTTGCGGAAAATAGCCCGTCGTAAACTAAACTATAGGCGTCGATAGAAGTTATAGGCTATAACAAAACATACTATTGTAGATGTAAAAACATCCTCAATCATACAATCATCGAAAGCGTTCGTACCTTCGACCATGCATGGACCGGATGGAACCTTTCTCTCAAGCCATCTTATACGCACGCAAAATTAGTATGTCCTTACGACCAACCACTTGGGTCTGGCCCGTACTACATACACTGTTATCTACACTCTGTTCGACTAACCCGACTGGACCGAACGGATGTGTCCTTTCGACCAGCCGCTAGTGCTTAACACTGACGACATTGTACCTTCGAACAGCTACACACTAAGCGATTCAAAAGAAACTTTACCAATCATAACAAAAAAAAATAGATATATAAGATTCTAAATCGTTCTTTACACAAATGTACACTACACTTTATTTTACTTTCACGAGCACTCATCTCTATGTTCAGTCATCCTTACCAAGTCTTAACGAACACCACACCAAACCTCTATCAACACCACACGCACACCGCACTTACTATTGAGCTACGGCCACGGCACGGCCGTTGACACGATCAAAACAAAATGAAGCAAGAAACGGAAATTTTACACGGTCCTCAATCATTCAATAGAGCCAAAGACTTTATATTCTCTATGAATAGAGCCAAGTCAGTCAATTAAAATATATTTGGTTTTCAAGCACTTCTTTCAACGAATTAAAAAAGTTAACAATATTTAAGATAAACTCAGTATCAGTAGTACCCCCATGTACCAAACGGCGGCCGGAGCAGCATCAAATAATCTGTCTGCGGCGCCCTACGTTGACAGCATACTTCCATTAAAAATCGAGCACAAAGTACCATGCCTTCTAAACGCTGACTATCACACGTCATCTTGTGTCATCAACAGTAAGCCGTCAGCATACGGTTACGGTACCAGTTATACGGTAACAGTTATCACCGCCTGCAACAGAAATTGACACTTGTTAAATATTACAATGCTCGACCATGCTCGACTTCATATAGGTCGATCGTAGTCGACTGATCCGGGCTTATAAGACCCTTTTAGTCAGTATTACTACCGAAAGTGTGCACTGGGTGTGTTGAGCTCTCTATTTTAGTGGTCTAATACTAAAGGCGTGAGCAGGGTGTACACGGCCACTTTTTTAACTTATCAGAAGTCACTTGAACTGTGGATGGGTGTCCGTAACCCTTTCATCCACATACCGGCAATCGTATAATATTCCTCGGACCAGGCGTATAAAGACCGTTTGTCCAGCTACCTCAATCAATACGCAGCGTAGACTATATGCTGCGGGGATCGGGCAGGCGAGGCCCCTTCCTCCAGCCACCTCAGATAATATGGAAAGGGGACCGGGCGCGCAAAACCCCTTCATCCAGCTAACTTAAGCAATACGCAGCGTGGACCGGGCGTGCGAGGCCCCTTCATCCAGCCACCTCAGGCAATATGAAGCGTGGACCGGGCGTGCGAGGCCCCTTCATCCAGCTACCTCAAGCAATACGCAGGGTGGACCGGGCGTACGGGGCCCCTTCATCCAGCCGCCTCTCGACTCAACCAGTGGCGAAGCTAGAGCTCCAAGCTAGGGCAAGCCCAAGATATAAATTGATAAAAATATAGATTGTTGTTTTTAGCAGTTTTATAAAAATACACCAATCTTGATCTGTCTCCACGCTTCAGTTTCATATTCAGTGCTGTCAAGGACGTGTTTAACAAAGCACACAGAATGCATACCACTGCTAGATAGATTGTATTACATATCAGCAATTGCATAGCTTCGGTGGCTTTGAAGAAAGCCGTTGTTTCGGTTTGTTTAAGCGAAAGAAAAAAAATATTTACATCCAATACAATACATGAACAAAAGTAAAACACGAACAAAGTACAAACAAACTATGTACAAAATTAAAAAAAAAATATTTACATTCTAATGGATAAGAGATAAGATAAGATAAGTGGAATCGTCTCGCTTTCTTATGGAAAGATTTAATTACGTCCACGTAAAATTTTGGTGAACGTTAATTGTACCAACTGATATTATTAGTCTGAAATACACTCTTAACCTTGTGTATTATCTCAACAAAGTTTAAAGATTTCCTTCTCCGATTATCTCTTTAACACACTTCAATTCATCACAAGGAGCACTATTATCCTCCATTTTCATTAAAAATCTTTAAAAAAGCATAAATTTTGAACTCGTAATATTAAATCGCTTAAGATAAGCACACAGAGTAAATAAACATTGAAACGTGAAATGAACTTGCAAACGTATTGCCCGCGCGCCTCCGCTTTTAAAAAAATTTATTCCCAAAAGCCTGGCTTTAAATCTCTATACTAATTGCTATATATACAATCGTAGTTATATTTCATTAAGTATAGAATATTTTGCCATAGGTTAGAAAGAGAGCGTTCGTCTTCTCGAAAGCCCCGTAAAAAGCCCATGCGAGCGAGGGAGACAACTATTAGCTCTATTAAAACTCATATAACATGGACGGAGCGCACCAGGCTCTCCTATCCAGCATTCACACCACACTAATGGATCTGGGCATCTTAAGCCCCTTCGATACTATCAATCTTTTGAACGTGAAACGAAACAAGTTTCGCATGAACTATCAAATAATAACATCACTCGAGCAACTTAAGTTTCCACTGTACTTTCAACATTTGTTAGCATATTTGGGTACATTAAAAATTATAAAAGTACTTGCGGGTACTTTTGATATAAATCGAACAAAAAGATTTAACGTTTGGCTTAAAACACTTCTGTTTAATCTTTTACTCAATACTTTAGTGATACTTCAATGTCGTAAATAGGAACATCAAATTTCTTTACGTTATAACATTTAAAAAAACCAAAGGCATCAACGTGAAGCGCATAGTCTTTTACAAACCTAATAACCCTTACACTACTTGAAGATTATATGTAGTAGTGATGTAACGGATATTCGCATTCGCGTTCGCATTCGCGAATATCCGCATATTTTTCAATATTCGCATTCGCATTGTTGAATGTTTTTAATAATCAAAAAGGAAATTATTATATGCATGCATATGAAATAATAATACAATAGATAACACTTAGATATTTTTATTAAATCATACTTCTACATTCTAAATTAAAGTATCATTTATGAAAAAAGAACTTCAGAGATCTGATCAAATCTAACATTAATCAGCCTTGTTACAACTAGTATGTAAGGTTTGCATTTATTTAGTAGTATATTATTACTTTACTACCATTTTTAAATAAAGTTTACAGTTTCTATTTACTAAAAAAGTAAACAATTACTTGAAACAAAATTATTAAACTATAAATATCTAATGTATTAAGTATTTATAACCTTTGGCTTTAAATGTGTATTTTTTCATTCCACTTTATATATCTGAGGAATTAAATATATTTATAATGAATGAAATATAAACTTAAAAAACAAAACAACGAATACTTAACCATTTGTAAATAAACCTTTTTTCAAAAACAAAATTGTAATTATTTTTATTTTAAACTAAAGTAAACTTCTAATACTTGTTATGTTAACATTTGGTTTTTGGTTTCAATTGCAAGTTATTTACAAAATATAAATAAAAGTACACAAAATATAGTTTTTCTAATAACATGTTGACTATTTAATTATTAAATTTGTTGTAATTTTTAATTCTTAATAATTAAATTGAAGCAATGGAATGTTAAATTTTAAAAATAAAAGTTTGGAGGCTCTTTCTCCGTGCAGCCTGTTTCGGTGAGGTGTGTAAAGTAGTCCAGCTCCACTGAAAACTCTTTCACTGGGGACACTTGTGGGCCAAGTTACCAAATATTCTTTGGCTACTGGAGAAAGAATGCCATATTTGTTGCTATTTACTTTCCACCAAAGAAGTGGGTCTTCTTCATTTTCAATACGTTTATACGAAAAATATTCATTAATATTTTTTTTTATTAATACTTCTAATGGATTTGGAATATCATTATCTAGTTCTTCCTCGCTTTCACTTGAGTCCATCATCATTTTCATCGTTTCTTTTAATGTCACAGATTTTTCTAAAAGACTGGTACTGGAGCCCAAGTTTTCATTATCCTGTTTCCTTATTTTAGGACGCTTTGGCTTTGAACATGACGGCAAACTTAAGTCCTCATCTCCAAGTGAATCTTAAACATTTTTCATGACTTGATCTTTTGTTGAAGGATTTTTGAAGAGTTTCGTTTTGTATCTAGGATCAATAAACGTTGCTGTAGCAAATAATATGTCGTTTTCTAAGTGAGAAAATCTGTGTCTCATTTCTTGTTTTAAAACAAGTATAGTGTTCCTAATGCACTCGTCAGATGCATTATATTCATCAATCACCTTTTCCAGAGTGGCCAATAACGGAATCACAGATGATATGGAAACATTGGATGCACTTAGTTCTCGAGTTATTTCTTCAAAAGGTTGAAGCAATGTAATCAATTTTTCCACAAGTATCCATTCTTCTGAAGTTAGTTGTGAAATTTTGTTGCTGGTGGAAGCATAAAGGCACAGCGAATCTTTGTTTTTCAAAATGCGTTCTAGCATGTAAAAGGTGCTATTCCACCTCGTAACACACTCTTGGATTATCTTGAGCTTTGGTTGATTAAGCTTTTCTTGTAGATTAACAAGTTCATCTTGAGCTACATTAGAGTGGTGAAAATGTGTTGTTTCTTCTTCTTTTTTTTATTTTTTTAAAAGAATATTAACAATGCTATAAACATGACTAATATTCCCCTTAACCACTCGTGGTAAGCATAAATTGCTTGTGTTAAGAGTGGTTCACGACAGTAGTCGAATGGCGGATTCGAACCCACGACCTTTTTGAGTTCGCGGTCAGCGCCCTGCCATTAGGCTACTGTCGCTCAAATCTTTTTACATTTGTTAATGGCTGCAATGATCGATTCTTGTGACTTAAGCCCTTCTTTAACTACAAGTTGGATTTGGTGCGATAAACAATCAATGTTTTTAATACTTAATAAAGAAATACCTTTTTTCATGTTAGTGCCACCATCTCTAACAATACATAATACTTTTTCTTTGGGAATTCCCCATGATGACAACATAGTTTCTAACTTTGCAGATATATTTTCTCCTGTATGTCGCCCATCATTGAGTACTTCTGCTTTCAATACAATCATTTTTCGTTCAAAATTATTGGTATTTCCGTGACAAGTGAAACTTATCAGCGACACTCCAGAGCAAGAGTCAGACCAGATATCAGTTGTTAATGCAAATTTTTCAAATGATTTGATTAATTCCAGAATTTTATCTTTTATCTTGCCGTATAATTTCTCACAAATGAAGGAAGTAAAATATTGCCGACTTTTTAAATTATATGAAGGGCATACTTGGTTAATCAATCTTACAAATCCAAGACATTCCACAAAACTAAATGGTAAGCCCTCCAGTGCGATAATTTCGCCAATCAAATTATCCAGCACCTAAGACTTGGTGTTGTTGTTATCCCACTTTTTATTTTTTTCAACGCAATCACTCAAAGACATTTGCTTAAGGTCAGTTTTGGTACATTGTCGCGAAGAGGACGCCAAAGAATTAATTTTAGCAGCATCTTGCTTTTCATGTTCTCTTTTTTTCAATTCTTCATATTCATTTTTGTGTTTAGCTTCCAGGTGATTTCTCATAGCACTAGTGGTCCTGCCTTTGCGCGAGTACTTTTTATCACACAACTTGCAATTAACATTTTCAGCATCACATATTGTAAAGTAAGTCCAAACTTCGCTGATGTGTGCTTTACTCGTGTTTTTATGCCACTTTGTCCCTTAAATATCAGTTAAATTTGATAAATAACATGAAACTAACCTCAAAACAAAACAAAACTTTTAGAATAAATTTACTGTGGCTAAATTCATTCAATTAACCAATATCGGCTCGGCTATGTTCAATTTAAACATGGCCGACACGAAACGTCAAACCTGTCAAACATTTTACGCGCGCTTTTTTTTGAAAATTTAAAATATTCTCATTCGCATTCGCATTCGCGAATGTTGAAGATAAATATTCGGAATCGCATTCGCATTGGCGAATGTGAAAAATCCAACATTCGTTACATCACTAATATGTAGGCAATAAGAACAACTTTATCCCACTTCTGATGTCGGAAAGTACAATACGGTAAGACAATTGCGTGGTAAATAACAGGATAGCGTTAATAATTAAAATGGTAGTAGTGTGAGAGCTGATGTTCAACTTGCTCTCTTGCTTGCGCTATTTTTCATTATCAATAATAGGACAGCGTAACAGCGTAACAGCGTACAAATATATTTATAATGATCGATATATCGAAAATCCACTATTTAAAAAAATATCAACAGTTTTAGTTTGAACTGATCAGTTGGAATGATCAGTTGAACTCACCGTGTGTGGCGTCCATAATACTTGGTCAATTTTTAAATATACCTACCCACAAATAAGATGATTATTCGACTGTGATTATGAAGTCATTACATTACTATTTTTATATGTAATTTCTTTCTTTAGAAAATGTCTGGACAACTTTCAATCGAGTACTGGACGACTACTGGCTACTGGCTGCAGGTTGTTTCAGTAAAACACGCTAGTTTATTATTGTAGGTTTAATCTATCAGACCTTTAAAGAAGTTTTTCTACCTACATTATTTTTTATTTTATCTACATTATCCAAAATTATTAAATTGGAATGACTCAATCTGAGAATGTTATGAACACTTGTAATTATTGTACTTTATATGAATTTAAGATTTTAAAAATTTATAAGTTTTCGTAATAATATCATTATAAATTATAATATTATGTTTATTGTATGTGTACCTGTTAAATATATGCCTTGTGAGTGTTATATTATAACCATTGATTTATATGGTTATAGCACAGAATATCTTCTAGTCTAGCAGCATTATCGATGCTACGCATAGGTATATGTTAGATACTAGCTTTTTGTACCTAAAATTAATTTATTATTAAACTGGCTTCGCCTCGGTCTTTCGGTCTCATGTCTATTTTAAATTCACGCCGAAATTCACTACCAACTTATATTTGGTATTATATCGACTTGACCTTGTTGTAAACTAAGAGTTTTTACCTATATTTCACTACATTTAGTAGTGTGAGTATATTATATTTAATGGTATTTATTTACCTTCAGCATTCACCCTTGTTGCGAATAAAGGGTTGCCAAATTTTATCTTTCAGCCTCAAGGGTCAAACAATCATGAAACTTAGATACGAGATTTCTCTTTTTCTACCCGGGACAAATACAAATTGCAATGTAAAAGATTTTGCTGTTCATTATGTATTTGTGATTTGACGTGCTTAAAAAAGTTTAAAAATAAAAAAGACGATTAAAGTCGTAACTAAAACATGGTAAGCATTCAAGCAGAAACATTCGGCTTTAATTAAAGTAGGCGTCATTGAGCTATTGTCACAGACTTAGTAATTTACGACTTACTACGTAGGTACATTATACTTCAAACAGTTGGCGAGTATTTGTTACGGACTTTAGTCGTCCATAGACTCGTGAAAATATCCTTACGACGAAGCAATTTCTGTTCCATTTCGAAATATATCATTGTAAGAATACTAAAATGTTGAAATTAAAGAACTTATTGTGAAAACGTTGCTTATCCCATTCTACGGGACATGTCTCGCATGTTTCATCACATTAATAAGTCATCAGGATTATCAGTTGGTAAAAAATCTCTTTTACGTCTCGCTTTTCAGCTCATTTGCCGTTTGTTTACAAAAAGGAGAATAAGTACCTACTTTTTATAAATACGTAACATTTTATTTTCTTTTATTATTTTAATGCTTTTCTTACAAGTTAATTCTTTAAAACGAATTTAACTTTGGGTTATTTACTTAATAACCATTTAATAAATATATAAGTTTCAATTTACTACTTGGTAGAAGTCCCTGTTCTTGTTGTTGTTCTTTGTTCATAGTATCAAAATGGTCATATTTTCATTAAAAAATCGAATCCTGGCCCTTACTCTTCTTGGCTATACAAAGAATTGTTAAATAGAACTTAAAAAGAAAAATAAATGATATTGATACTCTTTTAGTATTTTTAATCTTTTTGTTGTTTAAGGATTGGGAATTCGAAAAATGTTTTCGTATTGTTCACCGAGCGATCAGATGTATTAATCTAAGTATTTTGCTCGAAACAATACGTTCACAAGCTCACAAGCCCATTGTTCGCAACGAAGTAGCGGCGGAGAACCGCTAGCTAATAAAAATGTTTGTACATATTTACGTTAAGGCGCTACCTCCAGCGAACGACCTTGAGCGTTTGGTCTGTCGACGCTCGCTACAATATATCGCGTAAGAAATCGCCAAAAGACGCCACCTACTGCTACGAACGTAGTATTATTTTTTCAATGTCAATGAACTCTTCTATGGAAATAGACACGGCGTACAATGATAAATGTATTTTAATTTTCTTTATTCAGTATATTAGTTGCATTATATTAGAATTATGTATTCTAATATATTATCTAATTAATAAAAATGACTATTTTGATTATTTTTAACTATATACTATACTGCTAATATTGAATTAGCTTTTTATAGTGTAAATTATAATATTTGTCGAAATATTAATTATGGATTCGAACTTTACATGCTAATGGTGCTTCATTTTTGTTATTTTCATTTACTTACATATTGAAAATATATTTGAATAGTAGTTATTATTATTTTATTTAGCTACTGAATTTTAGGATATGTTTTACCTTGAGGTCAAATATAATTTTGAAGAGCAATAGTTATTACCTACTAATCTTTTATCTGCTATTCCTTATTTAGGAACAATATTAGTAAATTGAGTTTGGGGGAGATTTACTTTTTATAATGCTACATTTATTATTTTAATATTTACCTACTGGGTAGGTAATTATTAAAATAATAAATATAGCATTAGTAACTAAATAGATACATTTTTTAAATTTTTAAAATTAAAATTTTCGTATTTTTAAAAAATACTAAAAAAAAAGGGTTTGAAATAATAGATTTTCTCACAAAAGAAGGGAACTTGAAAAAGAAAGGAAAAAAAAGCGGGACCAAAACCAAGACCCGAACCACGGAACTTTGATATCACACCCGACCGACATACCACCTGAGCTATAACGACCGTTAATGATTTGTCGAAATTCACCTTCTTATACTGTAGCAGTTTTTTATTGCCTGAAAACACGGACAAAAGGACATTTTCTAAAAATAAATCCAAGCGTTCGTCGCTAAAATCGTTGGAGCAGTATAATTTTCCCATCTGGTTCGGTTATATAAATATTTAAATATATAAAAATTATAAATTAAAATGAGAAGATAAATATACATAAAATAAATACAAAATATTATTATATTATTATTGTTATTATTATTATTATAAGTTGTGGTTCGGTGAAGCTGCAACCTAATGGACCATGATCTGAAATTTTTATGAAAAGAAGTGGCTGACGTCAATTATTATTATTCTTATTATTTTTTCATTACTGCCTTTTTCAACCTCACAAGATATTTGTAACTGCAAAAAAAACTACGTATAAGTAAGTAAATCAGTAATATAGAGTTATGTATGATTCAGACTAAATAAAGGTTCCTAAAAATAGATGTAGATAAAGAAATTGCATAAAAAATTACTCAAATAAAAATGCAATAAACTTGTTAATTTTATAGGTACTTAGTAAAATATTAAAATAATAAGTTTTTTAGGATATTTATGTAAAATATAAAGGTTATATTATGTTCTAACTACGTTCACGCTTGCGCACATAAAACCGCGGAATTTCACTAGTTTTATTATCAAAATAATAATTGATAACCCTACCCTAAGTTTGCCTTGATTTTACCAACTCAAACTCGTTTTAGGAGATCAAAACATAGAGAGAAAGATAGGAGACTATTTTTTATTTAATATGGTTGGATCTTTATTTATTTGTATATTTTTTGTATTTATTTTATTTTATTGATATTTATGTATATTTATCTTTTCATTGTAATTTATATTTATAAAAACCAACCAGATGAGAAAACTATACAGATACCCCAACAATAATAATATAATAATAATAATATTCCACAAATATCACACAACGCCATCTAGTCCCAAGCTAAGCAGAGCTTGTATTATGGGTACTAGACAACTGATAAACATACTTATATATTTCTAAATACATAAATATTATAGATAAATTACACCCAGACACAGAACAAATGATCGTGCTCACCACACAAACATTTGTCCTGGGTGGGAATCGAACCCACGACCTGCGGCATAGCAGTCGGGGTCACTAACCACTAGACCAACAGGCCTGACGATAAATAAAATAAAGTCTCTAGCTCGAGAGGAGAGGAGCCGTGGTAGCTCAGATGGTTAGCGCTTGCTAAAATTTTCACAGTGTGCGAGCAAACCGGGTTCGATCACATTGTGAGGAAACCTGCATGTCTGAGAAATAAGAAAAAAAAATATTTCGAAGACATGCAAAGTTCGCCAACACGCAGTGGGGCAGCGCGGTGGATAATTCCTTTCCTAGGAGCCTTTCAGAAAATAGAATAGAAATAAAAAAATAATAAACCCAAACTTCATTTAAAACCAAACATATAAATTGTAAAGTAGCTGCAGGTATCTTTAACCAAGTAAAAGATATACCTTTACTCCAACTTGTCCATGTTTCCCAAAACAATTTTTAATTAAGCTTTATATTATAATGCGGATTTTTTATATTTAAAATTTTAATAATAAAGCATTTCGTACGTCTCAGCCGAGGCGCAAATATTTTCGGCCGCAAATTTATAAGACCGATTTGTTATTCAAACATAAACATGGTTTTTTAATTAAATCTACCAATCATAAAACGACACGCATTTTTATTGAACACTTCCTATTCAATTCACAAAGTACCTATTATATTTGTTTATATAAAAAAGTATATTTAAGTATAATCATAAAACTAAATGGAAACACAAAGTAGGAAAATGCATTGAGTTATAAAACACATAAATCAATGGGCAAATGTAAAAATACTGGAGGCAGCAGCCCTATCGGATGTTTACGTACCGCACGGCTGTAATATTTATTTCTAAGATACGGCCGAGTTACAATATACCGTGACGTAAGCGCATCGGTTGGTAGGTACTCAAATAATTTCTGTTTGCGGCGAAATACGGACGCGCGGCGACCAGCGACGCGGCCACCTCGTATGAACGCATACAGCGTAATGCCGCCCGCACTCTGCGCACGCCCCTTTATCATAGAAGTCACACAATTTTCGGAATTATTTCAATTAAAAGAGAAAAAACGAACTTAAAAATTTAAATAAAACGTGGAGAATATAGATTTTTTAATTATCTATCCATTAGTGTTATCCTCAAATGATTAGAGCGTTGCGTTTAGCAACAGATGCATGTAATCAAGAATTTTAGTCATTTTTTAAAAGTTGATTTTAAATGTATTTATAGCACATAAAAATAAATTAGAACGTGGAATGTGATGATAAGATATCGAACATTAATAATGTACTTTTAGATGTAGTTTATTTTTCATAACTAATGAGATAATAGAGTCTGAAAAACGCACTTTCGCAACATTTTGGTCAGGGATTCACCTTAACAGGTGCCTGTTTTTGTTTTGTTGTGGCTTTTGAAGACATTTTTTTGAAATAAAAAGCCGTCTAGGTGCGACCCGAAAGGCCCACACGACTAACATATGTTTTAATATTTAATACAATTCTTCATTCGGCACAAAAAACGACTTGACCGATTTTGGTCAAAATTTAATGAGGTCTAAGTTACATAATTATGCGTTAAATGAAACTGGTCCCATGTCAATATCACTTTTTGTTCTCGAGATACACGAGGCGAAAATTGAATCCGAACATACATACATACATACGTACATGTGCACACACGGACATGCTCTTAAAAACCATTCTTTTCGACTCTAAAGACCGTGAAACGTGGAGGTATGTTAAAATTTCCAATTTGCAATATCGGACTCATTACAATAACTTCCCACTGGGAAGTTAAAAATAAGGGTGACAAACGAATTTACAATACCTACACGTGATGGTAAGTGGGTGTTGTGGCCCATAGAGGATAAAGGGGGTTGCCTCGTTTCCAGTAAAAAGTGTCTCCGGTTCTCTACACTCATCATACGAAACACAGCTGCATGAAGCTGCTATTTTACGCTGGTATTCTGTGAAAACGTGGTTCTTCGCCGGTCTAGCCGACCCGTTCGTGCTACAACCATAATATAGTTGTATGACATGTTACATACTCTCTCTTCAACCCGGTTATAGCCGATAAATACATAATGAATACCTAAGTGTGTATAAAATATATTCTGTATCTTATCAAGTTTAATTCTTTAATTTAATTGAGTTAACTGTTTATAAATTAGCATAAGCTTAATGCAAATGTTACAATGGTAACGGACACAGCGTGGGCGATGTGGGCGTAGTACTACTTCGATCGAGTTTTAATAATTATTCAGTTTGTATTGGGTTTGGTAATTTATGTGTTTACTTCAATATGATGCTGGCGCTACACCACCGTCTAACTATCAAACTGCAAATGTTCGCCCAAATCAGCGCTAATTAAAGTTCCAACTATAAAACGTTATTCTGTATAGACCATACGTATCTTCCTCATAATAGTTTCTGAAGTCGGTGCTAAGACATAGTGTATCAGAGAATTAAAGACCCCGATTGAGCTATCATGTGAAAACTATATACGATATAGAGGTGCCTAAGAAATATTACAAGCTTAAGGTACCGTACAATGTGGCAATTTGACCTTTACCAGTCAACTTGACCTTAGATTCCGTGTTATGACAAAGTATTGAATTTCATAGAATTAAAAACAAGTTGACAAATTGTTTAAACGGTGGTGGTAGTCATTGTTGCTATAAACAAATCATGTTTCAATGTTAAAGGAGTCTGTCTGGGTAATATATATCAAAAATAACAAGTTGCCACATTTCACGGTAACTAGAATGTCGTCTAAACTAAGCAGTTGAATTAACAAAATTGCAACCTTTTTTGTACCCTACCCACTACTCTTGAACCTTTTAACCATCCTTGAGTTATTTTTATCATTAAGCTATAAATAATTAATGATAAAAATATGAAAATAGAAAGTAAAGTCGACATGAAAAATTTCTACTTTTTTAAATTCACGGTGTTTGTTTACCGCCGCCACCGCCGCCGTACGAACTCTGCCGAACCATCCAATGCGAACTCAACAACGAAACTTAACTGCACCAAAAGGCGGACGAGACAAAGTGTGGGATGATCTGATTAGAGCCAGCATAACCTTTGTAACCTTTTCTAGATTTTTCTAAAGTAAAATACATGTTATTATCTATGATTATATTTTTGACACTGTCAGTCAAATTTTTTCTTTCAAACCTTTTAAGCGAACCACAGAAAAATTTCAGTATTAAATAAATCCATAACAATTGCCGCTAACAAAATAACAAAGTTTCTTAACGTTTTTAATTGCATCTCATGTAAAATGTTTTCGAGAAAGTCAAAACAAAGCCATTCAGGAAATTTTACCCCGAAACCGGAATCTCTTCCAGATATAGCATTAGCTGCTATTGTGTCGTACAAGAAGCAGAAAGATATCAATGATTTCATTAGTTTCATTCTGGAAGCATTAGAGAGAAATGCCGATTGGTTGAACGACCTCGTCGGTAAGCAAAACAGTTTCAGATGCGCCCTTATGACTGGTTCTGGACCCAATCGTTTTCAAATCCAACAAATCATTTATCCATCATCAGAAAATGAAGTTAAATTTCAAATAGAATGCAAAGACTCAGAAGATTACGACAAAGTTGCAATTGCTGCGCTCATAAAACTTAACAACGCGAATATGGAACGCATGATGAAGTATACCAAAAGTCGTTTCTTTGAAAATTCTTTAATAAAGGAGGAGCTGATAAAAGGCAAGATGTTAGGAATAAACTATGCAGTCTTGCGATCATTATCCGATAAGCAATATCGATTATTCGAGAGAATTGTTATTGGAAGTTCATCAAAATGTATTTCACCTGTTAAAAGGCGCCTGGAAGACAAATCGATGACTAGAAATCCGTTAAAAAGAGTTAAAAAACTCGCTTATTAAATGTAATTTTTATAAAGCAATATCATTACTGCCAACTATCATAGTGTGATGATGTAATATATAATGGCAGCAATTTAAGGTAAATGTTTTTTTTTGCGCCCGAAGCAAATATGGGCAACTCTCCGGAAAACGGGGGAGGGAGGTGGGGAATGCTCAAAGCATACCACGCAGCCGGCTGCGTAAACCCCACCTTTTTAGGGACTGGCTTAACGGTCTAACTAGAGATCTCTAAGCCGTGTATGGGCGCAAGCAGAAAGGAGTAAATAAATTTTTTTTTTTTTAAGTAAATGTATTGGTCGTAATAAATTATACTCATTTGGACAATGAAAGTGTCCGGTTTGGAATATCCATTACGTCCCACAGCTGGGTACAGGCTCCACTCCCCTCATTTCTGAGAGGGTTTTAGGGCAAGGAAGTGTCCGCCGCGCTGTCCCAATGCGTGTTGGCGAACTTAACATATCTTCGAAATATTTTTTTTATTCCTCAGACATGATGATCACGATGTTTTTCTTCACCGCCGAGCACGTGGTAAATCAGCACTTAAAATGGCAATTAACAATTTCATTGGTGCCGGCGGGGATTGAACCCGGGTCACTCGCGTTCTGTTATATTTACAGCAAGCATTAACCATCTGAGCTACCACGGCTCTTTGAATGAATTTAAGTAAACAGACCATCAAAATAAAGTAGAAATTACAATTACGAATATATTGTCGTGATGATATATTCGTCAATGGTTGTTCATCTCAAGTAGGCAACACTGTTCTCGACACTTAAAATCACATAGGGCGTGATTTTATCTTGAAAATAGTTTCGCAACAATATTATTCAATATAGTAGAGCCAATATAGTTTCAGATATTATCATTGCAGCACGAAATGTGACGGCTCAACTGGCGGACTACGATATCACTGAATACCAGCGTAAAATAACTTATTACTGTTGTGTTTCTTATGGTGAGAATAGAGAACCGGAGACCGTTTTTTACCGATAACGAGGCATTCTTTTGTCCACAGGGGCGACAACGCATCTATACTTTGATTTTCAATCGACAGATGTAGTTTGACATGAGCCACAGCGTTTACTTATCCTCAGGTGGACTGTGTGCACGTTTGTCATCCTCATACTATAAATATTTAAACTTCTTGATGCAATAAAGATATTGATTAATTTGCAACCTTCCGCTAACTAAATACAATGATGTGTCTCACCTGGATTGAAGAGCACCTCCGGTTCTTCCTCAATTGCGTGCACTAATTCCGTCACCACTAGTCCCAGCACCACTACTCCCGGCACCACTACTTCCAACGCCACTATTCCAGGAAAGACACACCATCGACGATAATACGACACGTGTTTAGCCTCTACACGAGGCATCCTCAGGTGATGTAGACTCTACGGCGGCTGACCGCTAAGTAAAGTAAGACACAACATTGTATTTAGTTAGCGAAAGGTTGCAAATAATCAATATCTTTATTATGATATGGATTTCAGCAAAGTAACGCCTGATTCTATCATTTAACTTCTTGATGCGGATCTAAATTCATTATATCTAGTAATTTCTTTGTAATTTTTGTGTAATTTAATGATTACTAATATTCTGTGTAATATGTTTTTAGCATAAAGATAATAATTTAAATAATCGCGATTCGCGATAACGACAGTAACCAGTACATAATACAACTGTGCGCGGCGTCATTCTTCTTTACTGAAGAAACGCAAATACAACTTTTGTTTTTTTACACGAAGATGTTTTCAACGCATGTTTCAAAACGACAAAATACTTGTGTAAAGGTAATCTCTTCCAAAGCGATATTCGTAAATGTAATATCGGCTTAATTTCAATTTAATAGAAACTTTTTTGCTATTAAACTCTATATATAAAAAAAGAAAAACGCTAAATTATAAATTGAACAAAAATGTCTTTTACGAGTAAATTAATTTTTCTCCAAGGAATTGTTTTTCTTCTGGCGGTGAAACGTCCCTCGACTAACAGAGATCAATATCAGCAAAATCAGGGCAACGGTCCGTGTTCAACTTATAGCTTCAAATCCTTCCAATAACTTATAACAATGGCATTTCGCGTTACGCTACGTGGGGAACTAACGATAATTTTTTCCAGTTTATAGAGCCAGTTTGGAAAACACCGCACTTTTGTGAGAACTTTCCGATCTGCTTATCGTTGGGTATAAATCAATTTGGAACGTAGCATAGGACGGCGTGGCCGGACTCTGAGCCCTTTTTCTGCGAAGTTGGAGCACGGATTAAGGGGTCGCTGACCGCTGCCTAATTGGCGTAATAGTCATGAGATTTATTGGTTTCGAGAATTTATGGCCTCTGCAATAATAGGATTCAGCATATTATAAGTTATTGCTTCCTACTTGTTACGGTTTGCTAATAATTGTAAAATCTTTCATTACGTAATAATATGGTTCATCATCCTTCTTTATATTTCACAGTATATTAATTTACTTTTAATTGTAAACGTAAATAAAACTTTGACGCTTCCATACGTTGCTTGTTCTATACCGCTATCTATAGAAAACCATGCATTTATTTATATATTTATTCAGGCTTTATTTGCACCAAAGTAGATACAAAAAGACGAACTTAATGAAACAAGGCATTTTCTATCAGTCTACTTTCAGGGTGCGAACCAACAATTAGGGTGAACATATCTACATACATACATAAACACTCACGCCTTTCACCCAGAGGGGTAGGCAGAGACTACAGACTTTCATTTGGGATGATCCTGAGTCCTGACACACCTTCGCCGCCCTAACATCCATATATCTACAGCGTAATCTTAATCTGACCCAATTCAATATATCGCCAATTCGGTCGATAAAATTTCGTCTAGGGCGTTCCTATGCTTAGACCGTGCATCCTAAATATAACGACTTCCTCGATTTAACAAATTTTTCGTGATCCCCTTGAACTGTTCATAAGATTCAATACAAAATTAATATACCTTTACATTGTGAACGTTTCTTGCGAAGAACCTCTTTATAACGAATTTACAACTATCAAGAAAGTGTAAATAGCTCTAATTAACGAATTTTGTCAACCTAAAACCTTTATATAAAGTCTATTAGTAGAAGTTGTGAATAAAACTATTTTTTTAACTCTTTATAAGAAATATTAGACCAACCTAACTTCAACACAACAAACCTCAGTTCAACGAATTATTTGACATAACGAATATTTACTTGTTCCCTTCCGATTTGTTATATCGAGGTTGCACTGTATTAGGTATTTAGGCATATCTATATTCCTACAATACATACATAACATATACATAAACACTCACGCCTGTCACCCAGAGGGGTAGGCAGAGACTACGGACTTCCATTTGGCACGATCCTGACATACCTCTTTCGCCTCCTTTACATCCATATATCTACGCATACATGCTCGTCGGTTAAGGGTACTTCTAACGTGGCCCATTTTCAAAATATCTCCAATTTGGTCGATAAACTTTTTCCTAGGGCGTCCCTTCCCGACTCGGCCATTCACATCTGCCATATAAATTTGCTTTGTCACTCTTTCCTCATTCATTCTTTCTACGTGACCAAACCACCGAAGCATTCCTTTCTTAAATGAGTCGCTCGCGTCCGTAGGCTTCGACCACCTAACCTTAGGCCCACCCTACACGTGTCCCCCGGGTGGTGCTAAACGAGCGACAAAGCCGATAAAATAGACTCGGCTCCTCGCCGTATGGTAGCGGCGTAAAATCTACCACCAACCCTTGTTCGCACCATGACTCAAGAAATAAAAGAAATGGCCCCGAGTTCCCGGCGCCCTTTAAATGGGGCAGGGGTGCGAAGAATCTCCGGGAGAAAAACCGGCGACGAGGTTCGCCACCCGTCACGTTCTGTCTCCCGGAGGGGCGAAAAGTGGATTGCGGAAACCCGTCTGGCTACGCTGAATGTATGTGGAGGAATGAATGATAAGATGGATGAAGTATGCGAAATGATGAATGACAGAGGAATAGATGTGTTATGTGTGAATGAGACGAAACGAAAGGGAAAGGATGCCACTGCACATGGCACGTATACCGCGTATTGGTCTGGTGTAGGCGAGACCGAACGGGCATGCCAGGGAGTCGGTTTCATCCTTTCAGAAAGAATGGGTCAATGTGTGAAAGAGTATGAATGTGTAAGCCCGAGACTGCTATGGATACGAATGAAAGTGGGCTTAAAGAAGTTGTTCCTGCTAGGGGTGTACGCCCCAGACATGTCTAAGCCCACTTACATCCGAGAGCAGTTTTGGGACATGGTAAGGATGGTGTTGACAAAATGTAAGGAAAATGAAAATATTATTATGTTAGGAGACTTTAATGGAAGGGTTGGGGTGAAGAGGTCTGGTTATGAAAGGATATTGGGAACGTTTGGTGATGAAAGTATAAATGAGAATGGTGAAGACCTCACCGTATGTGCGGAAAAGAATCTTTTTGTGACGAATACTTTTTTTCGTCATAAGAAGATTCACATGTATACATGGGAAAGAGGTGATGATAGAAGCATGATAGATTTCGTAATTGTGGATGAAAGAATGAGGAGCGCAGTCGTAGATACAAGGGTTTACCGGGGGTCCAACGTAGGGACGGATCATTACTTGGTCTTATGTCGAATTAATGGTCTTTTCAAGCGTTGGCGGCATCGGACATCTGTATCTACCACTGCGTTACAGCGTATAAGAATAGAGAAGTTACAAGATGAAGATGTGATAGAGAAGTATAAATGTAGACTGAGAGAAAATATTAGATGTTTGAATGAGTTGTGTATGAATGATTTAGACTTGAATACTGTGTGGGATAATATTAAGAAAGGTTTGGTTGATACCGCCACCGAAGTATGCGGTGTAAGTAAGAGAACGAATGAAAGGAAAAGTAATACGTTATGGTGGGATGATGAGGTACGGGTGGAAGTTGAATCAAAGAAGAAAGCATGGTTAGATTTACTAGCAACCAAAGCTGATAATTCTTCTGGTATGAATGATGAGATTGAAAGAAAAAAGGCAGAATTTAGACGTCTAAATAAGAGAGTAAAAGAAGTTGTTGAAAGGAAAAAGAAAGAAAGAACGGATAAGAATGATAGAAGGATATCTGATAATTTCCAGGCTAACATAAAAATGTTCTGGAAACTCGTAAGAACTGCCAGGGGAAATACAAAACAGCCTATAATAAATGCTATAAGAGACGAGAATGGATGTATTCTGAATGATGAAGTTTCGAATCTAAACAGATGGAAGGAATACTTTGAAAGCGTGTTTATGAGTGAAGAGTCGTATGAATTAAACGAACTAGAAATTCCGAAAGAAGTGGAAAGGGGTATGGAGATAAGTGTAGATGAAATAATGAAAGCAATGAAAAGCATGAAAGCAGGTAAGGCAGCTGGATATGATAGAGTATCACTCGAGATGCTAAGGGCTGGAGAGGGAGTGGTGGCAGGCCTGCTGTACACCTTGTTTAATTTATGTTGGGAATTAAAACGGGTACCGGATGACTGGTGCAAAGCAGTTATAGTACCAATATATAAAGGAAAAGGGTCACAGCAGGACTGCAAAAACTACCGCGGTATCAGCTTGCTTAGTATTGTGGGTAAACTGTATGCTAAGGTGTTAATTGAAAGAGTTATGAAAGAAACTGATGGAAAAATTTGGGATGTGCAAGCGGGTTTTAGAAAGGGAATGGGGTGTACAGATCAAATCTTTTCCATGCGCATGATTGCGGAGAAGTTTTTGGCCAAAAACCAGAAAGTTTTTTGTGCGTTCATGGACTTGGAAAAGGCTTATGACAGAGTGGACAGGAATGTGTTATGGCAAACACTGAACTCATATGGGTTGAGCGCTGGTTTGATACAGGCATTAAGGTCTCTTTATAGGGACTCTAGTGCTTGTGTCAGGATCAATGGGGTCTACTCGGACTGGTTTGGCATCTAAAAAGGTGTCAGACAGGGCTGTGTGGCTTCCCCTTGGCTGTTCAACCTATTTATGGACCGGTGTTTGCAAACTTTGAAAGATGAAGAATGTGGGTTAAGAATGGGCGAGTTAACCGTCAAATGCCTTTTGTATGCCGATGATCAAGTCATACTTGCGTCATCGGCGGCAGAGTTGCAAATGATGGTTACATTAATGAACTGGGAATTAAAAGAAAGGGGAATGAAAGTGAACGCAAGTAAGACGAAAGTGATGGTTTTTGAAAGAGAAGAAAGCAAAACGGTATGTGAAATAAGAATAGAAGGAGAGTTGATTGAGCAAGTGGATGAGTTTGTGTATTTGGGATGTGTATTTAGCAGGGATGGTAGATATGATAGGGATATAGAACGACGAGTAAATGCAGGGAATAGAGTGAATGGGGCACTACACTCTATTATGAAGAACCAGAATTTGTCAAAACAGGCACGTATGGTAATTCATAATGCTGTGTTAGTCCCTACTTTAATGTATGGTAGTGAAAGCTGGGTGTGGCAGAAGAAGCACGAAAGTAGAATAAATGCTGTAGAAATGCGGTCTTTAAGGAATATGCTAGGGTGTAATCTGAATGACAGGGTGAGAAATTGCGTGATAAGAGATAAATGTGGTATGCAAGATGATGTGTGTGAAAATCATTCCTACAATATATCCATAATAACTATAATTATTTTGGTGTTCCATAGTTATCACTTACGTGACTTAAGGGGCGAAACGGGGTCTTGGAATCTTTTACACCGCTACTACATAATAAAACTAAAAAAAAAATACGTGTGGCACTCGGTGACTGCCGCGGTAAAGCTATTGCATAGCATTTTTTATCAACTTATGCAATTATAATTATTTATTTATTTTATTTATGCAGTTAAGTCTTTGATATTAAATCAAGTTACACTTTTTGAGCATGGTGACCGATAAGAAAACAATTTTTTTTTCTCTTATTGAATAAATGAGAAGTTAATATTGTTTAAAATATTTTTAACATCTTACAATACATGTAGGTAATTCAGGAATTTTTATCATTCAGTTAGCAGCTAGTGTACACGCATACGTCTAGTCGCACGCACACAAACACCGTGCCGAAGTCTGCCGAACTGAAACGACGTTAGACGATGCACGGCTTTCAACGCCACACCTCCGTGCCCGTCGGAGTGGGGAGCGTGAGGTTTTTTTCGTTACGGAATTTCTGGATTCGGTCCCCGCGCTCAAGGCCCGCGATAGAAGCTATGCAATAGCTTAAAAATATCCCAAAATTTTACCACCAACCCAAAAAAGATCGTTAAGAAAATTTTGTTAAAATCAATAGTTGGCTTAAGAGCCTTGGACCGTGAGCAATCTGGATCCGATCCCGGCATCAATGAAATTCTTATAATGCTGATTTACCATGTTTTTAGTGCGTGTAGACTGGTTGCCTTTTTGACTATTCAATAATTGACAACCAGTTACCAATAGTTGATAACAAAAAAGTTATACGTGGTAGAGCCATGCTGCAGTTATATTAGTAGTATAGTTGTAGCACGAATGGGTCGGCTCGACCGGGGAAGGACCACGCTCTCACAGAATACCAGCGTGAAATGGTAGCTTAATGCTGCTGTGTTTCGTATGGTGAGTGTAGAGAACCGGAGACCCTTTTTACTGGAAATGAGACATTCCATCTTAGTCCTCACGGGTGACAACGCATCTGCATTTTGATTCGTAATGTAGGATACATGTAGGTATCTATGGTTCACAGCAACCACTTACCATCAGGTAGACTGTGTGCTCGTTTGTCACCTTATACTATAAAAAAAACCACTGCGTGTCGTTTGACTATTCATGAGAAATGTCTTGTTAGTTAATGTATTTCTATAGCTTGTATCGGCTACGCTTTAAAAACAAAAACGAAATAAACTTTAAAAAAAAGTCAAAGCTTGCTTCAAGGAACTAAATATAATCAAATAACTCGAACGTAGTTTAATAGTTTCTGAAGTCGTTGCGTAGACATAGTATATCGACGAATTAAAGTTCTTTCTTGTAATTAGTTGTTATTTGAAGTCGGTTTTACTTTTTAACGTTAACATTTTTTATATATTATTTATTTTTCCCTCTTGATTTGACTGAGCAATATCAACAGCAATAATAATCTCAAGGTAAGAATGTCGTCTGTGTATAGGGTTGCCAGGTCTTTAAACTGAAAAGCAGGACAGACCATCCAGCTTAGCCGGACATTTTGGTAAAAAGGCCGGACACCCTTAATTATTCAGTCTTAGTATAACACGATAATATATTTTTTTAAAGTAAAACAATGCTTATATCATTTACCATAAAATCTTAAATTAAATAGAATGAATCAGTGTTCTTTATTATTAATCATTTAATATTTATTATAATATTAATTTCAATAATTGCAATAGTATATATTTAAGTACATGAAAAATTAAAAAAAAATGGTCAAATATAAAAAGCCTGACAAAAGCCGGACAGGCCGGACACCGTCTAATTTGGCCGGATACGCAATCAAAAAGCTTGACTGTGTCCGGCTTTATCCGGACGCCTGGTAACGCTATCTGTGTAGTTACATCATATCCAATTTTTCCACTGTTAGGTCTTCGAATTTTTTCTTACAATTTGAACGAGACCATCTTTGAAATAATAAGTTAAGTAAAGTCTAATGCAGATTAATTGAAAAAATACAGTCTCATTGAAAACCTATTTTTTAATGTTGGCTAAAATATACATTGACGCCCTTATAATCGTTGCAGTCTTTCTATTGTTATCAAGTGAAGAGAGATAGAGAGGAAAACTCAAAGCATTGCTTGAGTTAGAGTCGATATTTATGAGTAATATAAAACCGTTAATATTTTATAAAAGTACACACATCACGTGCACATTTTTAATTACAGTAAGTCATCATCTAACCAAATATGAGCAAGCAACAATAAAACAAAGGTCCGAAACATTTTTTTATTAATAATTTTAAGTAATATTTTTTCATTTTAATATCTCACAATATCAACGAATAAAGCATTCAGCTTTTCTTATTCAAAACATGTCACATAATTATTACATAGCAACAACACTTGTACGTCATTAAATTAGCGCATTACTATTGCCAGGGCACATAAAGAATCATCATAAAATGAAACTGCCCTTCGGTGAAATTTTTATTTTAAACATAGCAAGGGATTTTGATGGCCCTCCCACAACGTGGAAGCACGTTATCTTTAGATTTAGAGCTTGCGAGCGATAATGTTACAACGTGGAAATGGTTTCAAAGACAACTTGCACGGGAATACTACGAATGTTCTATCTCGTTGATTTACAGCCTCGCGGAAAGGATTTTATTACATTTTTATGCATTTTGATGGGATGGATGATTGGAATATGGTGACTTTTTTGCATTAAATTATATAAATAGGCGCTAAATTTGGTAGGGATGGTTTTATGTGAAACTTACAGGTAATTCTAAAATAACTTAAAATTATAATATATCGGTACGTACAATTGAATTGTTTTGGGAAGACAGTTTTCAATATTTTAAATACTCTCTGACATCATAGAACTACTCTTCTACTAGTGGTGGTATGTCACTCAAAAATCAAAATACATGGGTCAATTTTATTTTAAGCCAATTTATTATAACTGCTAACGTTTGCCGTTTCTTCTCAAACTTAATTTTAAAACGGTGGAGTTATCATACGTTTCACAAAGGATATTTTTATATCAAATAAACGATATTAATTTTAGTTCATTTATGAAAGAATATGCATTTAAAATTAATTGCTTCGTTTACATTTGCATTAGATTGCGTTTCGCCTTCGCGACGTATTGATAATAACTTTAGTTTATAATGAATTTTTTATTTAAATTTATGTTACTGAAAATAATTTAACAATCCTCTTTGAGGCGTTACTTGGCTGCCGAAGCCAAACGCTACGTAAGTCCACTTCATCGTCAATTTAAATTGGCTACCGTTCAACCGACACTGAATTATCATAACGACTCCTGTTTAACGGGAATAAAGACGAAAAGTTGGCATAATGTTCCCGTGGCGAGCTCTTTGACTATATCGACTTGTTTTTTTAATTTAAGTAACATCTAGGGAAATTAAAATTTACTCATTGTTTTACCTGTTTGACTGTGATTCTGCCTTGTTTGGATCACTGCTACACGTGCCTGTAATTTAATACTATAGTAGAAGTAATTTTCCGAATAGGGTATATTCATAGTGCCAGAAGGCTTAGGTTTCCTGAATATCGTCATATCGTCACGAATGGAACCGGCGCTGAGTGAAATATCGATGTTTTATTTATTGTTCTGGAAGGAAAATCGACTCCGAGTTATTGCTTATTTTTTTATTTATTCTTTATTGCATTTACTAAAATAAAAGAAAGAGCGGCCTTAATTCCTTGAGGCATTCTCCACCAGTCAATCCATGGAGTGGTGAGAATTGGACGTAGGTAGATAGGTAGGTAGAATAGCACAATAAAGAATAAAAACAAAGTAAAAATGAGTGAATGGGTAGTAGTTCTTGTATGATAAGAACGATGAATTCCGTAAAGGAAAACAAAAATGTAAAAGGATTTCATGAAATATAGGTAACACATATTTGAAATAGCGTAAGATACAGTCTTGTCTTCCACGTTAGCTAAACAAGGTGCATCGATAATCGTTTTTAAGCAATAAACGTATGAATTTGTTTCCACCACCGTTTGTAGGCTAACATTCTTCTTTTTACTCAACGTTGTCAGTGAAATTGTTAATAAGAATAAATTGACGTCAGTACAGTTTCGGATGCGCATTCAGAGCATTACATATCTTATCTATATGTTGATGATGTTTAGATCATTGCTTTACCATCCAACGCTAGAATTCTCGAAGACGGGTCTACAAAAATGCTCCAGTGCGATTTGGATGTTAATATAAAAACGTTGCGATCTGATTCAGGTGCGGCTGCATCTGAAAATCGAATTGTTTTTTTAGATTCCTAATACATTGACATACTGCAGACTTCCCGGAACATCGTTGCTTTACATTAGCTATAAATTATTTTACGCAGGTTTTTATGGATACTCACAACATATTTACAATAAGATTGTACACTCCTGCATCTTGTAGAATGGTATTACACTTGGCGGACTAATCTTCTTCGGAGGCTGTTGTATGTTCTTATGGCAGCCCGCTTCAAGATGTAGTCAGAATCAGAATCAGAATTGTTTATTCGTTAAACATAGGTAGGTTTAAACATTTTAGGTTTTGCGAGGGTTACAATTATTAGTACGCTATGTTTTGTCTTAGACATACAAATATAGACATACGAATAAAAATTAATGACATTTTAACACTAATTAAGATTTTACATTGATAAAATTAAATAGATGACAATAACAAAATAATATAGTCAATATAATTTAAAGTTAATGTAATTAGTCAAAATTATCATTCAAGAACTCGTCAATTTTATAATAACATTTGTCTATTAATATCCTCATACATTTCCTCCACCTCCTCATCGGGATGTGTCGAGGTTGGTTCGTAAACCTGTATGACCTTCAGCGAATACCGTTTGGTGATTCTGAGTATCAAGTACGCGACTCTCGTCGACACACTCCCAATCTTTACAACGTTGTTGACGAGAGACTTGTGGACGATAAATCCGACACCTCCTTGAGACATATGGTCGCCGTCCTGGTGATAGAACAAGTTGCCGGACTCGAGGATTACCGTGTCCTTCCCCTCTCTTTGGACCTCGGATAATCCAATAATATGCCAGCGCAACTTGTGTACCTCTTCTTCCAGCTCCATTATCGTCTCGTCATTCCTTAGGGTGCGTGCGTTATAAGTTGCCAGGTCGAGTCGTCGTAGGTGGCAACCGAACCTCCACCGGAGATTCTTAGCACCCCCTGCCCCGCCATTACCATGATCGCCACAGTAGCCAGGAATAGCGGGGCTGCCGGGGACTGGGGGCCGTTTGTTTGCGTCGTTACTCATGGGGGGATATTTGCCATAGTTGTCACGCTTGGCGAGCGGGTTGCAATCGCAGTTTTTTTATTATATCACTGTTGTTATTAGGAAGATGCTGCTGCCCATCTCCTGCCTGTCTCCCTCTGTCGCCTCTTACGACACCCACGGGAAGATATGGGGTAGTGGGTATTTTTACACCACCACTACACTAGCCGTGTATTAATAATTCATTAAGCATGTCTGTTTCGTATGGTGAGTGTTGAGAACCGGAGACCCTTTTTAATGGAAAAGAGGCATTCCATCTTAGTCCTCAGGAGTGACAACGTATTTGCATGTTGATCCTTAATAGAGGATAAAGGTGGATGTCTATGGGCCACAGCATTTGCTTACCATCAGGTGGAGTGTGTGCTCGTTTGTCACCCTAATTCCATAAAAACAAATTGTATGAATGTCATACACTTTCACTATACCCTATTAAAGTCCACTATTGAACACAAGCCTTCCCTATAGATCCCTTCATTTTGCACAATAGCCATGTTTCATTTCCATCCGTTCCTTATTATGACACCCACGAGTTGATATGGGGTAGTCGTTTCTCTTACGACGCCTCTACACGGTGTGTCAATGGGGGTTTGTAAAAACAGCGCTGCGTGCGACTATAGCAAATATCCCTCCAACTTTTGGGGGTGGCCTTTGTTTAGCAGTGGACTTTCGAATTGCTGTAAAAGCAACTGTAACGGAATTGCGAAGTAAAACATCGTAAGTACAGTAACATGCCTCAATGAACGAAAAACCGTAATTTGAAGATATGTATAATCTGTTGACCCACCAAGATTTGGGCTCCAATTGCTTTTTAAATCTTCTCTCATCTTTGTATTTTACGTGGCGATATAGAGCTGTAAATTATACAGTATGTACGAAAGCAATCCCGTCAGCAGCAATTAAATTACCTCCAATTTTAAATGACGATTACCACGTGCTTGTCGGTGTAAAAATTCACATGTTAGAAATTAAGAAAAATATTTCTATGAAGTTTATAGTCCGCTGACATTGGCCGGTTTTAGGAATGAGAGGAGGCCTGAGGCCTGTGCCGAGGAGTGGGATGTGTATGGGTTAACTTTAACTATACTTCTTATCCATAACTTTTTACAAGAAAACACAAGAAATACCGTAATATTAACGCTCATATACAAGTAAGTAAGCTTATACGCAAGTATAAAACTCGGATATTCCATTAAAACCCGTTAGGCACATGGTAACATCTGTCCTCTAGGCAATTCATCGACCCTCTCAGCGGTCCACCTGCTTCCTGTCAGGTCCTACCTTTAACCGGCTTAAGTGGTATACCTTGAACCTTTTTTATATTTCTTTTTATGTTAACACCTTCATGATTCTTATTTCAATGAATAGATTTCGATAACTATTTTATAGAATAGGGTGACAAACGAGCACACAGTCCACCTGATGGTAAGTGGTTGCTGTGACCCATAGATATCTACATCTATCCTCAATTACGAATCAAAATGCAGATGCGTTGTCACCCGTGAGGACTTAGATGGAATGCCTCGTTTCCTGTAAAAAGGGTCTCCGGTTCTCTACACTCACCATACGAAACACATCAGCATTAAGCTACTATTTGACGCTGGTATTCTGTGAAAGCGAGGTACTTTCCCGGTCGAGCCGACCCATTTGTGCTGCAACTATACTACTAATATAACTGCAGCATGGCTCTACCACGTAAAAAAACTGCATTATTAATGTGAAATAACATTAATAGCAAAATTAACCAACTGCGATTATGATTAAATCTATTTAAATGGGCTTTCTGTGAAATAGCACTTTTACTAGTAATAAAAAATCAGGTAATTGACCAACTAATCATAAAATACATTAAAGGAACATATATTTAAATTAATAACCTCTTTGATAAAACCTCATAAATCAACGCTGAAGTATTGTTTGATTTAGAGTTTATATCATGGCTGATTTTTCAATTATTAGCTAACTTTATATTCATACGATACGATACGACGTAACTTAAAATTTTAAACAAATTAAAAAAATAAACTTAACTAAATTTATTCGTGGTAGAGCCACGCTGCTGCTATATTATGGTTGTGACATGAATGGGTCGGCTTGACCAGGAAGAACTACGCTCCCACAGAATACCAACGTAAAACAATAGCTCAATGCTGCTGTGTTTAGTATCATGAGTGTAGAGAATCAAAGAGCCTTTTCATTGTAAGTGAGTCATTCCATTTTATTCCTCACAGGTGACAACTTCTTTCTTTCTTTCTTTCTTGGTTCTTAATCGAGGATAGATGTAGATGTGTATGAGATGTAAGCATTCACATACCATCAGATGGACTGTGTACTCGTTTGTCACCCTTATTCCATTAAAAAAATAACAGTGCTTAAATTAAATACCAGTACCCGGTTGACCGAGCTTTGCTCGGTATTTTTCGCTCGGTTTTTTTTTAATTCGTGTGTTTTGGAAATTATATTTAGATACAAATTACATACTGATGAAATTGGAATAATATTTTTTGATTGTAGCGACATAATAGAAAAAAACTGAACTGGTTATTTGAATAAAAAATCGTGAGTGCAATTAGTTTAATTTAAATTTTCGTTTTTTTTAAAAAAAATACTAAAAAAAAGGGCACGAAAAAAATAGATTTTCCCAAAAAAGAAAGGAACTTAGAAAAAAAATTAAAAAAAAGTCGGTCGGTCGGTCTGGGCTCGAACCACGGTATTACGGTTTTGTGACCGCCCAATATACCAATTAAGAAGCTATTTGTAATCATTAATAAACTGTCAAAATTTACCTTCTTATTCTAACGATATTGTAGCAGTTTTGCATTGCCTAAAACACGGACAAAAAGACATTTTCTAAAAATAAAGCCTAGCTAGATCAATTTATTGCCTCCGAAACTCCCTGAACACAAAATTTTATGAAAATCGTTGGAGCCGTTTCCGAGATTCCGATTATATATATATGTGTATATATATATATATATATATATATATATATATATATATATATATAATACATATATTCAAGAATTGCTCGTTTAAAGGTATAGGATTAATCAAATATAATTCGCTTGATGAATAATTAGTTTGACGATTGATATGAATAATAATGAGAGTTATGACTACCTCGTTGGTCTAGTGGTTGTGGTTCGAATCACGGGTCGAGCCTTTATCATGATTACACAATATCCATGTTTAATCATTTTAAATAATTTCATTTAATAATATCATCATAATTAATTATTACATTGTAAATCTCCTTCACCTCAAACGAAAATTTCTCAAAGTTAGGGTAACATTATTAAAAAGAAAATACGAACAAAAAAGCCTAGAACATTCCTCAAACCCTTACAGATAATGGGTGCATAATTTTTTATTAATGTAACTCGAAAATGTTATAGCAGCTTGCCTCAACCACAAACAGCTTATAGTTACCTCCTTTTTTTAAGTTCATAGCTGAACTCTCTTCGACAAAGTGCTAGTGCGATTTCTGGGAGAGTTTTTGTTCAGCACAGAGCTAAAAATACAGGATAGCCTAGAAAGAAATTTCTTTAATAAAACTGCGCTAATTTCTAAACGTTATAAAGAAGGGCGTGGCGGAGGTATCAGTGCAGACATGAAACATAATACTCCATGAAAACAAAGAATTACGAATGGTGAAAAAATAATAAAAATAGGGAAAATAATTTTATGCGAACCAATATGTTGCACTACCTGTTAGGGGAGCCACCTATTTGGCCACCTGTTTGGCCGTACTCGGCTGCTATTCTGGCTTGTGGTTTCATACAGGCCGAGGAAGTACGCATTCAAGGAATATATCATGTAAAATTTTAATAAAACTAAAAAATGACTTTCTATCCGATTACAATGTGAGTTTTCCTATAGGCGAGGGTGATACGAATTTAATGTCTCCGCTCAGCTCTCCACTTAGAGCTGTTGTCTGATCTCTCTGCAAATGCATTCATTTGTGCTTAAAAAAGATTTATTTCAGCTCATTGCTCAGAGCTCATCACGAGCTAAATGAGTTTACAGGTTATTCAAGTATGACAAATCTATTAGCGAAGTAATAAACTATTGTAGTAAAAAATCAATTCAATGTCCTTTTAACGTTTCTGTTGTAAGTCGTCAAGTTGCAGTAGCCTTTACGAGGCTAGAAGAATAAAGTCAGTCAAGTACTGTTAAAAAACTATATCTCTGTTACTACAAAGTCACTGTAAGTCAACTGTAAGTCAGTGAGCATTACAATCTTTGGCATCATCACCACTTACCATTAGATGGAATTGTAGTGAAACACTGGTTTATAATGGGTGCGTTTGGCAGAAAAAAGCGCTAGCAAGCGCTTACAAGCGCTGAAATAGTTTTCGGCCAGGACACGATTACTACTTCAGTAGCGCTGACGCAATCCGCCATTTTGCTTATTTAATTTGTTTGTTTTGAAGTAGAGTTTATAAGTTGTTTTGTGCAATATTAGTTTTAAGTAATATAATAACGTAAATAAACATATACATGTTATTAAAAATTCATGATTGGTAAGTTTTTAATATGAATACTTTACAAACATATATTTAAATTAGGTTAGGTTCCCCGGTTAAAACTAACATCGTGTCCTGGAGGAAAATAGCTACTTACGATTTGACAGCGTTTACCGCTTACGATCGCCATTTTGCTTACAAGCGCTTGCTAGCGCTTTTTTCTGCCAAACGCACCCAATATTTAAAAATTACCAGCGTAAAATAACATCAGCAGCATTATTACACTCATTTAGAGTGACGAGAATGAGAGATTAAATCGGTGGTAATAAAACATTGACTATTACAACCTACATTCTATAACAAGTCGGGAACGCATTTGCTGCAGCGCTGTGGAGTCGGGAATTCGAAATTCGAATCCCGCACAGGTCCTTTACAGTCCATACAAAATTCCTCCGCCGAACAAAAGCTACATTTGCTATAGTTGTCACGCCTGGCTGCGGCTTGACAACTAAAGTTTTTTTATTTTTACTTGTTAACAGGAAGAAGCGGCTGCCCATTTCCTGGTTTGTTTCGCTCCGTTACCTCTTTCGCCACTGGTATATCTGATAGTGGATAATCTTACACCGCCACTACACGTAGGGTTGCCACCCGTAAAATAAAGTAGATATAATATATTGTGCGCTATTTTGGGCAAACGTACTTTATACTTTATGAGACCAATAAAGTACATGAAAATACTTTATTTTTCCAATATTTACGATTTTTATTATATATTTCAATGATTTATTTTAACGTTTACTAAAATAATGAATTATATACATAAAGATGTCAATGATACACAACGAGTTATATAAGAATAAGTTGCATTTTTTGCATAAGGAAAGAGTTTAGACAATTTTTCAGTTTTAGCCACTTGACAATAGTGGCAAAATATTTTTCTATTTACACTTTATGTCAAACTAATTTCATGCCTGCTATCCATCCCATCAGTTCAGCGTTTTTTACCGTTAGAGTCTATTAAAGTCCACTGCCGTGCATTGGACATAATTGCCACGCTTGGCAAGTGGGTTGGCAACCGTAGTATTTTTTTATTTTAGTAGATGTTAGGAAGAAGCTGGTGCCCATTTGATTTTTTCTTTCGTCTCTTACGACACCTACAGGAAGATATGACTTACACCGCCACCATTACATAGTAAATTCAGCGTTATTTACAAAGTTTATTCTTTAATTAATGCTAAGGGATAGGATGAAAAGAACGTAATTATCGAGGTATCTTAACTTAGACATAGAATGTAGATAAAGATAATGTGTAGAAAAAATAGAATGTCGAATAAATAATACTTTATTTTCACTTGTCGTATCTTATTTTTTCGCTTATAAAAGTATATAATACTTTATTTACTCAAAAAAAGGTGGCAACCCTAACTACACGGGCTAACACCGCACGGATTAAAAGTTGAAAATTCTAAAGCGGGCTACATACGACACGATATCGGTGGCGATCTAGTGTGGAAAGAAATCGGGGCTTTTATCGGGGTAGACCTTACACACGGGCCTGCCTAGCAGTACGCGTTCGGACTTGGAGCGGAACGCATATGCGGTAGAGTTCTTCAAAATACCTCCGACTCTCTTAAAACACCACCGTTTTGGTTTGGCATTAGCCATCTCGGTTAATTTATTCGAAAATAGAAAAAGAGAAGTTGCTGGGTGAAAAAATGGCTCCAAAAGAGATAAAAATTAAGCCACATAAACGTACTAAATGGCCTGTAATCCAAGGACGTGATTAATTTTCTCCGGATGGATGAAGACAGTTTTTATAACCTTCTAGAAATGATTTCGCCACTTATATAAAAACGTCAATTTCTCCTACCTATGCTATTTAGTTATTTCTTCTCTTTGTTCATTTCTGCTTTGGTCAAAATCTGGTTATGTATTACACACAACAAACAAGGAAATAAAATACTTTTGTATAATAATATGTATACTTTTTTTTAATGTAATCTTTATTTATGGAGTAAAACTATCAGAAAATAAAATAGCTTATATCTTTTTTTTAAACATAAAGAAACCTTTAATTTCGGACATACTCCTTTTTATATAACTTGTTTGTTGATGTGAAGATGGTGAAGGAGTAGAAGTTAGTTGTTGATAAGAGGATGAAGGCACGTAAGAGATCGAAGTGTGGTCTTGTGGAGTTGTAAGAGATATGAGTGCGGTCTTGTGTTGATAGCGTTGGAATAGTAGTTAGTTGTTGAGGAGAGGCTTTATCTTCTCCTTACTTACATCATACACTTTACGAACGGCAATAAAAAAATTAGTTTAGTAGGCATTCTTGACCATGTCACTTCGCCGGGTCACAGGCTAGGGTGGATATGATTTGAATTTCGATAAAATTTCAATTAATTAATTTATTTTATTCACTTTTTTTTTGTTTTTTGTAAAATATCAGTGCCATAGGCTTCTACTCCGTTTATATGATTAAAATGTAAAAATTTTGTTATATAAAAAGGTCATTCAGTATCACTGTTTTGTTAACTTCTTTCCGCGAGGGTTGCCAGCAGCGACTGCCAAAAGAAATCGGGCCGATGCGCCTACACACACGCAGTAAGGAGGGGGCGGTGCCCCGATCTAGGAAGCATCGGCTGATCTAGGAAGCATTTTTGCTCCTGCCAGCCGATTAAGGAGGCGATATCGGCCACGACTTAGGATGGCCCTACATACGACACGATTTAGAGGCAATCTAGGAGGCATCCCCACTACTCCACCCTAGATCGCCACCGATATCGTGTCGTATGTAGCCCGCTTAAAGGAAAGGTTTGAAATACCTCATGGCTGCCAATAGATGGCGATATACCATCTCGTGGTTTGTGAGTGTCAGATACCTGGTTGTGCGATTTTTAATTCACTTGTCAAATACGTAGTGATTATATACTCTTTGGTCGCGACAACGGCAAATCCTTTCTATTTCTTTAATTTTTTTTGACGCAAAAGGCCCAAAGAATACGAAAAATGTAAACATACACAAACATGTTGCGTATTTTTTTTACTTATATGTGTCATGGCTATTATCTATTCCCCTTTCCGTTCGACGATATATCTGCCCATAAAACATCCGAACTTTAAATATGAAAGAGGACATGGAAAATCGCGGGGCTTTTTTAGGACAGCCATAAATATCGTTAGATAAATATGTATCATAGGCCGCTGTCTCGGTCGCCTGCCATCGATGTATGGATATAATATTTCTGAAGGGGAGACGCCAAATGTCGTCCCAATAACATATGGTTGCCTAATAAATAAATATGACGTGAAAACGCTTTGGACAAACTTAAGTTTGCTGAGGTGTGGGAGAACCGCTTAGTTGTAGCGTGATAGAGCCACCCACAGAATACTATGATACGTTAGTATTCTATGGAGCCATCTAATGTATCTGCAGCAAGAATGGATCAGTTCGACCAGAGAATAGAACCTTGCTCTCACAGAATACCGGCGTGAAATAGCAATGAAACCTGCTATTTCGCTTTCTGAAGGAAGAGAAACGGAGATGCTTTTTATTGTTAACAAGGAATTCCTGTTTAGTCCTCGGGATTTATAATGTATCTCCTTTATGATTTTTATTTGCGGATAGATGTAGGCTCTGTCTATTGACCACAACATCAGCTAAACATTAGGGCTAAACAATGTGCTCTTTTGTCACCGTTATATCTATGACTGCCTCGTTGGTCGAGTGGTTGTAGTAGTGTGACTGCTGATCATATCCTGGGTTCGAATCCCGGGTCGGGCCAAAATATCATTTATTGAGTTTTTATATTAAGAAATTTTAAGTGGCGGAATCAGAAAGTTGGCGGTGTCTCACCCCCGTGTCTCGGAAGGCACGTAAAGCCTTGGTCCTGCGCCTGATCTCTCTCCGGTTGTGTCCGTTTATACTCCCATCGGACCATAAGAGTAAGGGAATAGAGAGTGCACCTGTGCTGGTCTTCGTTAAGAGGTTAGAGTAAGTCAGCTCAAATTCTAATTTCGCTCCCACTTCCCCGCGCGTCGTATGCTATGTACCGAAATATTTGTAATCACTAATACTGTAAGTAGAAAGGTCGTTAGACACTTATTTCATTAGGTTTATCATATTTATGCTTGTTTCTTAAAGCCAGGCCAGCCGCTTCTTATTTTTATCACGGTTATTTCCCATTTTAATTTTACGTCGTACTGTTGCGTAATGTATATTCTGATCGTAAGCGACACAACTTCTCCCTTCAAAAGCCTAAGCGATACTAACGGAACGACAGGAATCAAGCTCAAGACGCCGATAGTTTAGGTAATTTCTTTTTTACAGTGAAAATAATGGTATTTAAAAAAAAGTAAATAACATAAGCACTGCTTTATAGTTAGTTCAGTTAGTATGCAAAGTTTCATGATCTTATTTAAAGTATTTTATGAATAACAGCGGTTTATTGTTTATTTTGGAGGTAACTTTGGATTTTTTTTCTATCGAGAAAATTTTACGAAATCGTATTTTCGTCTAACATAATCACTAACATTAATCCTCAACTTTACCATATATTTATTTCAAAATTAATGCTGCAAAATTTTCGGCATAACAAAGGATCTTGCTAAGCCATTTGACATTATATTTCCCCTTAAGGCAGGCTGCCGTGACCGAGATTCGATCTGGAGCACATTATTATATCCCTTTCGGTCCCAGTACTCACAATTGTGACGGTGACTTTATCAATTTTTATAAAATTAAACAATCGTCATGAGCTGACGGGGACAGCGTCGCACGATCGTGCGTATAGTTCAGTTTACTATGACAAAGAGCAGTGGAATTAAATTAAAATAATTTTGACTCAGTCGCCATTCGTCGCCAAGCAACAAGGATGTGTTACGCGCCAAAATTAAACATACCTGTTTGTCACGTAAAAGTAAGTAAAAACTAAATTTTTATTGCAATCATTCGTTTGAAAAAAGCTAAATTCTCGATAAATAATGTTTTTATTCGTCCTTTCGCGTTTTTAGTTTGTCTTTTTCGAGGTTACTTTTAGATGTCACAATCGTGAGGGTTCGGGCCCAACGTTGGTCAGATTAGTGATTATTTATACCAATTATTTTATGTTATAAACCCTCTTTTTTAACTTTTCAGCCTATTTGATTAATCGTTATGAATAGAAATAACTTGGTTTTTGACTCTGATGCTATAATGCACCAACTCGCTGACTCGGATTTGGGCGAGGACTTTGATGACTATAATGATTGGCAGCCACCTGGTGAGCTACTTAGTTCTAACTCGGAAGACGAAGACGAGCAAGAAGCAAGAGTTTCAACAGTAGCAAGTCCATCATTGTCGAATAAATGGACTCGCAGACGATTCGTCGGTAAACCCATGCCTACACTGATATCGGAGCCGACGGAAGAGGTACTTACTCCAAGTGAATACTTTGATAGGTACTTTACTGAAGAAATTTACGAATTATTAGTATTAACTGGTTCAACTGCTATTGGAGCCCAGCCATTGCATAAGGTCTAGCGTTACAATAAAATTATAAAATCATACATCAAAGTAACTTGCCCTGATATGATAAAAAAATACAACAAACACATGGGAGGTCTAAACGTCAGCAACCAAATGATGGAGGTCTACAGATCACGGCATAAAACTCGCAAATGACCAATCAAGTTAATAATGCATTTGTTTGACTTGGCCATGGTGAACTAGTGGTACGAGTATCGCCAATCATGAGACATAAATAAAGTCAAGAACTCTGATATCATGGATTTTCTGGACTTTAAAATATACGTATCTGATTTTCTACTTGGCGGTTCAACTAGAAAACCCACCCGAAAAGAATTCGAAGAAATGGCAGAGATGCCTTCAACATCCCACTATCAACTTGCATCTATTCCAACTATAGATAAACATCTCGATGGGTATAATCATTGGTCCGTATGTGATTCCCTAAAAGCTTCTCGCTGTTGCCGAGTGACAGGTTGTACAAGCCGTCCAAAAGTAAGATACACAAAATGCAATGTTATTCTTTATAGTACTAAAGATAATTTTTTTTAATATTTTTCTCAAGTCTATTCCTTCTAATAATTATAAACTGATGATCTCGATTGTGTGCCTTGTTCCTACTTCTTAATTTTTGAATATATCAAAATAAGCAAAAATATAGGTTAATGAAGCGTTATATTTTTGTTACTTATTAACAATAAGAAATTAAGTTAATTTTGATTATAAAATAAATAATTATTCCTAATTTTTACTTTTATTTGAATATTGTAATTACCCTCACGATCGTGAGGGTAGCTCTAGTTGGGCCCGACGTAGTACGATCGTGAGTATCGTGGAAAACAGTTTTCCCATTTTCCTAGATTTTTTTAAGACCCCATATTTGTAATGTACGCATGTTACTTGCCCTAAATCAGTTCTGTAATATTCGTTAGGTAGCGCCGTCACGGCACGGGTCTGAAAGGGATATCTGAAAAATTCATTATGTAGCCTGTTTCGTAAACGCAGTGTCACTGGATAGTTGTTTATTTAGTACGACGTTTTTATTAATGCTATAGGGACGAGCTTATTGCACATGATGGTGTGTGGTCACTGCAGCCTATGGACATCAGCAAACAAGTCCTAACAATGTAAGCCTGTCACTCCTTAAGACTAAGGTATATCTTAAAAGGACGTACTTCTTAAAAACACGTAAAGGACTTTATCACTTACGGAATACAACAGTGTATTGCTGCTTGTGTGTAGAAATACGATACCAACACAAACGGACTGCTAGAAAATAAACTTTAAAAAAGCCGAATTAAATGAAATAAAAATAATTAAATAGTGCTAAACAGCTGGTTTTTTTAATTTATAATTTACTCTGTATTAAAAAAAATGTATTTTATTATTGAGGGACTAAAGAGCAAGAACAAGGTTAAGGAATGACTAGACTACCGTTTTGATAGTTACATTCATATTTTATATACATACAAGTACGTATATACTAAATATATGGTTACAATAGAAAATTCATCCCCTATTTTGCCAATCTTAGTGGTAAATTTCATTTTCTCCAATTTTGCTCTAAATTTTATAGGAGTCACCCATGAAATATAACTAATATTTAATTAGAAAAAAAATCATCAAAGTCGGTTAACACATTTCATACAATAAAACAAACTTCAATACGGTTATATGTTTTTTCGTATGATAAAGTGTGTGTGAAATATTTTTACAGGCATTTTAAAATTCTTTCATTTTAAAACAGGTAGGCTGATGACAAATGTTCGTGTATTCGAAGTGGCACGGATTATATAATGCGTGAAATTACTGTCTTTACTTTCTTCTTACGTTTCTTGTAATGGGTCTGGTTTCCCAAATTGCTTGCTTATTTCAGTTAACGTTGTTGGAATTATGATTTTGACTTAAACTTTAAAATAAAATATAGGTATTTTGGTTACATATAGAAATAAAACCAATTTGCAATGTTTTTTTAAATTGAACTGTACACTACGTACGTAGTCATAGATTAGATTATAGTAACCAAAATGCAAATATAACAATGATTTCAAAAGGAATGATGGGCCCATCTAAATATTCTACTCGCATCTGTCATATATAAACGTCATATCGAAACACGACGTAACCAGGATCGGGTTTCGTAGTATAATTATCCTAATTGTACCATTATTTCATAGTTTGTATGTGTAGTATCGTAATAATACTAAGCCAATATACCATAATTTTAACTAAAGATCGAGTTGTATTATTATTGGGTCCTTTTACTTTATAATATTAACCCTACGATATCGAGAATATCTGTATTGTACACGAGTACCGCGTTTTTTAAATAAACTTAGAATTAGCTCGCTTTCTGGTCAATCGGTGCTCGATCGATGCATTTATGTTGCATCCTTGATACAACTATAATGAGGGGCTACCACGATAAAAACTCGATGCTCCAGAAGCAATCGGTTTAAAAACACAATTTCAAAATATTTTATAAATCAGATTTTCAGATTCAATTAAGCACATATGGTTTCTTCTTTTGTACTTTTTTACCCTTATTGATTATAAAATATATTAGGTACCAATATTCAAAATTTAACTTACACTACGGTTTTTAACAAAAAACTAAACGTATAGATAAACTAGATGCGTGACGCCAAAATCCCGGCACATGGGAAAAAAGAAACATGAAACGTCAAACGTGACGTGTAATTTTTTAAAAATAGTATAATTTTATTTAATTTTAATAAAAAAAAATATTTTTTACAATATTTTTGAGGGTCTGAATCCAACCCTGGCCTAATATTGGTATCGTAACTAAACTAACTGTAAAGAAAACTTTAAAATCCGTTCATATAATACTTTAATTATACAAAATTATTATTAGGGTTATTAATCGATAATCCGTTATCTCATGTTCCTTTTTTATCTTCGTATCGTAATTTTTGCATTCTTTTACCACGCAACTAGACATATTTGTGACAGGCAAATCTGTCCTGCGCGCACCACTGTCGACCGATTCGCGTTGCCCCTAAACTGTAATTTTAGGGTCTGCGTACTGGTCCGTTTTAGTTGTTCACTCGGCCCGGTCCTTACGCTAGTAATATATAAGTCAATGAAATATAATGATTAAACGCATTCGTACATTTTCACCTTTAAAGATAATTAAGTTTAAACATCAAAGAATTGGTCTGACCAAGTTAACGTGTTAAAGCGCACTCAGAGCGAAGTTTTCTAACAAATAAGTCTTTTAAAGTATATCAATGTAATGTAATTTTGCTCGTGTCGCCAAGACAGTATTGTAAAGTGTAGGGGAGGCGTCAAGGGTGGTCACGTACAACCCACTCAAGTTTAATTAAGCGGTCATTAAAGTTTGAAAGTGGACTGAAGTGAAAATCTACTATCCGCGATCTGGACTGTGGCGCTTAGCGAGCTTGCGTCCAACGTGATTTTTTTCTTTAATCATTATTAACTCACGTTTTCTATTAACAAATTATGTTTTTACATATCGCGTATTAAATAGAACTTATTATTTAAAAAAAAAAATAAATTGAAGGAATGTAATATTGGCAGAAATGTTTTTTTTTTTCTTTTAAAAAGTGAGTGTAGAGAACCGGAGACCCGTTTTACTGGGGTCGAGGCATTCCATCTTAGTCCATAGGGGTGTCAACGCATCTGCATTTTGATTCTTAATCGCATGCAGATGTCTATGGGCCACAGCATCCACTTACCATCAGGTGGACTGTGTGCTCGTTTGTCATCCTTATCCTATAAAAAAATTACACAAGCACTAAACTGAGTGAAATTAACGCGGTAAAACCCTAAAATGTTGTTTCATTAATGACTCAACTATGTGGTCGAATTCGCTTATGCATAGGAGTCCGTATGCACAATGTTTTCGTTCGAAATTTCATAATAGTACAAGAAATAAATATAGGTGTATATTTATACGTGGTGGAGCCATGGTGTAGTTATATTAGTAGTGTAGTTGTAGCACGGATGGGTTGACTCGACCGTGGAAGGACCACGCTCTCACAGAATACTAGCGTAGTAAAATAGTAGCTTAATGCTGCTGTGTTTCGTATGGTGAGTGTAGAGAACCGGAGAACCTTTTTATTGGAAACGAAGGCATTCCATCTTAATCCTTACAGGCGACTACGCATCCGCATTTTGAGTCGTAATCGAGGATAGATGCAGATGTCTATGGGCCACAGCAACCACTTACCATCAGGTGGACTGTGTGCTCGTTTGTCACCCTATCCTATAAAAATACTAAACCTTAAACGCGTTGCAGTTTCACATTTGAGTACTTTTCTATTTTATTTTCTCTCTCACGGCTTTTTAATCAAGCGAAAATTCACGAATAACCTCATATCTGCAAGACGGCGTTATTAAGAGCTTGTTTGATGGATATTTTACTAAGGTAAAAGAGACTACGGGCGCAACCTGAGGCTTCATTAAAAATTCAAACGGCGGGCATGGAGTAGGCTCAACGAGTGAAAGATGAGGGTGCAATTGATCAGGGCGATCACGAGCCTTCTTTTTCATTCAGGCGCTATTGATGCATTTACCATTTTAAATTATGTTAAGCGAGTTAAATATTTAGAGCCGTACACTTTATAAGTGATCCTATTGAATAATTTATTGTTTTTAGAAGGTATACACGTTAGTCTTGCGAGGTCTATTCTACTTTTACACTTTTTGTATTTATTGTACCACTAGCTGTATTTTGATTTCATACGTGTACACATTATATACGTATCTTGCTTTATACCCAAATAGTACACTATTTTCGCTTATATCTAATATTTTAGTCATAGTCTAAGAGAGGGGGAAGGTTTATTACAAAAACACTTAAACATTAACAATTAAATTACGATGTATAACACGTTGTACAATTAAATATGAAAACTTTTATAAACAGCACTGTAGCGATCACCTCAATCGCAGGGCTTATTATCAATCATATTTTCTTTAGTAGTCTAAAAATCTGATGCTGCTGGTGCTTCTCATGTGGTCCTATATTTTGATCAAGATCTGACCAGTAGTTTTTGAGTTATATTTAATAATGTCTATTTAATTGATTTCCACTATGTATATTGTTGATGTTCTCATTTTATTTATATTGAAGTCGGTTGTAATTATTTTTTATTTTTACCACTTGTTATACTACAATAAGAATCACAAACTTGTGAGGAATGGAGGATGCACCTGGTGTTACGCGAATAGTGGTACCCATAGGCAACTAAATCGATCTTCGATTAAGAATCAAGATCAGATGACATCGTCGCTATGAAGGCTGATATGAATTTCTTCGTTATCAATAAAAGGAGTCTCCGGTTGTCGTCACTAACCACATGAAATAAAGCAGCATTCTTCATCACCAACTTTACACTTTAATAAAAGTTCACTGCTGAACATACACCGTCTCTATAGATCGCTCCATAGGAGGAATATTTGCCATAGTTGCCACGCTTGGCTTGATAAACTTAGTTTTCTTTTATTTTCTAGAGTTTAGTTTTTAGTTTTAGGAAAATGCTACTGCGTATCTCCTGCGTTTGTTTCTCTTTATCACCTCTTAAGATGTCCAGGGGATGATATGGGGTAATGAATATTCTTAAACTGCCTCTAAGCGGTAAAAACATACTTGCATATAGAACCTCTTCCTTTTTTACTTTGTAACAACTATGCAGTAAAAACATACTTGTATATATAATAAAAAAGGAGAAGCTTTTTGAACTTTGTGACAACTATGTGGTAATAAATTATTTGTATATAGAACCTCCTCCTTTTTGTACTTTGTACCGACTATGCGGTAAAAACATACTTGTATATATAATAAAAAAGGAGAAGCTTTTTGACATTGTGACAACTATGCGGTAAAAAATTATTTGTATATAGAATCTCCTCCTTGTTGTACTTTGTAACGACTATGCGGTAAAACATACCTGTATATATAATAAAAAAAGGAGAAGCTTTTTGAACTTTGTGACAACTAGTCGGTAAAAAAATTATTTGTATATAGAACCTCCTCCTTTTTGTACTTTGTAACGACTATGCGGTAAAAACATACTTGTATATATAATAAAAAAAGGAGAAACTTTTTGAACTTTGTGACAACTATGCGTTAAAAAAATTATATGTATATAGAACCTCCTCATTTTTGTACTTTGTAACGACTATGCGGTAAAAACATACTTGTATATATAATAAAAAAGGAGAAGCTTTTTGAACTTTGTGACAACTATGCGGTAAAAAAAATTATTTGTATATAGAATCTTCTCCTTTTTATACTTTGTAACGACTATGCGGTAAAAACATACTTGTATATATAATAAAAAAAGGAGAAGCTTTTTAAAATTTGTGACAACTATGCGGTAAAAAAAATTATTTGTATATAGAACCTCCTCCTTTTTGTACTTTGTAACGACTATGCGGTAAAAACATACTTGTATATATAATAATAAAGGAGAAGCTTTTTGAAATTTGTGACAACTATGCGGTAAAAAAATTATTTGTATATAGAACCTCCTCCTTGTTGTACTTTGTAACGACTGTGCGGTAAAAACATACTTGTATATATAATAAAAAAGGAGAAGCTTTTTAAAATTTGTGACAACTATGCGGTAAAAAAATTATTTGTATATAGAACCTCCTCCTTTTTGTACTTTGTAACGACTATGCGGTAAAAACATACTTGTATATATAATAAAAAAAGGAGAAGCTTTTTAACATTGTGACAACTATGCGGTAAAAAAAATTATTTGTATATAGAACCTCCTCCTTTTTGTACTTTGTAACAACTATGCGGTAAAAACATACTTGTATATATAATAAAAAAGGAGAAGCTTTTTGAACTTTGTGACAACTATGCGGTAAAAAATTATTTGTATATAGAACCTCCTCCTTTTTGTACTTTGTAACAACTATGCGGTAAAAACATACTTGTATATATAATAAAAAAAGGAGAAGCTTTTTGAATTTTGTGTCAACTATGCGGTAAAAAAAATTATTTGTATATAGAACCTCCTCCTTTTTGTACTTTGTAACGACTTTGCGGTAAAAACATACTTGTATATATAATAAAAAGGAGAAGCTTTTTGAAATTTGTGACAACTATGCGTTAAGAAAATTATTTGTATATAGAACCTCCTCCTTGTTGTACTTTGTAACGACTATGCGGTAAAAATATACTTGTATATATAATAAAAAAGGAGAAGCTTTTTAAAATTTGTGACAACTATGCGGTAAATAAATTATATGTATATAGAACCTCCTCATTTTTGTACTTTGTAACGACTATGCGGTAAAAACATACTTGTATAAAAAATAAAAAAGAGAAGCTTTTTGAAATTTGTGACAACTATGCGGTAAAAAAATTATTTGTATATAAAACCTCTTTTTTGAACTTTGTAAAAACTATGCGGAAAAAAACGTAAGTGTAGGTATATAGAATCTCCTTTTTGAACTTTTTGTTTGTAACAGCACATTTATTAAATAAAAAATATAAAAGTTGAATAAAAGATGCTACCTTACGAAAGCGCGTTTCTTACTCAATAAACCTTAAAAATGGTAAGTACTCTTTTATGTGTTTTGTACTGCTGGAGTATTCTTTGAAGAATTCTTAAGTACGCTTTGTTGTTCGATAAATTTTGAATTTGTTGAAGGCTTTAAATTGTTGGAGCTCAGTACTTTTTCACAAGGCTTCAATACACAAAGCCTCCGTAAGGTGCAAAGGCTTTTAAGCTTACTCGTTTGTTGCCACGCGACTAAGGTGCTCGAGTACTAACTACGGTAATAGCAGTTTGTGAGGTTTTTAATGCCGTAAGTATACCAACATTATCACTACCGAGTTTAACGTCAACCTTCGCCGCCGCGTAGTTGTTTTTTACGATTCCTAATTTTTAACTTTGCTCTTTACCTTGTTTAACAAACTTTGTCTCTAGTCGTCTATTTCACATGCACGCGGTCCACTCCGGTGATTAGACGAGGCTCTCTGGAATTCACATTATTAAATCCAAATCCGATTGTAGTTTTTGTAATGACTCCTGTAATTAGGTTATTGGAACCATCATTAACAAATAACTACATGATATATTTAGCGGCTTAAAATTTGGTCGATTATACATTAAAGTCAAATTTGTTTTTTTATAATTAAAGTACACAAATAAGCATATCAACACTATTCTTAAATGCGACATTAGCCTAATAGTAAAGAATACAGGCTGTGAAACTCAGATATTTGTGGGTTCGAATCCGCCGTTCGACTTCTGTCGTGAACTACTTCTAGCACAAGCTTTCTAGGTTATTTGGGGTTGTTGACAGACATTTTAGTCAAAAGCACTGTTGCAGGCCATACATTTTTTTACATACCTATCTACGGGGTGAGAATAAAAGACATTTTAAATACATGCTTTTACGTATGGACTAGTTCAATGATTGTGTTAGCGATGATATTGACTTTTTGTTTTAATCTTTTTAAATAAAAGTATTCCAAAGGCTGAACTTCAATGCCCTTTGTCATTCTCTCCCAGTCTAACCCTTTTTCTTCTTTTGTAAAAATCCGATGAAGTGTTGAACTCCCATTTAGTTTACTGAATTTAATAAGTCTTTTAAAACTTGGTAATTTCATCAAGCGTTTTGACGTCTATATCAAATCATAACAATTAAAAATTCTTACAGAAATGAAACAAGTCTTAATTACTAAGGGGAGGCCGTCCTTAAAACATTTTATTAAATAAAGCTTCGTATAGCTTTTCATACATAATTGTGAATTAATTGCTTTCCCAGGAAAAAGGGACCTCTAATTGCTAATTATACCAGCCATAAATTTAATATATCTAGAACATGGAACATTAGATTTTTATAGCGAGATATAATTTTGGTTTATAAATAATGTAGGAAAGTATTTTAAGGTCATTTGAAATTTCGTATTTTTTGTTATATACTGCAGTCTACATACAGTGGACACCTACAGCTAACTTTAAAGGGCGAAATATGCAGATGCGTTGTCACTTTTGTATGGTATTATTGTCTATTTTTTTTGTTTGTCATGCCCAAATCGGCTTAATGATGCACCTAAACCGTATTTGTCACCTATTCTTATACTCATGCTCAGCCTGTAATTATACTGTTTCATACTGGAACATTTAATAACCGGAAAGTTTTACGTGGTAGAGCCATCTTGTCTGCTCTGCTCTACGACTCTCGTGATCTCTACACTTTTATTTTCTTTGCGACCACGGCAGGTTTCATTTATCTTTTCGCTTTTATTGCCAGATACTTCCTTGTAAATTATAAGGTATGATTATGTCAATTTATTTTGTTGTTCGTCGTTGATGTGTTAAATTTAACACATAAACTTTAAAAAAAATATGGTAAAAATATGTGCTGCTGCAATTTCATGTTTACTTTCTGAGTGTTAATTTGTACGTACTGGACACAGAATACCAATTTGAAATTGCAACTTACGGCTGCTGTTTCATATGATGATTGTAGGGACCCTTTTTCACTGACAACGCGGTATTTCCATCTCTAATCTCTAATCTCAATTATGGTGGCGTATACAAATATATGTATATATGTTAATATATGTATATATAAAAAATATTTGAAAGCAACTTAGCAGACTAAAAACACAATTGATTAGTTATAAACTATGCCAGGCAGACGTTCTGCCCTTTTCACCCTTTGATGTCCTATTAAAAATCCTTAAATTCGCAAAAATGTGGGCACTGGGCAAAACTATCCTATCCTCAAGTTGGGCCAAACTCACACGTTGCATATTATTACAAATCTTTAGTTTAGAGTCCACTCGACAAACAACACACGTAATTTATATATATTAGATAGATATATAAATATACCATACATAAAAATTTATTGCTGTCCGTTTGTCTTGCTAAACCTCAAAAAATTTGTGTATGTTTGAATGGGTCCCTAGATGGTTTAAATTTACATTTGGACCCTGTAGGTACGGATAGGTGTCGCTGCTGTCGAGATCCAGAAATGAACCGTGCGAAGCTGGGGCGGATAATTATTCTGCGGCAGCAACACGCCGTGTACCAGCTAGTGTATATGTATATAAAAAATAGAACACAGTGGCTTAGTGTTTCTGTGCATAATATTTGTAAGTTTTATATCCCTCTTTATTTTCTGAATTTTTAATTTCTAAGAATTCGAGTTTATGGTTCTCCTGTCAAGTACAATTGTTTTAACCGCTTTAAAGTACAGTTAATGGAATCAATAAACTGTTGTCTTTTTTGCAAGAATACGTCTCCTGTCAATCCTTAAAATACATAAATACCTACGATTTTGTTGACATGGGTTTGACTCTCATTGCTTAGAATTTTCTTTGAATACAGTAATAAGGTGGTTCATGTTTTTCTGTTAAACGTATTCTCTAATATATTTGCGCAAATAAAGAAAGGCCCTTAAGTAACTTAGTGATAATTTTTACAATCAAATCCACAGTTAAATATTTATTTCAAAATATGGCTTTTACAAAACACTTTTTGAAAGTAATAAGCTACACTATTGCTTCAACAAGTCCCTAGTGCAGGGGACCATGCGATAAGAAGAAAAAAAAATTCACAAGTGGACTTTTTATCTATCGTAAATAAGGTATACATATTTTTTTTCTTGTAAAAGTTTTAAAAGGCATTAAGTCTACGCTATATATTATAGCTTGCCAGGCAGACGTTGTTCTGCACTTTTCAGAATCGATCGGATAATCGGAGACCCTTTTTTCTGGAAACAAGGCATCCCAGGAGGGGCAACGCATCTGCATTTTGATTCCTAATCGAGGATATAATGTAGATGCCTGTGGGCCACAGCATCGACTTAACATCAGGTGGACTGTGTGTTCTCGTTTGCCACCCTTATTCTATATAAAGTTAAAAAATATGGATAATACCTACTCATTTTGTCAAAGGTATTAAAATAATCCATTATATAATATTTACGAAAATAAATTGTGATGCAAGAATTAAGATGTTTATTATATTTAAAAGGTCTCTAAATGAATCCTTTGGTCCAATGTTGTAAATAGCACATACATCTCTTTTCTGTAGTATAAATATAATTAAAAAAGCAGTTGCTGTACTCCGCAATAATAATCAATAGGAAAAAATACCTGAAATTAACCAATCTTGATGTATATATTTGTGAACAGCTTTGTAGTCTGATGATTGAAACGTCGGTTCTAATTCTGACTACAAAGCTGTTCACAAATATATACATCAAGATTGGTTCATTTCAGGTATTTTTTCCTATTGATTATTATTGCATATAATAAATTTATTATCGTAACAACTAACTTAACTTAAATTGCTCCTAAGATTAGTGGTTGAAACCCATTTAGATGTATTAAATATTGCAGGCGGCTATGGACCCTGCTTCATGACAGTTTCTGGTGAGGCTTTTGTTTACCATTGGACTCGTGATTAGTTGCATTAATGAATTTATTCCTTCACTTGCTTCTTTTATGCGCTGTAGAAATTGTTTAAATTATTTACATTTGTTTTTCGGCTTTAATTCTTCTACCCATCACTACTTGTCCTTTAATTGGGCGTCGCATTTATCACATTCTGAAGTCCAACGGTGTCTTAGCTGCCGATATACTGATGTAGTGCTTATTAAGTAATGAATAGAGTCAACCGCATTCAGAAGACGCTTCATTAGTGATTTCAAAAATCCGTGAAGAATAAATAATAGGTGAACGTCTATTTTTAAAATTATGTTTATTGAAAAAAAGAAGAAAAAAGTTCGTTATTGTTTCAAAAGCTCGTCCACTGATAGTCCTACGGATCGGTCGCAGTCAATTTGTTTCGATGTTGAACATCATCACCTATTATTTATGCTTCTCAAATTTTCGAAATCACTAAAGAAGCGTCTTCTGAATGCGGTTTACTCTATTCATTGCGTAGTAACATCAACATCTTATATACTTTCAATTTTTATTTTTTCAATCTCATACTTTTACGTAATAAATGCTCATGAGGCTTTTTGTCAGGTCACAAAAAAAGGTGAAGGCGATAGTAAAGCAGAAAACAATGTATATCAATCTACAATGAATTGGCGTTAGGACCCATTTTTGGCCCAGGAGTCTCTGTATGTATAATCGGCAGAGTAGTAGTAGTAGAGTAGCAGAGCAGTAGAGTATGTATTATCGACAGGTAAGAGAATGGTCCACCCTCTTAACTGTCTCTGCTGAATAGCAGCTTTTTTACAGTATATTGTTACAAACGAGCACACAGTCCATCTGATGGTAAGTGGTTGCTGTGGCCCATAGACACCTACGTGTATCCTGGATTACGAATAAATATACAGATGCATTTTCACCCGTGAGGACTAAGATGGAATGCCTCGTTTCCAGTAGAAAGGGTCTCCGGTTCTCTGCACTCACCATACGAAACACAGCAGTATTAAGCTACTATTTTACACTGGTATTCTGTTAGAGTGTGGTCGAGCCGACCCATTCGTGCTACCTGGTAGAGCCATGCTGCAGTTATATTAGTAGTATACTTATGAACATAAATGTAAGCTCAATGAAGACAGCTTGATTTTCATGGTCTGTGGTGGATGCGCCACCCTTGAGATACCAATCGTGTTTGGGCCAATAATAAATAAAATTGAATAAAACTATATTGTCTGTGGAATTGCTTTGTGAACGTGTGACAATCGAGGCATTGGCTTTCCGAGTTGACTTCTGATTCGGCCTTATAGCGCGACCCGCAATAAAATAATAAATTAATCTATGGAGACAAATACATACTGAAGACACCGTAGCGTGGCCTTGAGTGAGAAAGGACGATAACGTAATTTTAGGTTTTTAGTTTAGTTTAGTTTTAGGTTATACAATAATCTTTATGACTTTTAAACATATTTAGATAAAAATTTTAATTGCTCTAAGAACTAACCTGAACAAGATTCACCAATCTTAAGCTCACTGAACACTTTTTTTCTCACTTAAACCAACTTGAAAACTTCTTAGATCGCTACGGAATGTCAAAGTTGTTTAGCAAAGTGTAGTTTGCTAAACAAAAAAAAAACCGGCACGGAGAAAGGGACAAACAATCACACCGCTCTGTCTCATTTCTATGCAAGACGTTTGCATAAATTTATCTTTTTCGTGTGCGAATGCGAAAGAAGGCGTCAATTTGTCTATAGGTTTCTCTGTCTACGGAAGACACCGTGACGAGTGGGCGTTCTTCCCGCTAACTAACTATGTATTATTTTTCTGCTCGATTGCTTAAGGAGTTTTTAAAGCTGAGTTAGTGGAGTATCTCAAATATTCGCTAAGCCGAGGAATTTGGAGATTCGGTGTTTTGCTTCTTTTGTTATCACTTTCATGAGGTATCCTTCACAGGCATTATTATCCCGTATATATCAAATAAACTTACAGTCCATTTCCTCTCTTTTACAACCAAATGGTCCTTGATATTTTCAATTTGTTTTCTTAGAACAACCTTTGTATGCTTTTTACTATCAATAATGTAATTTGTAAAATTCAAATAAACTTGTGAGGTCTATTTCCTAATCCTTCATTCACTGCACGCCTTTCGATCGGGCCCCGGCGTAGGGAAAAAAGATGAAACATCGCCTTTCTGAGGAAGCGCCAGGTTTCAATCGTGGCTTCATTTAATTAAAGCAATCTCGCGTGCTCTCGTGATCCCGAGAGTTTTATTTTCTCGTCGACCACGGATGCTTTCATGTATCTTCTTACTTTTATTGCCAGATACTTCCTTGTAAATTATAAAGTGGTATGATTGGCCACGTATGAAATAACATTCATACTGTGACTAATTCTATTATATTTTATTTCATTTTATTTCATTCTTTTTGTTTTGTATGGTAAGTGTTGGGAACCAGAGACGTAAGTGAAAAACGATGCATTCCGCCTTAGATCTCAGGGGTTGCAACATATCTACATTTTGTTTCCCAATCGATAGTCGACGTTAGTATTTATGATCGCTGAACTATAAGTTATAACTATTTTTTTTCATTACGTTTATTACTATGTTTAAAAAAAGAAAAGATAATGTTGTTTCATGTACGTAAAGGGTATTAAGCAACATATTTATTTACTTATCCGTTGTTTATAGTTTTTCTTATTTTAGGTCGGAAATTTTTCCTTGGCACCATTGTCTTTATATTTCCAGTCTTTATAAACAGTTTGGTAATGTGGAAAAAGTCCTCCCCAAAGAGCTTTTTTTAAGGTAAATAAAATGAACAAAGTACATTAAGATTTTTTTTCTTTTTTAAAGTAGCAAATACTAAGATTAACCCATGTTGACTTCCTTTATATGAAATCATACTTATCACACATTTGACTACACTTATATAAAACGCAGAATGAAGTAGCTTATACAGAGTGTATATTCATTAATATGTTAACCTATTTTATTGTTTGGCGTAGATATGTTTAATTCAACAAATTAAATAAGGATTTTTTTAATGTGGTAAAAATATTTCCTTTTTCAATTTCATGTTTACTATTTTTAAGTATTATTTTGTATGAAAACAGAATACCAACGTGAAATAGCAGCATATAGAAGGACCAGATATCCTTTTTATTGGTAACGTGTATCTTTGTTATCCCTCGGGGATGATGACACTTATGCGTTTTTAATATTAACTCAGATAAAAATGTCAGGACCAAACATCAACTCATACATTTAAAATATACTTACGCCAGTATAATCTAAGTCTATGCATTAACTAATGAAAGCAGATGTTTCAAAATTGGCCACGTCTATGTACATTACCTAAAAGAAAAGAAAAATCTGAAGCATTTGGGAAAAATACAGATAATTCATTTAAATGAATGCTGTCGTGGTAAACAATTGATGTTTATCAATTATTTTTATCGACTTTCAACATGGCGTCTTACCGATTTAGTTACTCTGTGCCTATATACAATGACAGTTAACCATAAAGCGACTATTGATCATAGAAAGAACTGTCAGTTGTCACAACAGTGTCAAAAACGTAAAATAAACATGTCAAACGTCACTAATCAATAAAAATGACAGCTTACCGCCATGACGGGTTTTTGTTGTGTGTTGCAATTTCAAGTGTAATTTCCTGTGCTTTACTAGCAAACAAAGCCATTATAAAATAATTGAACAGTTAAGAACCATTTAAAATGTTATTCCCTGTTTTTGAGTACAGTGTACAAAGACCTGGCCCAGGCTCCATACATTTTGGAACATCTCATTTATTCTTGTTCATCCCCCCTTATAACTCACGAAGTTATCACGTAACATACATCATCATCATAATCATTGCAGCCCATCACACGTCCACTGCTGAACATGGGCCTACCCCAGATAATGCCACAAAACACGGCCCTGAGCTACCTTCATTGATACAAAACATACATACATATATACTTGGCGGCACGGAATGTACCCAAACGCACTATGGGGGTTATTATAAAAATGAACCGCGATACGGTTATTTTTTGTATTTGAAAACTTGAATGAACTTCAACTTGATTTTTTTATGTGTTTCCTAAGATCAATAATTTATCTAGATGTTTTTCGATAAAACGATTTTTATAAGCAGTCATTTTCGTGCTAGATAACGGAAACAATCTCTCGAACATTAATTATTTGCCAAGTATTCAGTAATTAATCACTCATCAACATTGTCCGTGGGTGTGTGACTGATCGAGTACCTTTCTTTCGATACTACTTGGTACTCAGTTCTAAAGTATCGATACCAAAGTACTTGGTATCGAAAGAAAAGTATCAAGTAAGTACTTGTATTTACTCCTATCGTTTCGTCCCTAACTCTATGTAAGGGAAATAACCGCGCGCCGCCCATTACCGCCTTTTTTTAAGCCGAGTATTCGGCCGAGTACTCGGCGAATCACTACTCGTTCCATGACTACTAGCAAGTAACCTAGCGGGACTTTTTTTATACATATTTCACTTTACAATAATTTTCTTTGTTTAATTTTTGATTAATTTTTATAGATCCGGCATGGTGGCGATCACCTCATTCCTAGGGGTTACTTTCATTTATGTAGTCCTTGAAACTATAATGACCCTTTTGTATAATTTTTCTTTAATAAAACATTTAAACTTGTTTAATGGCTAGATTTGTATATTTTCTGGGATTTTGTTGCAAAAGCGTATACATTGCCCCATAATTTAATTACTAATTCTGTCGAGTCTAGTTACTGGTATTACAAACTTACATTTGTTCCTAGTGTTTAAAGTATGAACATCTTTATTCATATGAAAGCTATTTATGTTTTTATGTACATATATTATATTTTCATAAATTTATTGCGATGCCAAAGTTAATAGGTTTATTTCTTAAATTTTTCTCTAAGGAATTCTTTACAATTTAAGTTATAAATCGCCGGCTCTCTCTTGCAAAATAAATATGACTTCAATGCCAGTCGCATTACCCCATAGCAAGATTCCATAAGACATTACGCTATGAAAGTAACTAAAATAAACTTAATCTAGCTGTCTCAACATTTGTGAGACTTCTAATCTTGCTAACAGTTTAGTTGTGCTGCAGAACTAAGTCTGTCTGCTAATTTAGATATATGTTGTAATTAAAAACAAAATTAAAAATAGATTCACCATGAATTAAACATTATTTTTAACTCACTTGTGTTTCGTACGTTCTAACGGCAAACTAACGCTAAAAGTCACAGAAATTAAAAAAAATATATCGTTATCCTTTTAAATCAAAAAACAAAGTTTACATCTGCCACTAGAAGTTCTCATTCACGGCACCAAAATCGCCTGTTATCGGTTTGTTACTGTTTGGGCCACATTCTGTGCCGCTGAGTGAAGTATATACAGCATGTATCATTCGTATATACATATATATATATATATATATATATAATATATATATATATTTATAAAGAATTTTTGAAGATGGATTATATAAAAAATAGTCTAGGTGGAATGTACCTATACTAATTATTGTTTTATATTAGCCATCTTGTACAGGTCCCCTGCTATAATATGAAATGTTACTTTCCGTATGTTTTGATGTATATTTGTAACGTATGAATACCAGAGGGTTTTTAGTCGGTGCAATATCGATATCCTTCCCATCCTTGCCCCCTCGAAGCGCGTTTCGTAGGAGAAAAAAATACTTCTGAAATTCAAAGAATTCGTTGGGATAAACGAAACCTAATGAAGCTTGCAAAAAGTTGTGAAACTTTTGATTTCATTTCGAGAACCTAAGATGATTTTTCTTCATTCATTCAAATTTAATCAGCGGAGCCGTTGCCCGGGGACTTGTCGCGCCTGTTCACTGTCCCGGTCGTGATTTAGTTGCGGCGAAATATGAGATACAGTGCGCTAGACTCGGATTTTAATAAAATTCTTTCTTATATCAAAAAGAGGTTTTAGCGCGATGTGTAAACTTCATAAAGAACCGTTTTCAAAAGTTTCATTTCAGTGCTTTTTACGACGCAATATAAATTAAAATTCAAAAGTCTACCTAAATCATTTTACAACTGTCGTGTCCTAGCAGATTTTAGCGTATTAAATATATTAAAGTACCGTCGTGCCTTTTTCTTTCTTCATTGTCATATTAGTCCATAACAGGTACTCTGCATTGAATGTTGAACATAGGAGGCCTATGTTAAACAAAACCTATAAAACAGTCTTAAGCCACCTGCGAAGAATACATTTTTTTATAGGATAGGGTGACAAACGAGCACACAGCCCACCTGATGGTAAGTGGTTGCTGTGGCCCATAGACATCTAATTCTATCCTTGATTACGAATCAATATGCAGATGCGTTGTCATCCGTGAGGACTTCGATGGAATGCCTCGTTTCCAGTAAAAAGGGTCTCCGGGTCTCTACACTCACCATACGAAACACAGCAGCATTAAGCTACTATTTCACCCTGGTATTCCGTGAGAGTGTGGTTCTTCCCCGGTCGAGCTGACCCGTTCGTGCTACAACTATACTACTAATATAACTGCAGCATGGATCTGCCACGTGAAATCCATCGAATTCCTTCATGTATTACTTACACTTCGGGTACGAGGTAGCCTTTTAAGAATTTCCCTTTTCATAGGAGCTATATGCCCATGTATTAAGTAACTCAAATATTCTCTGTGAAGATTACTGCATCTTTTTATACAAATAAGAGTCATAAATAAGCGCAAACCACCCCGTTACATGCTATAAAAGTCCACTGCTGGACATAGGCCTCCCCCCATAGATTGCCTCATAGAGGGGATTTACCATAGTTGCTACGCATGGCATGCGCGTTGGCAACCGCATTTTTTAAAATTTACCTGAATATCATGGAGATTATAATAATTTTATATATATTATAATCGCCATGATATTCAGGTGTGCTAAAAATTATTATATTAAAATTTGTTTAAACATATGACTCGATCTTATAAACTACCTTTTGTAAAATTTACTTCATTTGGTCACTTAAATCAATTTACATCCCATTGTAGGCCGGGTCGCCACCGCCTTCAGGTACGACCCGGTTGATGTTTTGCGATGGATCTTTAATGTCGCACGTCTTACCGGAAAATTAAGCAGTATGTAATTAATAAAAAAATAGTTAATTCAATAGTCATACTGGTATCTCATTTTTACATGAATACCCTCATTAAACAAAAGATGCTGCTACTCATCTCCTGTTTCAGTTTCCCTCTTGTGCCTCTAACGACACCCACAGGATGATATGGGCCACTTTAGGGGATAATCTGTGGGGCCTCTACACGGCATAAACAACATTTGATGATAATTGGATGTGTGGGTGCACACATACATGTACAGAGCCGTGGTAGCTCAGATGGTTAACGCTCGCTGTAAATATAACAGAACGTGAGTAACCCGGGTTCGATCCCCGCCGGAACCAATGAAATTTTTAATTGCAATTTTAAGTGCTGATTTACCACGTGCTCGACGGTGAAGGAAAACATTGAGGAAACCTGCATGTCTGAGGAATAAGAAAAAAATATTTCGAAGACATGTGAAGTTCGCCAACATGCATTGGGGCAGCGTGGCGGACACTTTCTTGCCCTAAAACCCTCTCAGAAATGAGGGAACGCCTGTGCCCAGCTGTGGGACGTATATAGGCTGTAACTTTACTAAATATACATATTATGTCTCCTCGATTAAGAATCAAAATGTGGATGGATTGTTACTCCTGATGATTAAAATAGACCAGTGAAGAGTTTTCAAGTTTTCGTAACTCACCTACATCTACCTTACCTACACCACCTTCGCCAATAGAACCAACCTATTTGTATTGCAGAATTAATACAGCTCCGCACACCTACACTATGCGGTTAAATTAAGCCTGGAAGTATACTATAGTTGTAGCACGAATGGGTCGGCTCGACCGGGGTGCTGTGTTTCGTATAGTTAGTGTAGAGAATCGGAGACCCTTTTTACTAGAAACGAGGCATTCCATCTTAGTTCTCACGGGTGACAATGCATCTGCATTTTGATTCTTAATCGACGATAAATGTAGATGTCTATAGGCCACAGCATCCACTTACCATCAGGTGGACTGTGTGCTCGTTTGTCATTCTATTCTATAAAAAAAAAACTAGAAAATGATTTAGATATCTCTCCATTGATCCTATTCTAAACTGTCCTATTCTAAACTGTTTACTTACTACAAAAATTGCTACTTTATGATTGTCAAAATATGTATAGTGTGTATAGTAACGTTTTTTACAAATATATTTATTAATAAAACAAGTTGCCTATGAAATGCCCTCGGGGAGTATATTATTGAAGTTCAGTATATAATCGCAACGTGTTGGATAACCAAGTTAAAGCTAATAACGGAGTCCCTTCGTCGTGATAGTTCGGAAAACTGTCTCCAGTGTACCCCAGGTGTCCGTCGAATTGTTTCAGTTGGAAATCATTTAGTCCCGGCCCTCGGGATGACTCCCCTGAGAACAATGGAACTTTGTAAAAATTGCAATGCGGCTTGGATTAAAAACTTTTTGTATTGCATAATTTTATTTCATTGGTCCCATTTGAAACGAGAACGTTTATACATTTATGTGATTTTTTTTAATTAACAATTTATTCTTAAGACGAAAGTATGATATGCGTATCAGGTGGTTATTATTTGTGGATTTCAATTATTATATTTCGAATTCTACTCATTCATTGTGCTGTGAATGTGAACATTTCAATTGTTTAATTATTGTGTCTTTTTTGTGTTCTGGCAAACTGCTATTATCTGGGTAAGTGTTCACCGCCTTTTATTAGAGTTTAGAAATACTTCATTGTCAAAATTATTTATGTAATAATAATTATTGTTAAAAATGCTAAATTTAGTTTTTTTTCTTAATTTAGTTTTTAGTAAGATTCTTAACATGAGTCTCATGCCACGCTATCTGCGCTCGTAGTACAGCTAGGAGCGTCGCTCTTACGGATTATTCTAAAACGTTACCTATTCTATTAGTTCTCCTGCATCGTGAAAGAGTTAACAAAAAAAAAAAGAAACATATCTAAACTAAACATGGACAACACCTAGACCCGAAAGAATTCTTACTTGTAGCCCATTCAAAAATTGTTTTGCCCGAGCACCGAACTCGTTACCAGCAGCGCCGTAAACGCTAATCCATTGTGCAACTACGTTTCTTCAAAAATCTCCTTGAACAGTAATGTGGGCGTTTATTGTTGTACCGTTTCCGTTTCAGCCTAGTAAACGTCCAATGCTGAACATAGGCCTCATAGCCCCACATAGTTTGCCACATAGAGCGCTGCCACGCTTGCCATAGTCTGGTTGGCAAAGGCAGTTTTCTTTTAAATTTTTATTGTTATTAGTAAGACACTGCTAGCTATCACCTGCTTTTTCCCTTTGTCGGCTCTTACGTCACCCATGGGGCGATATGATATGTTTCCCGGAGTATGTATTCTTACACCGCCACTACCTCGGTTGTCTCGGTTTCACGAACAGTATTACTTAATTATTTTTAATGTTTTAATTGGTTGGAACAAATTTCTACGAAGAATCTAATAAGATTTGTAATTTATGTTCCGTATTTCCTTCAAAGGATTTTCGAATAATCCATAAAAGCGAAGCAAGCTTCCACTTTCAATAAATACATCACCTGCGAGCCATAGAATTCACTTCGTCTGGCTTCGTTTATTCTTTGGTTCGAGCTTGAATGCATTCTGATTTTTCTATTCATGACTCAATGATAGATTTGGGACAATACGATGAGCGATGACTGAATCAAATTTCAAAGTCGACATTTCAAATATAATCTAAAGATTATCTTTAGATTATATTTGAAATGTCAGTAAAATGTATATATATATATATATATATATATATATATATATATATATATATATATATATATATATATATATATATATATATATATATATATATATATATATATATATATATATATACTAGCTGACCGGGCAAACGTTGTTCTGCCCTTTTTGATGACCATTTGTCATGTCCTATTAAAAATCTTAAGGATTTTTAATTTTTAATTAGCAAAAAAGAATTGTCACTCGTGGGCAAAAAAACTATCCTATCTCTCAAATTAAACCAGACTCCACACACAAATAACGTGACACGTAATTTATATGTATCAACAGATATATATACATAATTAATTTATGTTGCAGAAGTGAACGGAAGAGTCGGTAAGGGACGTCCTAGGCGAAAGTTTGTCGACCAAATTGGCGATATATTGAAAATGAGAGATGACGAGCAGTATGCGTAGGTATATGGATGTGGAGGAGAGGAGAGAGGTATGTCAGGATCGTGCTAAATGGAAGTCTGTAGTCTCTGCCTACCTCTCTGGGTGACAGGCGTGAGTGTTTATGTTTGTTTATGTATAATAATCTAAAGATAAATGCACTTTGTAGTACCATCGTTAAATGTTACAAACATTGTCTGCGAGAAAGGGCCACTAATCATAGCATCATCACTGCACTAATAGCAAGGAAAGGGGGCATGAGGTTCTGTATGATTACTAATATTCAGATTAAAAAGGATATAAGAATATAAAATGTATAACAAAAGTGTAGACTTCTAAAACAGATAAAATAAAGTTTAAAATTGCAATAAAAGTTGTTAAAATTAAAATAATTAATAAAATTAATGCAATACTCGTACTGTATTCTCATTTTAAGCTTCATGAAATTTTATAACAGTTCGCGAAAGCTCTAACAGAACAATTAAAAGACTGTACGGGGAGTCGTATTTGTACGTAATACTAGCATGTTATGATATCGTTCGATATGGAGTCGTTAGACGACCGGACCCTCCTCGCCAATTATAAGTTGAGGAAATTGGAACGTGTTGATGTTTCAATTAGAACTAAATTAATTGACGATAGTGGTTTTATTGGTTGCAGTGGTTGTTGGTTAAATTTAAGTCTTGAAACACACGAACGTTTTTAGTTAATGAGCTGTGGACTACGAAAATGGAACTTGCTAGTTCGCATTCAGCCTTAACTTTGTCGTTCATGTTCAAATAATTATATTTGTTATGTCGACGCAATTTGAAGTTTAGACGAGTTTTTCTTTATTTATTTTATCCTTATTTCTTCTTATTATTCGTATCGTAACAGTTCACAAGCCAAGAGACGAGGTAGCTTAGAGGTTCGATTCGATTCTTGTCGGGATTAATGAATAATGAAAATTATTCATTTATCAATTTTAAGCTGATTATCTACTTGCGAAACGTGAGAGATAAAATATTTAAAGGACACGTGGAATCCGTCACTAAGCACTGGTACAGCGCGTCGGACTAATAGGCTGTAACTTTATAAATTTAATAGTTCATTGCTGTGCACCCATGCAGAGAGCAGCCTGATGGGCTATCGTAGTAGCAATGTACTCGTACCTCTGACGCTGCATTCCTGTTTATTTCGCGAGATGGTTATGCTGCGGTATAACAGATCACATTCAAGTTTTTTTGCCGTTCTAAATAGTTTTTGACGGCTTCGTTGTGCAGTGGCCTAGCATTAAGTTGCGGGGCAGAGTGTGGCGGGTTCGAGTCTCGCACGGGGCAGATGAATGGCCTACACATAATTGTTCCGGGTTATATTTACGCGAAAGCTACATACATCGAATGAATCTATTTTTAAGGATTTTATCGCGTTTCGTTTTACTTATTTTCAAATCCCGACTTTTGGGAGCTTTACAGAAACTACGATCACTAGAGGTGGAGGACGGTCACGGGACTGGGGTGTTCGATGTCCCCATATCAAAGTTGATCCGGAGTCACCTCGGATATACACCCTTCCACTTTTAATTATTATTTTGGTCCGATGCAGCTTCTGTGTTTGTGTCAGTAATAAAAACCAGTTAACATGTTTTCTACATCTTCATAATCAAGGTTTTTATGTTGTTTATTTAAGTGACGACCTGGTAAGACATGCAGGAAATCGATGGATGCAGGTGGTTCAGGACCTTGCTTTGTGGCCTTCCTTGGGAGAGGCCTATGTTCAGCAGTGGACTTGTGGAAAGGCTGTAACGATGATGATGATGTTGAAGAGAATGCTTACGCTGTAACATTTAAATACTTGTATTGGTTTCTTCGTTTTTATTTAATTTGGATTTTTTTATAGTTGCCATATCCGTCCTAAAGAATTTTTACAGTTACTAGTTTTATTTTGCAGTGATCGGACCAAGCGCACAGAATTAATAATAGTGTTATTTTTTATAAGCGTTGATTGCAAACAGAACTTTGTCTTAAATGTTTGGCATATTATTTTAGGTCTTTACGCTGAATGAATTGTTTTTTTTTTAATTTATTCTTATAAAGAGTATACATTATTTATATTTTAAATTTAGCCAAACTGTAAGCCAGTTTGTCGGCAACGCAACAGTTTATCGTACTCCTTAATAACAATATTTGATACTTATAAATACTTAAATTAACACAAAAAAAATTAAATAAACATTCACCACTACGGACACAACGACAGATAATGTTTCCTCAAGATGGATTTGAGCTGCGACTTAGTTATGCTTTCGTCTATCCGCTACCTCATTACACAAAATTGGAGTTATCCATTACCTTGTACGCCGTCCAAAGTAATTTTCAGCCCTAGTATGAGATGTTTCCTCCTTTGAGTAATTTGGCGCTTCGGCATTATATATGTCCTAGGTTTCTTAAATGTACAATACCATACTGTTCTAATATGATATTGGATTTTACTGTCATGTCTATAGGAATAATTTTGCAAATTTTAAATAACATTTCATAATTTTTATCTAGAGCAATTTTCGTTTTAGGATCAACTAATATCTTTAAGAATCTTATCTGTATAGTCTTTATTTAGTTGTAACTGGCTATCAGTCAAAGTGAACAATTTTTACCACCAGTTTGTGACTTACGGTCATTGACTTATATATTACTTCCTTTTGAAATCATTGCTTACGGTGTTATATCAAGTTGCAAAGTGAGCTGAATAAAATTGTTTTATTCTATTTGTTATCAGCTCCGAATTTTGTTGGAGGGTTTGCTAAAATCGGACGCTCAACAAAAACTCCGAAAAATATTATTTAGCCTAAATTGGATTCGACATTTGGCTAGTGTAAACAGAGGCTTTCCTAATCTGATCAAAATCGCAGCTGACAACTGAAAAGTGGAAACGAGATATAACTGAAATTCAAAACTTTTATTAGCAGATTTTAGCAAGTAACCAAAATTAAATAACATAAGGATTTGGTTGAAGATACACAAATCAAACAGAATCGCAAATTCCTGTCATTTGCCGTCCATAGTTATTCACTTCACCAAATAATAAATTAAAATTTGAGGATCTGAGTCAAGGTAAATCTTGGATAGCATTCAATTTCTGAATCATTTCAGAGCACTGGTTTTTAACAAAGCCCGAGTACGTTGAATATTTCAGTACAATCTCTTTTGTGGTTTTCAAACAACCTTTGTAAACCCCATCCAAGAATGCTTTTATCTTTGTCGTCGAAGGAAATGTAAGGGATGAAATCGTAGAGCCGGTTCGATATTTCTTTCCCTCTGGATTTCAGCGATGATATCCGACGTGGATAGAAACGTTCGCGTTAATATTTAAATATTAAAGTCCTTTCAATTTTTTTCCACTTTATATTTTAATCATTCTCTTGTTGTTTTATTCTCTATATTAATATTAATATATATACGAAATAGTTTAATAGCGATTTTTTAAATTATTTGTTATTTATAATTTTTAATTAATGACATTGCCTATTGTAATCCTCAGCCGATGTTTTGGAATGTGATTAAGGAGAAAGTTCTAGTGAATTGTAATATAAAATTCAATAAAAAAAAATTCCAACCAAGTATACAACTGCAACTTCAAGATACCATAGTTATACGTGTAGATCGAAACGAAAATTAATAATTTTAATCTTTGAGTAAACGCGGTTAACTATGACATCAGGATGTCGAACACCTCAGCCACCCCCTAGGACCATGGGTGCTGTAAATTGTTCAAACCATCGCGAATATAAAAAAGTTAATATACGCAATAAAATCCGTAAAAACTAGTTTTATTGAAACCAACATTATTTCTATTTGGCTCAAACGTTAAACAGTCGATAAATTTATATTATCCGTACAGCCGGCGCAAGTTAATTTACTCCAACATCTGAGCCCCATTGGCCCTCTAGTACTTTCGATGTGTCCACTTGTTACGTAAGAGTTTGTTATCGCGGTGAAGGTACAAGAAATGTGTTTATATGTTACAATTGTTTCTACGCGCTTTACATTGGACGATCTGTGTGTATCTTTGTATGTATGGTATATTGGTATATAGGTAATTTTGTAGTTCAGTTATAAGCTTATAAGTTATAACTTATAACCCACTTTTCATTAGAATCAACACAGTAAATGATCAATCCAGTGTTGTTTATGTTTTCTGTAACTCTAATATTCTTTTTTTTAAATCAAATGACAAACGAACGTATAGTCCACCTGATGGTAAGTGGCTACTATAGTCCATGGTCTCGTGCAGCCAACTTCAAACAAAAAAGGATACATATGCTTTGTCACCACTGATGATGGAATGGAGAAGAAAAGGATGGAATGACCCACAGCATGTAATTATAATGACTCTCTATACCATAGTATATGAAAGTAATAATAAACGACTTCTGAGTACATAATAAACCCATTGACTTGATATCTTATATATGTAGATCACGTGTTTATTAAGACCGTGTAGTGGTAGTGTAAGAATACCCACCACCACAAATCGTTCCCTGGGTGTCGTGCGAGGCGACACCCAGGGAAAATTAAACGGCTGATGGGCAGCAGCATCTTCCTGATAACAGTTCGAAATAATAAAAAACTGCGCTTGACTTGATTTAATTGATTTTTAAGCGATTGAGTTGGTGACATGTTAATTGTTTAAATATGAACGTTCTTCCTCCCGTATGTCGTTAATAATTTGTTGAATAATTCGATCAAATAGTCATTAAGTAGGAAAAAACGTTTTACTAAAATAATTTTTGAAAGATTTTTGTGCAGCGTAGCGTAAATAACTTTGTATTATTGACGACGTAAACTCGCGCTAATTGTTTGATAGTAGCATTAATATAAGAGTTCAAAAACAAAACTTAACACGCATTGTGATCACAGTTGTGATGACACTGATAATTATTTTATTTTATCCTGGTGATCCTGATCAGGATACTAGGATAAAGTTATAAAATTATTGTATTGTCATCGGTCTTTGAAACGAGTGCATATGTGTACAAGTCAATCGGCCGCCTACAAGTTGGTGAATATTATATTAAATGATTACATTATATATAAAATATAATATATATATATATATATTATCATATATATACTATGAATACATAGATACACCCGAAGCTAAAAAGGAAGCGTGGTTATAAATTCAAATTATAGAAAGACAGTCCCTAGTAGCTTAGCAATGGTCATCGCAAGGATTATTGTGAATCGATCATACAATATCGCTTAAATCATTATTGGCCCTAACTTCGTTAGTAGCGGTTGTACTATCTAGAAAAGCTTTTATTGTATTTTTAGAAGTCTCTTGTTATATAGGTCGCGCCACGAATCATGATATTAATCAGCGTCCACTGCGCATGTACAATTAAGCAGAAAAATGCATATTGTATTATGACATTTTAATATGTAAAAAGTCAAAGGTCGACATTATAACTACACATCAGTCTCCACCAAAACAGAACGATATTTTTATATATCATCGTTAGGTTTTAATTGCTGCTAAATAATATTCTGTATTTTATGTACACTTAGTTAAAGAAATAAAATATTTTGTATTTGTAATTGCTGTTTTGTCTCAAGACGACAAACGTGATTTTATTGTTAATAACTTTTTTTGATGTTAAGAAGTGTAATACACTGTTTTAGAAAGCTTATTAAATAAAGTGTTTAATGATGTTATTGCTTTTTTATTTAATATAAAAATATATACTTAAATTCATAAAGAAACATGTGGATTTTTTTTCGGTACTAGTTGAACCTCTCTTTTTCCTCACATGATTCAGTCATCTTTCAATAGATCTTGCAAATTTTTACAAATCTCATAAAGTCTATACACATTTATTTAAATTATAATAAAAGTCGTTCATAAATGCTGGTCACGCCAGAGTTAAAAATTGACGAATTTATTCCACTTTGACTTTGATGTGGAAACCTAAAAATAAAATAAAAGAATAATAAGCAGATTTAAACATGAAAAATTTAGCCTAATTATAATAACTTATATATGTTTCTACAAAAAATGTGTGTAATAATATATTCGTCCTATACTTAAGTACCCACAGAAATGTCGCATCTGAACATATTAATTTCATAATCTATATTCCCTGACACGAGATGGCGTCTTAGGAATAATTTGTTTTATTATTAATACATAATAATTATTTATTGATTAAGTATCTTATTAACCGATGAAAAGTAATTCCTTGGTTTTTACTGACATTTCTTGAGTTATTTGTGCAATATCTAAGTACACACGACGGCATATTTTTATCAAGAGATTTTTTTAAAATCAACTTTACACGTGACAACTACAAGCGCCGAGCTGTCTGCGTAAATATCATCTCTTTACTTATCTGCCACCAAACAGTAGTTCGTGTATTATTATACTCAGGGCTACAGGATAAAGAGAGTCAATATAATTATAGGCTATGGAACATTCCATCTTAGTCCTTAGAAGTGAAAACGCATCTATAGACTTTGTTTTGCGTTGGACACAGGTCTTCATAGGCTGCAGCAACCACTTACTCTCACGTGTACTGTTACTTGGTTTGTCAATTGCATGATTTATAAAAAAATATCGTAATCAGGACGCATGTCGGAGGAGTCAGCTTTTCCGAAAGTCACCAATCTATACCAATGTTGTTACAAATATATATTATAAAAATTCGACACATTTTCGTGCGTTTATTAAATTTTTCCATATTACACGAGTGTAAAAATTTAACGCAGCTAATTTGTTCAACATGTATTGAATTATTAAACCAATAAAGATCTGTTTTCGTTGAGAAGTTTGAAATATGTGTACGCTTCTTTGCAAGTTTGAATATAAAGCGATATATTAAGTAGAAACCTTGACTAGGAATATATCAAATCCACGCCTTTCGTTCAAGTATTCATGCTAGGCAGCTTTGTGGTCAAATGACGATAAGTGCAATAAGTGGTAGTGAGCCGTAACTTACTGAGTGCAAGAATCGTAAATTATCGTGGAAAGAGCTGCCGATACAGAAGTGAGGCGATATATAAATCGGAGCGAAGTAGTAGAGAGGCCGGTAAGGAGTTATAGCTCTTGATTTAAGTGTTACTGGATATGGCAGTAGCGTAGTTGTAACATGTAAAGTGCACTGATTCTGTGAGATTTTTTAATATGATAATGTTTTTGTAAATAATGATATGTGTAAGTTTTTCGGTATAGCTGTTCTTTTTGTAATAAATAAACATGTAAATGTAGTGGTATATGTACCATTTTAAATTTATTACATAAAATATACATGTTATTATGACAATGCTTAGATTATAATATAGAATCTGAAAAGAAATTTATAAAGAATAATTATGGCGCGCAACAGTATGTTTGATAAATTAATTAACTTTTGTGCCTCATAATTTTTTACCCTTTGATCTCATAAAGACACGATCTTTTTCTGATTCGCTTTTTTCTTTTGGATAAGAATTTTGACATAAATACGAATAAATACCTGATGGTAAGTGGTAACTGCAGCTCATGGACACCTGTATTTTGGTCTTATCCAATGATGTTTGTATACTTCTTTAAATAAAGTACACCTTTGTAAAATATTATTTTAAACACGCTTAGTAGTTGTGATTTTGTTGGCAATTTGATGGCAGGCCCTTCGGCGTTCACGATAAACATAATCCCTTGTATTGCAGTGACCTAAATGGTTCGCGTCCTGTCTTCGGTCCGACTTTTTTTCCTTTTTTTTTAAAGTTCTTTTCTTTTGTGAGAAAATCTATTATTTCGAGCCCTTTTTTAGTATTTTTTTAAAATACGAAAATTTTAATTAAACTAATTGAACTAATGATTTTTTATTCAAATAACCATTTAATTTTTTTATATTATGTCAATAAGATCAAAATATATTATTCATGTTTCATCAGTATGTAATTTTTATCTAAATATAATTTCCAAAACACACGATTTCCAAAAAAAAAAAATACCGAGGAAAGCTCGGTCATCCAGGTACTATGAAATTGAAATGTCAATAAAAATTAATAACGTCATTAGTCAACATAACTAAAACATTTTATACGGTTTCTTGCACGTGTTTATTCTTCAATGTAGAATGAGTAAGAATATAAGGTCAAGAATACAAATTATACTTTTTGTGTTGACAAATTAATTACAAAGGCGAAGTATTTTCCAAAAAGCGAGAGTGTAAGGGAATCAATATCACTATTCCATCTCCAAGGTTTCGTAAGAGGAGACTATGGTAATTACCATCAAAGTCTAATGGCTTTTGATAGATCGCCTTACGTTTACGCCAGGCGGAAAATATACAGACTGGCGAAGAGCAGTAGCGCCAAAGGTGCGAAACGCCTGGTTCTTGTTCAGATCGCCATCCGTCTGCTACTGTGGATAACACTTCCATGTGGGAGACCTATGCCTAGCTGTGAATAGTTGACGCCACGAGTCGTGAGCACAGATGAACTATGGTGGGGGTTGATCCAGCGTAGATACACTGTCGGCCAAAATTGTTTGGTACCTTTGTTATTTCAATTCCTAATTGAATATTTTCGCTGACTTTTTTCGAAATTCTGAATCGTTAAATCCTTTAAATATACGCCGTACAGTAGCTACGTAGATATTAGTCACCTCAGCAGTCTGTTTCTAAAAGTCTATCATGTTTTTCGCAATACCTAATTTTTTCATGTAACAAAACAATGAATAGACATTTGTCGGGATTGTATATTTAACACCGAATTCATTCTTCTCTGCATATTTAGACCAAAATCTGAATGCTCAAATTATGACAAAAAAAAACCCAATAAATATCAAAAACAGTTGAAAATAAGAAATACACAAACAACAATTAACAACGAGGTAACACTACAATTAACAAAAATAAACTAATATAAAAGTTGTCACAAAAATTGCTCTCAAGTGTACGGTAGTCGAATGATACGAACCAATCACGTTGAGCGTCAGCGTTAATGTCATATCGAACAATAAAAAGTGTGCTCACGACTTGTGCCGGGAATCATACTTTTTCCGATAAGGAATAACAAAATTAGTTTACCAACTCTTGTCACATCCAGACACTTTATTTCCGCAATAAGAAAGCACGCCCCGGGATAAACAGCTAATTCCATTATGAGAATGGCTCGACACTGGGAGGTCGTGGACAGGCTCGTTGGGGCGCGTACGTAATTACACAGTTCTTAGATCGGGATGTGATTAAAGGCGGTAATCCAAGGTGCTCATTTTGAACGGGTTGGAGTCGCCATCTGTCACTTAATCAACTTTGGGAGATGTGATTGGTTTGTACCATTTTTAGGGTTCCATAACTCAACAAGGGACAATCGGAACCTTTATAGAATCGCTTTGTTGTCCGTTCGTGCATCCGTCCATCTGCCCGTCTGTCGAGGTCTTTTTCGCAGGGCGGGTAGAAGTATAAAGTTGTTATTAATATTAAATACTGAGGCCTATGTTTATTTTAAGGTGTACGAATTTAAGCTAAGTTCAATTTGAAATCAAATACTGTGGTCTATCGGTCGTTTGAAGGTTAACAAATTTATTTTTATTTTGTTCATATGGCTTTCTAACAGCCAACTTACACAATAGCAATCTTAAATAACAGATAAGTTTCTTAAGCTAAGTGTTTACTAGTAAACTTACTAGTAAACACAGCATGCATTATAACTGTAACTTAAGTAGGTTTTGATTTATAATTTGAGTAATAATTTTAATAGAAAAGAACGTAGTTCATTTTTATGGTAATGATAATGGAAAACACAAGCTGGTTGCATGATATTAAGTACTAGGACTAGCCTTACTGTCGACAATCTTTTTACCGAAACTGTAAGCGGAATCAGAGTTTACGTTAACTCTTTCTTTGTAGCTGTTTAGCAGCTTACACAATCTGGGTAATGGAGAGTTTGAGCCAAGAACGGTTCTGCGGGTTGGAGGCTTCAGTGGAGCTATCGCATGACGAGGATATCTTGAAGGAGCGCTAAATTCAAACGCGTTCAGTAACTGTGGGTAATAATAGTAATTTAAGCTGCAACTCAACGCAACCAAAAGATACGGCCATTTATTTCATATTTTGATTGCAGACTCGCTTATCAATGAAATGAAATGATCATGAAATTTGCCCATAAACAAAGTCAAAGCACAAGTGAAGGAATTTTTAGTTATAAATATGTCAATATCCTGTAAGATGATATTAATATAACGTATAACGTATTAATATCTTCGCGTTTATGTTGAGATAAAACATACTTTGTTTACTTTCATATTGTCAATGTCAAACACATAAATAAAACGTCGATACAGCATATTAAAGTCCACTGCTGAATAGAGGCCTCCCGGAGATATCCTTTGCCACAGTTGCCACGCTTGGCAAGTGGATTGGCAACAGCACTTTTTTATTTATAGTCGTTATTAGGAACACGCTGCTGTCCATCTATGTCATCACGGGATGACATGGGGTAGTAGAGAATCTTATACCGCCACTGCACGGTACTATTTGCATATAACCACGTAACCGATAAATATAAAATAAACATAAATTTATATATGCAAAAAAATTTATATATAAAAAACTGTCGTGTGGACAAATTATGTCGTTATTTGTTGATGTTCTTATTGCTAATGTGTCAGAGTAAGTACAAGCATAAAATGCATAAAAATATTCTTAAATTGGACGCCAGTATATTCTAAGTCTATGCAAATTATAATATAATATTATGTACATTTATTATAAATATATATATATATATATATATATATATATTATGATTTTTTTGATTTTTTTGAGAGATTGACCGAATATGCTGTGAATATTAATGTTCCTTTCATTTTGTATACTAGATATATGTGTTTTATATAAAATAAAAACCCAAACATTAATGAATTGCTTTGGAATATCGACTAATATGACAACAGTTTATGAATTTCATAAAGTTAATTATTTTGGTGAAAGCACTCACTAAACTTGCTTACCTTTTTATACATATACATTGTACATAAATTAAAATTACTTTTGTTTATTTTCGGCATTCGTATATCGCTATCGAAAACAGGCAAAATCGTCGAGATTCGAGTCTCAGAATTGTTGAACTTTATACATATACATACACGACAAATTCCCAAGAAACCCCCCTTGCGGGAGTCTTATTCGCTCTTTAATAAATTAATTATATTCTTTCTTTTATTTAATGATTATTTTATGACGATATAACCAACTTGTTTAAGTCAACCAGCAACTATGATTTTTTTAAGCTTAAGCTTCGAGATCTCTTATACATCGAATGTCAATTTGCTATCACGTGTGTGAATTTCTGCACATGTACCCGTTATATATGAGACAGGTCTATGTTCAGCATTGAAATATTAATTAGGTTAAAGTACGGGAATAAGGATTGCATAATAGCCATACAATTTATCATGTTTATTACATACTAATTACTAATACCACTGTATCTGAGCCGTGGTAGCTCAGGCTGCGAGCTCGCTGTAAATTTCACAGTACCTACGCGAGACAGAGAAGGTAAACTCTTGAGGAAACCTACATGTCTTTTTTATAGGAAAGGGGGCAAACGAGCATACGGCTCACCTGATGGTAAGTGATTACCGCCGCCCATGAACAACTGCAACACCAGGGGAGTTGTAGATGCGTTGCCAGCCTTTTAAAAAGGAATAGGCTCTTTTCTTTAAGGTCCCCAAGTTATATCGGTCTGGAAAAATCTCTGGTGGTAGTCGATTCCACAAGGAAGTTGTGCGAGGAAGAAAACTTCTTTTAAATCGCACAGTGGTGGACCGACAGACATCCAGATGGTATGGATGGTATCGCGAATTTTGTCGCGATGTGCGATGGTGAAATTGTGCGGCTGGAATTAGTACGAACAATTCCTCAGAGCATTCCCCGTGGTAGATGCGATAAAATACGCAAAAAGATGCAACATATCTTTGCAGTGCCAGTGAGTTAAGCCGATCGGAAAGAGCTCGGTCGCCGACGATTCGAACAGCTCTGCACTTGATGAGATCAAATGGAAGAAGCTGGCACTGGGGAGCCCCACTTCAGAGATAGGAACAGTATTCTATGTGCGGCCGAACCTGCGCCTCGTAAAGTTGCAGGCGGTGAACCGACATGAAATACTGTCCCGCTCTGCTGAGCACGCTAATCTTTTTAGAGGCCAATTTGGCCTTCTCTTCCAAGTGACCACGAAACTGCACGTAATTCGGTATGTCAACGCCGAGGATTCTGATACTGGCTGAGGCAACAAGGGGAGTGCCTTGAAACTGAGGAGATACGACAAAGGGGTTCTTTTTATCATCACCAGTACTGTCTTCGCATAACAATGAATGTAATGAAGGTTTGCAACATGTCATTGATATGCAGAAGAAACAACGTTGGTGATAGCACGCAGCCTTGTGGAACACCAGCGTTAATGGGCTTGTAATCGGAGCATGCACCGTCTACTAAGACCTTGATGCTCCGATCAGCAAGAAAACTGGTGATCCAATTGCACAATTTCTCAGGAAGCCCATAGGAAGGAAGCTTTGTAAGAAGGCCTTTGCCTTCGCTATGTCCAAACTAACGGCTAACGCCTCCCCTTGGAATCTACTGCCTCCGCCCATTTATGAGTTTTGTAACCCAGAAGATCACCAGCCGAGCGACCGCAACGGAAACCGTACTGGCGGTCATTAATCAGCTGGTGATCATCAAGGTACCGCATTAGCTGGTTGTTAATAATGTCTCTGAAATTGTATATAATCCGAAGACATGTAAAGTCCGCCAACACGCTTTAGGGTAGCGCGGCTGACATTTCCTTGCTCTAAAACTCTCAGTAATGTATGCCGTATATAGTGGGACGTATATATTTAGGCTGTAAATTTAAATATTACTTTTCGCTGTATCTTATAGTAATGATACTCATACCCCCTAAAAAATCATCATCATTTTTCGCATTAATTTCAAAATAGGGGAGAAAATCATATAGGTATAAATATATGTTGGTGAAGTAAAACATAGTCAGGAAACCAGCATCTCTGTGAAAATAAAAAAAAATGTTTTCATGTCATTCTGGTAGGCCAGATCAGATCATGAGACCAGATCATTTTTTATTCTCTCCTTACCGGTCAAACTGACATACGCATATGCTTACTACACTCTAAAAATTAGTACAATTTAGTTTTTTTATGGAAAAATATATTAGGTATATCATGGAGGAAGCGAGATTGGGGCGAACATGAAATCTCCAAATTCTTATATTGAGGCTTTCGAACAGATTACAGACAGATAGAGTAAATTCGGCAGGTGATGTTCGGTATCTACTTTTAAATGCTGTTTTCATATGACCAATAAAACATTAATAATCTTGCTAATGGAGGGCCTGTATAAAAATTTTTTTCGTACGTGGTAGAGCCACGTTATTATGGTTGTAGTGACTGGGTCACCTTAACTGGAAAGGGGATCCCTTTCCAGTTAAGGTGACCCACAAAATACCAGCATAAAATAGCAGTTAAATGCTTTTGTGTTTAGTAAGGGGTGACAGCGCATCTGCATTTCGATTTTTAACAGAGGATAGATGTCTATGGGCCACAGAATCCACTAAGCATCAGCAAACAGAAAAAATTGGCACATATTTCCCTTATTTGACCCTATTCTTATTTATGGAGGGAATCCATTAGGCATTATTTTTTGTTTTCTCTGTTCAAACTGCCACTTCTAAATATGCCTTCTACTGTCAACAGAATCATCACAGATAGATTCAAAACCCCTGGCAAGCGTGGCATCACAGTACATCCTCGTAAATAGGTTGAAACGGTAACCTTATATCTTAAAAATGTTTGTTATAATACCTAGTTAAACAGAACCTCATCAAATTTTACATAATAAAATACGTAGCTAAACATACTGCGCCACCGTGAGCGTATCTCGCAAAGCGCGTCTAGCTAATTTAGAGCTGCGGAATGCGCCTAATAAGTCCGCCTGTTCAAGGCGAGGTGGAATTTGCGTTAAATTATAAAGCTTATTAAGCATCGTTCCCTTGTGTGTCGTAAGCAGCCGCAATGAAATGTTCCGTTGCCGTACTTCATCTACTACCGTCTCGCTTTTGCCTGAATTATTTACGTTGGACCGTATAAACAAGACGCGAAGACAAGGTAAAGTAGCTTCTTTTAATTAATTTAAAAATATCTTTAAATAAAAGAATTTAATGCAGTTTTACTTTTTTTTTACATTTGAGTGCTTTTTGAAGCTTCTTTACGTTTTAAGAACGAAAGCCATTTGGCAGAATCATTTTTTTAAATATAAATTTGCAAAATAGTTAATTTCCATTTACACTCTATATTTTTTGTCCATATTTTATACTACGACTGCTTATTGACACTTTACGTCGCCAGTGTAGTTGTGTCGTTAGTCGTATTTTCGTTAATAAAGTGACAAACGGTTTTTTTCATAGGATAGGCTGACATCTAGATGTATCCTCGATTACGAATCAAAATATAGATGCGTGGTCACCCCTGAGGATTAAGATGGAATGCCTCTTTTCCGGTAAAAAGGGTCTCCGTTTCTCTACACTCACCATACGAAACACAACAGCGTTATTCTACTATTTCACGCCGGCATTCTGTGAGAGCGCGGTGCTTCCACGGTCGAGCCGACCCATTCATGTTACAACTATACTACTAATATAGCTGCAACATGGCTCTACGTCTAGAAAGTCGGTGTTATGGTAGTTGGATGGCAACTGGCAACAACCCACACTCTTGGCTATGAATCGATCCACTTTATTATTCATGGTATGCCAGGGGCTAAGCTCTCGCCGTAAATTTTACAGTAGATTCTGGTGCCTGATATTAGAGCGGTATCTGCTATTAGAGCGAATTCAGTCGCGCTCCCTTTTTTATATAATAGAGAGCATGCGGCTGACCTGATTAAGTTTCTACCACCACCCATGAACAACTGTAACACCAGGGGAATCCTAGGTGCATTGGCGGCATTTAAAAAAGAGTAGGCTCTTTTCTTGAAGGCCCCTAAGTCGTATCTGTCCGTAAAAACTCTACAGTTATAGATACCTCGCTTTATACGATATCTAACCCTACCCTAAGATACTTAACATCCATAGACTAACAGCACTAAAATCTAGATAATATCAAATCAAAATTAATTTGTCTCGGGTAACACAAGATCCATATTATATGCACAAAATAGGAAAGGAAAAGCAGCTTTAATGGAATTATTTTATTCTTTTTAAGTCGACTTTTACTTTTTAATATATCATCTATTTGTTATTCTGAAACAAATTTGAATTATTGACAAATGACGTTTGTAGATGGATACCAATTTGGCTCTACCAATTTGTAAAATTTAAATTATTTATGAAGGAATAAATAATGGAGGAAGAAAGTAACGAAGGTTTCGATAAAGACCATGATGTGAATGCAAGCGAGATTGCGGCGGACATGAAATCTCCAAATTCTTATGTTGAGTCTTTCGAACAGAAGACTACTAATGGAATTCATTTATCGGCGTTCGATGTAAATTCAGCAGATGATGTTCGGTATGTACTTTTAAAAACTGCTTTTGCTTTAACGCAATCAGTAACAAACGTAGACGGAGATGACTTGTGTATAACTTTTTATGACGTATTATGCGTTAGTTTTTATTGGTCTATTTTTAATCTTCATTTCACCACCAATCAAATATATAATTTTATTAACTTGGTGTGAAACACTTTTTCCGCCTCGGAGTCCGTCTGAGCATGTAGCACCCTCTTACTCATTTCTACTGTTAAAGATCAATGCTTGCACTTCTGTTCCGGTCTGAACGGTACAGAGAAACAGTATATTTACAGAATGTAAGATATTCCATCTCAGTCTTCAGAGGTGACAACGCACCTGGAGCCTTCTTTGTTTGAAGTTGGCTGCAGGTTTCAATGTGTCCACGGATTACTGTAGCCACTTAAAATCAAGTGGACTGTAAGTTTGTTTGTCAGTTTATAAAAGCGGAGCAATTTTTTTTTTAAAAATTGTCCCGTAAACGAAATGCCAGGTGATAAGGTTTTTTTCGATAACTATATGGCCCTTGGTATTGTGATAATGTCACAATAATTCTGCCAATGTCCGGTCTTCGGTCTGTCACACCTTGTCTTGAGGCTTTCCGGTGGAAAAGGAGTTAGTGGTTATTAGGTGAGAATGTGGATAAAAACAAAGCAACTAAATATATGAATTGAGGACCACACAATATAAAGTAAAAATCTAGTTAAAGGAGGGTATTAGCCTGGGCAGGGAATATAGAATTAGGTTAAGCTAAATTTAGTACACAATAATAGGTGATAAGTTATTCGATACTATTGATTCAGCAGTTTTGGCAATAGCTTGACTGAATACGTCAACGTCAGAGAATTGGGGCTTAATTTAAAGGTGTCCAAATTATTAGTCGACCGTATCCGCAATCATGACTAAGTTACTTAATATGAAAACATAAGTCATTCAAATGAATTCCAGATTTGTTTTTGTCTAAATTTTGTAATCATATTCCGTAGAGAAGAAATGCTCAACATTGATGAAAGTCATAGTACCTAACAAGAGATGAATTTATGTTACGGTCGTTTACGTCGCTTATTTTCTGTTTAGGAGTCTGTCAGGTTTGGTATTTCTTTCTTCCGTTTTCCTGCTGCGACATAGCACTGCATGCACTATACTATTGTCTCGGTTTGAAGGACGTGGGAAGTATTATTACAAACTGAGGAATTTTCTCTTAGTTTCCTGTATCAGTTTTTCTTTGTTTCAAGTATGTTAGGGGCGTCCATTGGCTGCAAAAACACCTTACCAATAATAGGTGGATTGTATTCTAAATCTAATATCGTATAACTCGTAGTACGTTTGACCTCATGCGAACTAACACTAGCTAAGGCGTCCTTTTGATCAACCATCATCTCATATGATGACGTGGACCGGTCAACTGGGTATACACATTACGACTTTTCTCAAGAATATTATGACCTGTATTTTATTTGATGATGATAGCTGAAAGGAAAGTTTAAAAAATGTTAAGAATATTGAACTCTCATATGATTGTTGTACTCATCTGTAGTTTGATTCTGTTTTGAATATACCTCTGTATAACATTTTTTGTATTATTGACCTTTAGGAAGACAATGCGATGTGTAATGACTGGCGAAGATATGTTATCTTCGAATAATAACGAAGCTAGTGAAAATCGAAGGGAAAAAGCTGGCCCGTCTGTCGCTAAGAGTAGTGAAAATCCTGTATCGTTAACGGATAGAACCCCCAAAGAGTCGAATTCCCGAAGTTTAAAGAAGAAATCCATTCGTGTGCCCAAGACCACACCAATGAAGTCCAAAAAAGATATAATTAATAATATTTATGTAGGGAAGCTCTCGAATCTTGTCTGTTTTAGGCGTGGAGTTAACCTTTGAGTTTTATTATGATTTTATTTTTATTAAATGTTATGGCGTTTTGAACTCATTATTTTTTTGTAATTTAATGACGTTGGTATATACTTAAGCAACCCGAGGTCGATGTCCGCTCAAATGTATGAAATTGTTACTTGCAATTTTAAATGCTGATTTATCAAGTGCTCTGTTATGAAGAAAAATACCGTGCGCGTATTTATGTGAAAATAATTTAATAATTTACATTTTTTTATTCAAAGAAATGACAATAATTTAATAATTTAAATTATTTTCATTTTTTGAAGTTGCGGCTATTACTTTTAATAAAAGTTTAATTTTCAACCCTTTTGAGGGGAATATCACAAGCTCAAGATAAGAAGTTAATCTCGTCTTAAGTCTTTCAACTCCTATTATTCCAACCTCAGGGCCGGAAATTATTTTCTCCAAATATACATGAGACTACCCCTGAAATATACTCGTAATCTATATAATCTATTAACGAAAAGAGTAATTTATATTCACTGTTGTTAAATATATCGCGTAATAATTATTTATGGTTTATAAAAACTATAGACACACCCTAAATATAAAATTATTTTATCCTGGAGATACTTACCTACTGATCAGGATACTAGGAGACTAGTAGATCAACGGAGACTAGCCATAGGCGCAGGACAGGATTATAGTGCCCAAGTGAGCGTAAGCACAGGTGCACTCTCTATTTCCTTACTCTCATGGTCCAATGGGACGGTAAACCGACACAACCGGAGAGAGATCAAGCCAACAGCTTTACGTGCTTTCCGAGGCAAGGGGGTGACACACCGCAAACTTCCTGACTCCGGGCAGCTACTGAGAATTTCTTAATGGAAAAACTCAATAACTGATAAGAATAAGGTTATTAAATTATTATATTGTCAATATATAAAATGCATATTTTCAAGTTAATCGACCGTCTACAAGTTAGTGAAAATTACATTTAAATTTTGTTACATAGATATATAAATTAAGTACTCGCGATGCTAATAAAAGCGCTTATATATTTTTATTAATTCCTATTATTCGGTGTCATTTCGATGCACAAGTTTCGCTTAGCGTCTGCCCCGTCAGCTCCGATCGTTGATCGTCGCTATCGTGCCTCGGCTATCTCTTAGCGGATCGTTTCATATCGGAAATTGAATTTCCGATTGGCCCCGCAGCGGACTCTGTAATAGACTGCAACACGGTCCCTGTTTCGTGGGATACGATTCAATAAAAACGACACGGGCGATGTGAAAGTTTATAAGTAAAACAATTTTCGCTATCGGAATAATTTTTATTTATTTTAGTGGTATATCAGTGGCCAGGCCTTTGCCTGAACCGACCGACCGAATTTCGGTCATGACGGCCAGCCTTAACGGAGACTAGCCATCGGCGCAGGACAAGATTATAGTGCCCAAGTGTATGCGCAAGAACAGGTGCACTCTCTACTCCCTCACTTTCATAATCCGATGGGACGGTAAACCGACGCGACCGGAGAGAGATCAGGTACAGGATCAATGGCTTTACGTGCTTTCCGAGGCACGGGGGTGAGACAGCTACTGAGAATTTCTTGACGAAAAAACTCAATAATTGATTTTTTGTCCAGACCCGGGATTCGAACCCAGGACCTCGTGATCAGCAGTATCACTATTATATTAAACTAATAGGCCAACGAGGCAGTCAAGGCTTCAAATTACCTAGTAACCGAGCAATTTGAGTTTTTTTTTAATAAAAGTAAAGATGACAGACGAGTACGCCATCCACTTGGTTGTAGCTGGACGCTGTGTTCCATTGTCATCCAAATCTATCCTGCATTAAGAATTAACTATTGCACGTTTTATTTGTGCAAAATATTGCACAAATTGACTAATAAGTCACCTCTAATAAGTTTCATTTTATTCATCAGAGGTGACTAAGTTCTCAGTATGGCGATATATATCTTACATACCATATAAGGCTGCCGACCTCATCTGTCCTCCACTGTCTTCTCTCGAGAGTAGTTTCACAATGTACTATGTATTAAAAGTACATAGCGGAACTAAAAAAAATTGGAGTAACAAAGGTGCTGTAATTGGAAATGTTATTTCTAAAAATAGAAATCAGGACAACCAGTGACGAAGTGCACTCTGGAAATAACATAAAACAAAGTTATAAAAATTATAGTACTGACTTTGTCCAATCCTCGTTTTCTGTCCAATCTGTTCTCCTTTAGAACGCTCGTCCTCCCACAATCAGGAGGGCCGAAAACCGGATTTTGTTTAAATCCAAAGTTCAAAAACTTCTTGTAAATAAAATGGCAGAATCAACTCAGCGTTCTAAGTTAACTTTGTTTTATAAAATATATATATATATATATACAGGGTTACTGGTAATTCGACGTATTCCCGCCAAGGCGTGATAGTTGGGGTCATAACCTATCAAATGAACCATAAAATGCATTATGCAAATGTGGGCCAATTTCGAGATATTTAGGTTTAATTATTTTTTTTCAAAAATCCCAAAAAGTCTGGTGTCAAAAATTTCTAAAAAAAAAACTTACAGCTGCATTATTTTCATTTTATTATTTTTACTTAATGAAAACCTGGATACTTATTTATCAATACTACAGTGTGCAAAAAGTCTCATCATTTCAGTAACGCTACTAAAAGTACAACTTTTTCCAAACAAAAGATAAGTAATTAAAAATAAAAATCATTTTGTGAAAAATAATTGTATGTGACCAATTGTGCAAATAATGTTAAAAACATCCCTACTTATCTAGCTACCCAACGAAGTATCAATTTAGCTTGTAACTTAAATAGTACAGAAAAAACTTGAAAAAAAAGGGGTCAGGTAGACAAGCTCCGATTAGCAATGTTTGGGTAATCCCAAACAATCGCTTCTCGGAACCTTATCAACAGCTGCGTGAATGCTCGTAAAAGATTGTGCGTTTGAACTTACGCTATTGTTTACATTTAGTGTGAAATTAGAAACAAGTTAAACAAGAAGAAACTGTTCAATCAATCATCAGTATTACAGGCATCGTACACACGCGCGCATATCCCTCCCTGTTACACTTAAAGAAGTTGAGTTTCAAAGTTTTATGGCGGCGGAACCACCAAGACGCGGAGATCATGCAAGGCAATCATTTTCCAACGAGGAATACGCAGATATCTTTTATCTCTATGGATATTATGACGCTGCAGCCGCTCGCCGTGAATACCTACAGCGCTACCCTAATCGCCGACCACCCCATGTCACAGTGTTAGTGCAGTGTATCGTAGATTACGAGGGACTGGGAATGTTCAAAGGCAACAACGTGATGCTGACAGGCCAAGTGGCATACCGCGTGCGGAAGATGAAGAAATTTTGAGTAAATTTCAAGAAGATCCAACCACTTCCACGAACACAGTTGCTCGTCGCTTAGGTGTATCGCAGTGGAAGGTCTGGTCTACTGTGCATACTGCAGGGTTTTATCCGTACCACTACACACCAGTGCATGTGATGGAAGGAGATCCAGTTAGAAGATTGGATTTTTGTAGATTTATGTTGAACGCAGATGCAGAAGATCCAATGTTTTTTAGAAAAATATTGTGGACTGATGAGTCGAAGTTCGATCAAGACGGTATTACAAATTACCATAATTCACATTTTTGGGCTCCAAAAGAGCAAAGACATCCTGAAAAAAAGAGACCTTCTAAATCACAAAGAAGATTTTCACTAAATGTTTGGATGGAGATTATTAACGACAATTTAATTGGGCCTTATTTTCTGCCAAACTATTTAAACGGCGAAAATTATGAAACATTTTTAAGGGAGGACTTATCCGGATTGTTACACGATGTTCCTCTCGCCACAAGGCAAAACATGTGGTATCAACATGATGGGTGTCCTGCGCACTGTCGTGTAACTGTGCGACGATGGCTGGACGAAAATTATCGACATCGGTGGATTGGCAGAGGAGGACCAATTTCATGGCCAGCAAGGAGTCCTGACATAACACCGATGGGTTATTATGTCTGGGGGCACATAAAGAGCATCGTGTACTGCGACAATGTGCCAGTGCCGACCCTTGATCAACTGAGAGACCGCATTATCAACGCGACAAACGACATAAGACTTACCCTCAAACTCACTCACACACATAAGACTTAACCTCAAACGTTATTAAAAGCGAATTAAGAAAACGAATGCGTGTCTGTATACGGAATAGGGGCTCCCATATTATTTTATTATATTATTATAAAATAAATAAAGCTAATTTCAATCAAGTGCTTTGTTTCATTTCCTTAATTAATATTGGTTAAAAATAAAACACGAATTCCTTTGTCTTTTTAGAACTCGACTACCTGACCTCATTTTTTAAATTTTTTTTCTGTTTCTATATAAGCAAACTACAAAGTTGATACTTCATTAGGTAGCTAGATAAATAGGGATGTTTTTAACATGATTTGCACAATTGATCACATACAATTATTTTTCACAAAATCATTTTTATTTTTAATTACTTATCTTCTGTTTGGAAAAAGTTGTACTTTCAGTAGCGTTACTTCGAAAATGATGAGACTTTTTGCACATTGTAGTATTGATAAATAAGTATCCAGGTTTACATTAAGTAAAAATAATAAAATTAAAATAATACAGCTGTAAGTTTTTTTTTTAGAAATTTTTGACACCAGACTTTTGGGATTTTTGAAAAAAATAATTAAACCTAAATATCTGGAAATTGGTTCACATTTGCATAATGCATTTTATGATTCATTTGATAGGTTATGACCCCAACTATCACGCCTTGGCGGGAATACGTCGAATTACTAGTAACCCTGTATATATACACATTTTCAGTGTATATGAAGTTAAATAAATAAATAAATGCAAAATTCAATTTAATTGTCAGAAGAAAATTTTCTTCAACTGCTTTTATGTTATAACACGTCCCGGGCGTTGTTTGAACATGTTTAGACGGCTAATGTAATGTGCAGTTTGAGAAATTGGGTTTGAGACGCGATCAGCCCGGATGGGGGTTCCCATATTAGTGATGACGTAGAGGAAAATGGAAGAGAAATTTGCAGTGTTGTTTCACTTAATTTCGTTGTAAGTGTTCGAACATGTTAAGTATTGCTTAAGTCGCTTAAACTTACTACTTAAAGCTTTAAGTTTGATTTTTGACCCAGCTTATTATGTCCTTTTCCCAATAACTACACGATTCTGTTACTTTTTTATATCTAGGATTATTATTAGTAGGAAAATCAATTTTAATAATCTTTGTTTCTTAATTATTAATTTGGTAAGCTTATTGTCAAATTCCAATATTTTTATTTACGTTCACTCGACAACACTCATTTGAATAGTGCGTCTTTATCTCACTTTAACACTCAAAAATGTCTGCAGGCGTGTATCCAGCAGTGAGGCGTATGTAACCTGTTTCTTGAATGTTAACATTTTATCTGTTTTAATATATATGGTCCAAAGTGTCATTTTTATTACTTGCTGACTGAGACACTGATTTACTAATTAAAAACAGAGGCGGCTTTTAGGTTAATAAGAAACATAAAATCTAACATCCATATAAAAGAACAAAATTCCATCCTCATTATCTCGATGGCTGGCGGGCGAAATTTTCTGTCTCACATGGACATACTGTGGAATTTATTCTCGCCAGCGGTTTTTCCGGACCGATACTACTTAGGGACCTTCAAGAAAACAGCCCTCACTACAGTTCTAAAAGGAAACTACAATATGCCAATTCGGTATCGAGAGATGTTGACAAAGTTATAGGAGCGCGGTTAGTTTCAAGAACAGTGCTAAATTAAAAAAAAGTAGAAATGAGTGAAGCATAAACACAAGAAAAAACGTCGAAGTTCATGTATTTACACAAAAATAAAACTTTACAAATATTAAACATTTCTCATCTAAAACGTAAGTGTCAAAAAGAGACCAAGATTAGTACAAAGTTTGGGGTTGACAGCTTCGTTAAGTCAAGAATTGAGATCTGAGCGGGCCGAAGAGCCAAAACCGTTTCAAGATCGTTGTACATTCCTATAGTTTGGCTTATATATAGTTTGGCTTTCAATTTCTGACAAAACCAATTTTTTTGCCTATATAAAATTTTAATTCGGCAAACTACCAGCGATAAGCTTGTGAAAACTGCCAAGTGATAGCAGTCTGACAGACGCCTCCAAGACACTCGTTTTAAAACTAATTACTACAGTTTACCACGGCGAAGGAAAACATGAAATAAAATATTAAAATAATATTTAATATCATAAAATTTACCTACCCAGAAAATCCAAATTTAAAATTATTTCAACTCTTACAGTTACTACAATAACTGTAATAACTCATAACAACAAAATGTTATCTTTATTATTCTAAAAGAAAAAACTATTCTTAAACAATTAATTAATAAAGTTATACAGACTCCGCAAACTGTGAATTATAGGAGAAGGAGTGAGCAGAGTAAAGTCGTGTAACAATGAACTATGGTCCCCAACCGATCCCTAATCTACGGGACTCCGAAACTTCGCCAAGTTAAATGATGTAATAGAACGGGCCTGCTTGTGTCACCGAAATGGACAACGCATGTTAATTGCATGTTTTGATTAGTTTAATTAGTTTTAGTAGGTACAGTATAATTTAACTAGCCCTTGGGAGACTTCTTCTGAAAAATGATCTTTGAGCATCGGAAACATGTGAGAGTAAATGGTGAATGCAACGATATTCACAAAAATAACTGTATTATCTAATTAAATGTTATTATTTATTAATTATTTTATTAAAACTTTATTGCACCGTAATAAAAAGGATTACAAAATTAAATTTTAATTTAACAAGTGGTAAAATTAAAAATTTTGTGCAACAGAATTTAATATAAATAAAATGAAAACACCATCAATGTATTTGAAGTCCATTAAGTACGTATTATTAAAGATAACTCAAAAACTTTTTCTTTTTTTTTCTTTTTAAAAACGTTATTACCCCCCACACTAGAATTTTTTTCTGTATCGTGGAGGCACTTTACATACATAAATCGCACAAGGACAAACATCTAGAGATCGAGACCCGGAACGATTACTTGTAGACCATACAAATACTTGTTCAGTGCGGCATTCGAACCCGCGGCCCTCAGCGCCATAACTCATTGCGAAGCTACTGCGCTATGGAGGCGTCAAACTTAGTTACTTGTTAGATCTTGATTAAATTTATATGAGACCACATGAGAAGCAACAGCTTTTAGATAAAAAATAATCGGTTAAGAGGTGGTAACACACATTAAAAAACGCAGTTGAATTTAATACTTTCACCTTTTTGAAGTCGGTAAAAGGGTTATAAAATAATTGATGACACTTGACAATAAATGTCACGCTTTTAATATCGAAGGTGTAGGCTGCGATCAAGTTTAACCTAAAAATATGGATATAAATAGATGAAAAATTGTGAAAGTAGTGATAGATTGTTAGCTCATCGATTACACCATCACAAACCCAATATACCATTAGTAGCCTTTTAGGACAAGCTAGCCAAGTAATGCAGTTGGCACAATCTTTTTGTTATAAGTCCCACACAACCATGGGACCTATAGGACACTGGCCAAAATAGGACACGTGTCATCAATATTTTATGCACTTAGGTTTTCCTTTAGCTTTCTGTTATGTAGCGAGTCGTAAAGGAATCCATTACCCCATATCATCCCGTGGCTATCGTGAGAGGTAGCAGAAGAGATGGGCGTACCTACCTTATAAAAAACTGAAAAACTACGAAAATAAAACAATTAAAAAAACTTTGGTAGTCAAGCCACCCGCTAAGCGTGTTGTCAAATACGTTGTAAATCCTAGGACAGTGACGTCACTACCTTACAGCATGGCGGCTAGCGTTTTCGCGCGAAAATAGCAATTTTTATGGCATTATTCGGTTTTAAAAAAATAATAAAACTTATAGTGGTTCATTACCACGCTAGGATTCATTTGAAATACTATTTGAAAATTAGTGTATTATCCCATAAATAACTTCGGCTGTCAAGCCACCTACCTGTCAAGCATGTTATCTGGAAAATATAGAGGATATTACCATGAGGCAATCTATTAAGGAGTCCTACGTTTTATGGTCTACAGAGAATGAATGAATAAATAAAATTAAATATTCTTTAAAAAAACTTTTTAGTAATTAATAGAAGAACATACCGGTCGGGGTCAATTAATTTATAAAATTTAAATTAGTTTAATTTTACTAGATACGTCTGTCCGATTTGCTTGATGTTAATTTCTTAGTCGGTACCGCTATGATGAGGATCATGACCCTTTCTAATTATATCAATTGACTGGGTAAAATGACATCACTAATCCTGCAACCAACAATTGTACAAGAATATATATGTCTGTTTGTAATGTCAAAATAACAGCTTTTTTACTAAGTGCATATGAAGGTACATAGCGTATTTATAACAAAAAAACAATTGTAAAATTTTTGTCTGTTTGTTTCGGCTAATCTCTGAAATGGCCGGGCCGATTTTTTTTCGGGATTTTGTTTCGGGCGGGATTGTGGCAGATGGCTGATGTTATAAGAAGTGACTTAGGCTACTCTTAGTTTAGAAAAAAAAAATAGGGTCCCTTGCAAAAAATTATGGCCGTGAAATCTTATCGTAATCAATTCCACGAGGGCGAAATCGCGGTGTACAGCTAGTATTCAATAAAGTATATACTGGGACGAAGGACATGGCCATATTCACCGTGCAGATCTGAACAAATATCAAAGATACAGTGCCAAACACGAAAGAGACTCAAGATTGAAGTAATATATTAATTTTAATTAAGGTAAATTTATTTGTAATAAAATGATATTGTTGTGGCTCTTTTGTTATATAATTTTTTAATTTAAAAATATTGTATTTTAATTCCGCAAGTGGCAGCCTCGTCCCGTTAATCGAAATGTTGATATGGTAAAAGATGAAATTGAACGGATGCAGGTGGAACAGTAACATGCTTTGTGGCATTCCTTGAGAAGCGCCTGTGGTTTAGCAGTGAAATTGTGATGGGCTGTGATGATGATGATACTGATTATAAAATTTTTGTTTATTAACTAATACTACCACTATTCTTCTTATTTTCTAATCACAGTATTTCTTTATTTTCTTGACCGCTATGAAAATAATAACTCTAAATCAGAAATTAGTTAACTTATACTGCGTAAATAACATTTGGTTTTAAACTCTATAGCATAGCTGTGGTCGAAGTTCCAACAATAAGTAACCAGAGTAGCATCTTCATATTTGATGGTATTAATAATATACACTTAACATTTTTTTAGTAATATGCAATAGTTGCACCGGATTATAACACGTCCCAAAACTTTGTTAACCATGAACCGGTAAAACGCTGGGTGCTACGGGGCGTAAAGTTATAAGTTTAGTTTCGTAGCTGCTTTCCAAAACTCCCGCCTGTCTAGCAACTTGCTAGAACGATGCATTAATTAATTCATTATTAACAGGAAAACGAGCTGGCTAGATCGTGCTCACATGTAAGTAGTGTTACCATATTAATCGGATTAGAATAAACCTTTTTAAAATAACAATTTTGCTTATTTTAAAAAGATTCATTCTAAACCGTGAGGGAATTCATTACCTTCATTTGTCCAAGCGGGTGTCATAATCGGCGACTATGGTGTATGCTAGAAAAAAAAAAACGACGGGTTGCACTCCGGGAGTGCCGGCAGAAGTGAGCACTTGAATATTAACGTTGTGCATTTTTGATATTTTGGAGTAATCAGGGAATAATTTTGCACGAATTGCTTTAATTATCACACACGAACATACGCGCAAGCGCCCTGCGCATCCTCAACGATACAGCAGGCGTAGGCATATATTTTCCCCGCGCCGTAGAAAGAGAAGGGGATATTTCCTCTCCTACGCCGCGCCGGCTGTATCTCTCTCTCTCCATCCGTCTTACGCATTTTCGATCAGGGTCACGTGTCCTGACGCGAGTTTAACATTTTTTACCCCTTACAAAAAAGTGCGCTAAAGAAGTTTTCACTTCAAAAATTAAAACTTTCGATAGATAGAGGTATAATCATCTCGTTTAATAATAATGTCCTCCAGACCGAATTTCGCTTACGGCAGTCAGCCTCAACGGAGACTAGCCATCGGCACAGGAAGGGATTGTATTGCCCAAGTGTGTAACAAGTGCATCAGGTGTACTCTCTATTTCGTCACTTTCATAGTGCGATGGGACGGTGAACCGACACGACCGGAGGAAGATCAGGTGCAGAACCAACGGTATAACGTGCTTTCCGAGGCACGGGTTTGATATACCGCTAATTTCCTGACTCAGGGCATCTACTGAGAGTTTCTAGGCGGAAAATTTCAATAACTAATATTTTTCATGGCCCCGCCCTGACCCCAGATTCGAACCTGGGACCTCTTGATCTTTAGTCGGGTTTAAAACCACTAGACCAACGAAGCGGCTCGTTTTGCGCCAGTAGTAATTACATACCTATAGCCGTGGAAGGAAATGGGAGATCTCCCGCCGGGCGAAGTGTTCTGCCCGGGGAGCAGCCAACGCTCCGTGTGATAATTCGGTGCTATTCTATATATACTGTTTTACTTCGGAACTTTGATAGCGCGATTTAGGCTTCGATGTGTTTCGCTTGTCGCGCGACGACAGCACCGCCACATACCCGATCGCCGATCCGACGGGCAGTGACGTCAAAGGTACGAGACCACAGATTACCTCCTAACGTCTCCAACGTCCCAACCCTGTCCCATCACTATGATTCGGAGCATTCTAAGTTCAACCTTGAATTATCCAATCACAGCACATTTGACACGTCCCCCGCAACTCGAAATTTGGTGAAATCGAAACAGAACAAATATTCCATGATGCGGTATCTATTAGGAGGTAATCTGTGGTACGAGACGCATATTTATGTTACTGCAATCGTCAAACTTCCTGCCAAGCTCAACGTTTCAGGCGAATCCTTCCTACAACGCGAGATGTCCATGTTTAGAAAACTTACCTTAAAACTTAAACCTTTTTTTTAAGTTACCTTCACGCTAGTATTTTCTTATGTATCGTGAACAATTTTTACATACATAAATTGCACATGAAGAAACATTGAGACTTGGAGGAATTTTATCTATAGAATTGCTTTAAGTAGTGCGTGTATCGAACCCGCCCTTAATCACTAATGTTTTTATAAATCAATTAATCATGGTTACCCTTGTGCGTATCAGGATTTACATTCGTTTACCGCGCGAGTTAATGGAAAAGTGTTCTTCTTAGTCTGACAGTCAGTTACATTATTAACTTAGTCGTGTTATACGGTTACGGTTGTAATTTCATTCGCTTCAAGATGCGTAGTTTCCTATGTTTCTTAGAAAAGTTGTTGTTTCTAATAAAATTTCAAAATTATATTAGAAACAACAACTTTTCTAAGAAACATATTTCTAAGAAATAAAAGATATTGCAGTGTTTCGGCCACATAAGAGATTTCTTCACGACCTTTTTTATTTTATAAAATAAAGAAATAATAAATATTGTATTGAATAAAACCACTTATACGGTATTATCACGTTTAACTAACTTATTTTTATTTTTAATTCCCGACGTTTTGGGTTTCTTTATAGCACCCATGTTCACGGGGGAGACTGAGATGTTTCACGTCCCAATATCATAGTTAGCCTGACTACCTTCAGTTTCGAATATTAATTTTTGGTCCGATCTACGCAGATATTCTTCAAGATCGTAAGCTCGTTCTGATGTTGTGTAGATGATGTGAAATTTAAGAATTTTTTAAATAAATATTGTAATTCGTTTTGTGGCTGTTTAGGTAAATATAAAAATGTAAATAGGAAATGCCATGAAAACTTTTTTTTATATTTTAGATTTCACTTTAGATAATCCAGCCATCCATCTGTTAAGTGTTGTGATTATGGCAAATCTTTGATACAATGTCAAAAGTCCAGGGGCTGATACGTAAATAATAAGAAGATATTATAACTCTTGTTTTTTTAAGGTAAGCAATACGAAAACACGACGATTTTTAAACATTTTACGTAATGATGGTTTAAGTCGTTGACCGCCCGTAAAAAGATGATATATAACGTCAGCGGCCGTCATAAAACCTTCCATCATTTGCTATAAAAGTCCAATATAGCCCTGCCTTTTCATGGTATTAAAAATGTTTTACTGGTCCGAAGACGCCGGCAACCTTGCTACTCGGTTCCGTACTGAAAAAAACCCTAATTTCCTGCACCCTTTCATTTATAGCCCGGCAATCTGGGTGCCTTGTACCTTATTTATAGGGGTCCCGGGCGTTTGATGGGTAGGAGTCAGAATGCGTAATGATAAAGGTCATAAAAAGGTTGGTAACTGGCGACTGAACGTGCGACAGATTTGTCGCTGTACATACTAGCTAGTGTCAAATTCAAATTCAAATTGTTTATTGCATGTCACATTACAAATTTAAGATGGTACAATTTTGATAGGTATACATGTGACGCCCTGCAAGGGCATAGCAACACTAGAGGGCTAACTATTTTCGTATTATCAAAGTTTTAAACATAAATTACAAATTATCATATCAGTAAGACTAAAGTCGCCAAATATGTTTGCTCCACCATTGCAAAACCATGACAAAAATCCACCATTGACATTTAAGTATTGTTAGTATGCGTTTTCATTTTTAATCGAGGATAAATGTAGATGTTTATGGGCCAGCATCCACTTACCATCAGGTGGACTGTGTGCTCGTTTGTCACCCTTATTCTATACAAAAAGTAGTAAAATTAACTTAACTTTAGTTAAACTTTAATCAACTAGTACTAATAATACTCAAATATTAATGGTGGATTTTCTAATTAAAAAAGCAGAAAAATTTAGTGACTAGTCTTACGACACTAACTAATCTGCACAGCGACAAATCTGTCGCACGTTATGTTATAAAAGCTAAGCATATACAAGTCCCACTGAGACACAGGCTTCCTCAATTCTGAGAGGCTTATAATGCGACTAGTATTCGTATTTAATGTTAAATTATAAGAAATACATCCTCCTTTTTTATAATATATTATATAAATTAATATATCCATCATCCAGTAATATATGATATAAAATAATATATCCATCATCCAATACAGCCTATAAAAGTGTTCTGCTGATCACAGTCCTCCTTTTAGATTGGGGATATTTGCCATAGTTGCCACGATTTGCAGTCTGGTTGGCAACCGCAGTTTTTATGTTTGGTTGTTATTAAAAAGACGTTGCTGTCCATATACATAATATGTTTCCATTTGTCGCATTTTACGATATCCATGGATAATAGTAGTGGATATTCTTACATTGTCACTAAATGGATGCATGGTTGATAATATAATGAATGAGGTGGTCGTTTTAAGATGTTTCTGAAACTTAGTTTTGTAAAAATTAATTGCACAATATTGTTTTTCCATTGTCTAGTGTTACTTTGATAATAGTCGCGCTGCATTTCTTGCTGTTTGTCCCAAGACAGAGATTCTAAATTATAACTGTCAATAAGAACAATTTTAATCAACATTGAATAAATTTTTCTATTTCAGTCTATAACATTCTAGTTATTAATTACAATAGTACTCATAGTTGTAGTCGCCCTTACTTAACTCCAATAAAAATATAACGAGAACATTATCAATGCAGTCGAAATCAATTAGATACGCGTTATTAAGGATAACTCGAAAACAATTGGTCAGATCTTGATCAGATTTATATAGGACTACATGAAAACCACCTGTTTCCTAATAAAAAAGAATAATCAAAATCGGTTCATATAGAAAAAAGTTCACATAAAAATATTGTCGAATCGAAAACCTTTTTCAAGCCGGTTGAAAAATAGAAACAGCTTGTTATCAATTTCATTCCCAAGGGGTTTTACATATCATCGTACAAATTTATATCATACCGTAATATCAAATATTGTCATATACTCATTCACATATAATATCGCTTTTATATAGTTTAAAAAAATAAGTTTTGATAAGACTTCGTATATAATTCTAGAACTGTTATCAAAACGTAATATAAATTGTCGAACTCTCGTTAAAATATACGTTGTAGCAAATATCGTCGCCAGTCTGTTTTCCCCTATAGCCTACAATAGCCTACAGTCTGTATGCCAACATCAGATCGTCATGTAGACATTTTATGAGTCACCTCGGCCGTCCGAACGTCGCAATGGCGTGTTATCATGGTCCTCTTATTTCTTATACGATTGAGCCTTCCTTTTGATAGCCCCTTATCTTCCGGATTTCTGCATGAGACTATAACACGCAGTGAAGGTTTTGTTTTTCTAGTAGTTTAAGTTTTTTATTTTCTTAAGAAATACTAAATATCTTGATATTATCACCAAATATTATAAAAGAAAGCCGCTTTCTACCGCTGTTTGAATATTTAAGAAATTTTGAAGTAATTGATGAATTTGTATGCAGTTTTTATGTTCGGATTTAGGATCTTTTGAGAAAAGCTTCCATGTATCCATCTACATGAATTATCCTCGGAGGTACTCTGCATGATAGAATTCGTAAAGAAGATATCTGCAATAGAACCATAATCCAACAGCACTACAGTACATAAGTAAGTCCATAAGTAGTATCGGCCGGAAAAACCGCTGGCGACAGTAAATTCCACCGTACAGAATCAGTGTCTTCAAAGGTTGCAATGTCATTATTATTGGATAAAAAAGAGGCGTCACAAAAGTAAGTCGCTAGTCTTTGAATTAATAATTTTTAAAGTAAACAATAAAGTTACAACCATATATACCTCCCACTGCTGGGCACGGGCGTCTTCTCATTTCTGAAAGGGGTTAAGGGGCTAATAATATGCCGCGCTCGTACAATGCTCGTTGACCTTCTACAATCATTAAATAGAAGACTATCAAAAAATTACACATATATGTTATCAACGTTAAGTCACCTGACTTTCACGTGATTTCTGTTGATTTTATTAATTTTTAACCGACTTAAAAATATCTGTATTGGACGCGTATGTTTTTTATGTATTTTGGATTTAAATAACCTGGTGGAGCGTCGAACCTAAGGTTGCCGAAGTCTAATTCCCCGGTCGAACCTTAAACCTATTACGCGAGATATTAATCAAAGTGGACTGTATCTTCGAAATGCTTCTACGCTTATATAACGACGACTATAGTGCGCGGTACAATGCACTCGCTCTTCTCTAAAACGAACTATTATTTGCCAAATCGATGAAAGGAATCCTGCTTGATTAGGAGAAAACAAAATTGGAGCGGGTTACAACATAATTATATCAAGCAGGCAATATTATTACAAGTAGGAATATTCACTCACCGGGGTATTTCTTCTATGCTGTTGGGCACTATAGCTGCGACTTCTGGAACTTCTTCTGGACAGACACTCTGGAGAGAGGCGGTGCGCGACTATATCTCACACGAGGTGAGGCGGGTTTCCTGGAGCTCGACTGCTTCCAGGCTAAAGCATCTCGCGCGTGGCAGCTCTCACTATTTCCTAGGCGGTGTGGTTCCAACGACGAGCGCGGCGGGAAGAGGGTGCGCGTCGGTCGCGCGTGCCTTTTATACCTTCGGTTGCGATGATTACGTGATATTCTAGAATCATCTTCTTTCCCCCTCCCACCCCACCACCCCGATGTGTCGATAGGAGGGTAGGAATGATATCGTTTTGGAAAGGGATAAGCGATTTGGCAGCCTACCGTCAAAATAAATAAATACGAATGGTTTTCCGCGCAACCGTCTCCCCCCGCCCTTGAAGGATTTCCTTCAAAAAATAACTAAAACAACTAGAGCTAAGATCAAACTAACAAAATAACTAACTAACGCTAAGATTACCTAAATTCAACTACAATTTCTAATCTAGAAAGCTAATTTAAATTATGGAAGAGGCAGGGGGCACAAACGGACAACAGGACGCAGGTAAGACCCAACCGTGGTCTTAACGCGAGCTACCCTAATTACTCCGTCGGAACCGGGAAAGACCTCTTCGACAATTCCTAACGGCCAGTGGAGAGGCGGCGTATTCTCTTTGGTGAGCACAGCTACAGTTCCTACAGCTAAAGGCTCAGTTGCTGTGTTCCATTTTTGCCGAGACTGCATAGTATGCAAGTATTCCATCCTCCATCGTTTCCAAAACGATTGCACTAACCGGTCTAATAATTTGTGGCGTGCGGAAATGCTAAGTCTGTTCTCATCCATATCTACGGCGGGCAAATACTTTAAAGGCGTTAAATTTAAAAAATGTGCTGGAGTTAGAGCCAGCGGTTCCGAGGGGTCACTAGACAACGTACGACAAAGGCGGCGGCTATTCATTACGCATTCAATTTGAGCGAGCACCGTACTTAGCTCTTCGAAGGACAAAATTTGATCTCCTATTACTCGGTATAAGTGACTCTTTAGACTCTTAATATTAGTCTCCCAATTGCCCCCAAAATGACTCGCGGCTGGGACGTTCAGAGACCACTCGATGCGGTTCTCGGCTAGAATGTGAGCGAACTCCGAATTGTAATACTTGCTAGCTAAGAGCTCATGTAGTTCTGATAAAATACGTTTTGCACCGACGAGTTCGTACCGTTATCCGAATATAATTTACTTACAGGGCCACGGCGGGATAGAAATCTTTTAAATGCACCCATAAAGCCTGCTGTGCTTAGATCACCAACGAGTTCTATATGCACCGCTCGAGTAGTTAGACATACGAAAATGCAGACGTAAGCCTTTGTGGATCTTATACCACGCCCGCGAGTGAGCGTGACCTTAAACGGACCAGCGAAATCAGACCCGGTGTGCGTAAAGGGCTTTACTGATTGTATTACTCTACAAGATCTAAGTTCCGCCATTTCCGGAAAAGACGGCTTGGGGCGTGCCCGAAAGCAAGCTATACATCTGTGCACCCGATTGCGTATTAAATTACGTGCAGAAAGAATCCAATAATTCTGACGCAAGATCGACATCAGCAAGTCGGGGCCAGCGTGCGAATTCAATTTAGGATGGTAATCGACTAATAAATTCATGATATGGTCTTTGCGCGGTAAAACTATAGGGTGCCGTTGGTCGAAACTCAACTGCGAGTTGGACAAGCGTCCACCTACCCTTACAATCCCATCCTGTAAAAATGGCTTAAGGCGTTGAAAGGCGCGACTACAAGCTCTATTCGATTGTAATCTTGTAATTTCTTCAGAGAAGTGTGCACGTTGAAGTTCACGTAATACTAGCGACTCGGCATAGTTGTAATCGGACGCTAAGACATACGAACGTCGCGGTAAAAGCTTCGCGAATCGACAAACGTAAATTACGCTACGCAATAATTTCGACCAAGAGGACAAGCGGTTCGCCAAAGCAATGATTGGAGAAACCTCGCTCGAAACCTTCGCCACTAGAGCGGGTCTCTTCTCTTCCGGCGGTTGTGACACTGACGAAGGTTCGAAATCGGTTATTGGCCATTGCGCGGGATCCAAGTGAACCCAAGAAGGTCCGTGGAACCAAAGCGGGTGGTCCATTATTTGCATCGGGGTGAGTCCACGGGATAGACAATCGGCAGGGTATTCCGTACCGGACACGTGATAAAAGTTCCGCGTTTCTAACTCGTCTTGGATCTTGGCCACTCGGTTCGCGACAAACGTATCCCAACGGTGGGGTGAAGAATAAACCCAGCATAAGGCGACGGTGGAGTCGGAAAAGGCAAATATCCTTTCTATGTGAACTCTATCCCTACATGCGCTGATAACTGCGGTAAAAAGCTTAGTGAGTACTAATATTGCGCAAAGCTCTAAGCGCGCCAGAGAGACAACCTTACGGGGGGAGACTCTCGACTTAGAACTAATGAGGCTAATCGAATTTCTACCATTATTCTGAACGTGGAAATATACAACGCCCCCGTAAGCTTTCTCGCTGGCATCTGCAAACCCAACGACCGTTATGACGCTATTTCTATCGACGTTTATATGACGCGGTATTTTAATTTCTCTTAGTAAAGGAAGTTCCTCTCTAAAACGCTGCCACAACCGAACAATGCTGTCAGGCGGCGAGTCATCCCAATCGCATTCAAATAACCAAAGTTGTTTAATCAAAAGCTTAGCGTATAATACCACCGGAGCTACGAAACCCATGACGTCCCATAATCTAGCAACGCATGACACTGTTGTGCGCTTTGTGCATTTCTCTACGGGCGGATTTACCTTAAGGCTAAACACGTCGGACTCTGGTGACAAACACAGACCGAACACCTTGTGTGTATCAGAATCGTCGAATTCCTTTATCGCCGAAAGACGGTGTGATAGTGGGATTGTATCTAAAACCGGACGCGAATTACTAGTCCACTTGACAAGATCGAATTGACCCGATTTCATGAGCCTTATAACCTCGGCGGTGGTTAGGATGGCCTCCTCCACGCTATCGACCGAGTATACAAAATCATCCATATATAAACCGCTCTCAATTGCCCTCTTAGCTTTAGGGTAAGAGGGACCTTCATCGTGGGCGAGCTGTTTCACCGTGCGTAACGCATGAAATGGGCTCGACTTTAAACCAAAACAAACGCGGTTAAATTCAAACACCATTACTATGAATCTACGGTCGTATTCACGGACTCCTATGCAAAGAAACATCTGGCGAATATCGGCGGATAGTGCTACACTAAACAAACGAAAATTGGCTATTATATTAAATAAACTGCTCTGTAAATTTTGCCAACTATAGAGGATATCGTTAAGCGACAGGTGAGTGCTAGTTTTAGCACTAGCGTCGAGCACTACACGTAACTTAGATGTAAGTTTGTCCTCCCTTATGACCCCGTGGTGTGGTATGAAATACGACGGTGTGTCTTCGTAGTTATCTAATTTCGAAGCCACGAGTGATATGTAACCTTCTCTTATATATTCGTTAATGACGCCGTCATAAGCTTCTTTTAACTGGGGTAAAGCGAGCATTCTACGCTCCAAGCTGTAGAAACGTTTTTCCGCCATTTGACGCGAATCGCCGAGAGATAAAACATCTCCTTTAAAAGGTAGCGCTACACTATATCTACCGTCGCGATCACGAACGGTCGTGCGGACGTAAATTTCCTCGCATAATCTGTCATCTGAGCTAGCTATGGGTGGGACGTTCACCTCCTCCATCTCCCAAAATTTGCGGACTAACGACTCGAGCGGTTCGACAGCCATACCACAATAAGAGGTTGCCGAAATACACATGGGGGCGGAGCCAACGATGACATAGCCCAATACGGTTTCCAGTGCGTAAGGCGCGGTATGCGAGGAGTTGCCCCTGACCTTGTTATTTAGCAAAAGATGAGGGAAAAGCGATGCTCCAATGAGCATGTCTATGTTTCCAGGAACGGCGTAAGTGTCGTCCGCTAGAGTCAAATTTTTAAATTCAATCATTGCCGAGGTGTCAACCGAAATGGTTGGCAACCGTTCAGTTACCCTATCTACTACTAGCGCATTTATATCAAAGTTAACGTTACGATCTATCCGAGAATAAAATTTTAAATTTATATATCCCTGGGTAGCTTTACTAGTACCTCCGATGCCTTTGACTACAGGACATGAAAGTGACCTATTTATTACTAAGCCTAAGCGCTGACAACATTGTCGCGTTATAAAGCTATTTTGGGCCCGCTGTCCAGCAGTGCACGGACGCTTTGTTCGTTTCCACGCGAATCCCTAAGCAAAATACGCGCCGTACCCAGTAACACGGTTGAAGGAGGTTGTGCTCCCATATTCGCCAATGAGCACAGAGCGACATCAGCAGGTCGACCGCTAGAATCGTTAACTTTAGTAGGGGTGAATTCCTTATCCGCTTTACTTGACGCCGCTATGTTGCTATTTTCAAAATGTAATAGCGTGTGATGTTTCCTGGCGCACTTGCTACATACGGAATTCGAATTGCATTTTGCAACTAAATGCTTATCACTTAAGCAGTTCAGACATAGGTAGTTTATCTTTACTAATTTATAACGTTCGCTTGGTGAATATTTACGAAAAGTCGCACAATTATATAAATTACCGTGTTTATCTTTACATACGATGCAAGCATGCTGAAGTGATGCTGACATAGCGGTTACGTAAGTTAACGACCCTGCTATTTTAGATAGTTGAGTCTGTCTACGGTCGACGCACCTTTTAATCTTCTGCTTAACGTTCGGAGAGCGCTGCATCACCTTTATTTGATCTCGCACGAACGATGCTAATGAATGAAAGGAAGGCATCTCCGAGTTACGATGCTCCATTTCAAACGCACGCACGGTGTCGGGGTCTAATTTCTTTAGTGCAATATGGAGAAACACCACGTCCATAAGGTCATTAAATTTCAAATTCTTAAGTGCAGCCACCGATGCCACAAATTTATCTAAAAACTGCTCTAAGCCGTTGATGTTCGCGGATGATATAGGTTTAAGATCGAATATCTGGTTCAAATATTCGGAAGCTAACATTCTCCTATCTTAATATTTAGTTTTAAGCGTTTCGAATATTAACAAGTAATTGTTTGCTGTAGGTGTAAAACCCGAGCAAATTGACTGTGCTCTGCCACTAAGTTTACTAATTAAATAATATAATTTTTCAGCGTCCGATAACGATGGGTTATTGTGTATATTGTTTTGAAAACTACTGAAGAAGAAGGGCCATGTCTTAATATCACCATTGAATACCGGAATATCTATTGGCGGCACCTAATTGAGTCACGTGGACGTACCTGTATTTCCGGCTTTGCTTCGTTTTGAGATTGTAAGAGTTTCGCCGTTCTTTTCACGCGACACAACATATCTTCAACTGCTAGAAGCGGTTGGTAGTTCACTATGTATTTCGGGTCGATTTGTAATTCCAAATGATTAATTTGGTCTAATATTCTTTCGTAATCCGTCCGCAAAGAATCCACCGTTTCAATTTCATTCAAAAAAGTTTCCCGCACTGCTTCTACATTAATGTTCTTTATGTGCTCACTAATACTTTGTATACGTGAAAAAAGTATGTCCCTCTTGGCATAAAGCGTTTTAATTTTAATTTCATTTCCACTAACTGCCATTTTAAATTATTATAATCACAATTAATCTCACAACGCACAAATAATTGAGGATGGACACTCGGTATGCCGTATTACGTAATTAAATCGAGCACCTGTTACAGCGAGTCGAGGTGACGCGTTGCTCGCCAAACTCAATATTTTTATAAAAATTGTCGGGTAAGCGTACCAAACGGTTGCGATTACACTGTTTCAATTATTTAAGCGACTAATAAGCTTTAAATTTAAACCAAATACAAACACTATTTAAATGAATAATTCTGTTTGCGAGTACCTAACCAAAATTTAAATTTAAACGAACACTATTTAAGACTATTCCATAAATTAGAGTGAATTATCAAAATAATTAATTTAATAATTCGACCAGAAAATGGTTGAACGACTACTAAACACCAGTCCAAATCCTGCCGAAGGACCATAAAATGGTGGAGCGTCGAGCCTAAGGTTGCCGAAGTCTAATTCCCCCGGTCGAACCTTAAACCTATTACGCGAGATATTAATCAAAGTGGACTGTATCTTCGAAATGCTTCTACGCTTATATAACGACGACTATAGCGCGCGGTACAATGCACTCGCTCTTCCCTAAAACGAACTATTATTTGCCAAATCGATGAAAGGAATCCTGCTTGATTAAGAGAAAACAAAATTGGAGCGGGTTAAAACACAATTATATCAAGCAGGCAATATTATTAGGAATATTCACTCACCGGGGTGTTTCTTCTATGCTGTTGGGCACTATAGCTGCGACTTCTGGAACTTCTTCTGGACAGACACTCTGGAGACAGGCGGTGCGCGACTATATCTCACACGAGGTGAGGCGGGTTTTCTGGAGCTCGACTGCTTCCAGGCTAAAGCGGATGTACCAGCGGTGCGCGTGGACAAGAGCTCTTTAGGACACTATTATGCTAGCGGTGTGGTTCCAACGACGAGCGCGGCGGGAAGAGGGTGCGCGTCGGTCGCGCGTGCCTTTTATACCTTCGGTTGCGATGATTACGTGATATTCTAGAATCATCTTCTTTCCCCTCCCACCCCACCACCCCGATGTGTCGATAGGAGGGTAGGAATGATATCGTTTTGGAAAGGGATAAGCGATTTGGCAGCCTATTGTCAAAATAAATAAATACGAATGGTTTTCCGCGTAACCATAACCTTTTTTTAATTAAATAGATTATATTTCAAGGATTGATAAGTCATAAATTCATAAAAATTTATATAAATAATAAATCCAGAAGGGTGGAAAAATACGGAACGTAGTTTTAATGTAACTACACAAAATGTAAAAATAAAATAAATGTAAACGTAATATATAAGCCTACAACATGTAACATAATTATGTTTGAGAAAGTAGTATGTTCAGAATCCTTTACTGAATCGATTCCTATCATTTTTAATATAGGTAATTTTTTATCCTAAAAATAATTAAAACTACATAAATTACAGTCACACTAAATCTGTACAGTCAAAACAAACTGAAATGGACCGTAACTTAAGGCAATGAGACTTTTAAGAGTGCAGTTTTATTTGTATTATTACTAATTCTGTCATTCAATAAAAATAAAGAAAAATGAACTTTATTTCAAGCACGCTAAAGTGTTTGCGTCCGTGGATTTGTACTATGACCACAACATTCTTCCGGAATTAGTATATAATCAGTGCGTAAAATTTTTTAACTAAAAATCAGTGTATGTATTATGATTATAACATAAATTGGGGTGTCTGAGGGTGTGCGTTAATTACGTTACATATGTATATATATATATATATTGTATATATATATATATATATATATATATATATATATATATATATATATATATATATTATATTTTATTATTTTTAGTAATTTTAAAACAATTTTAATATTTTTTTTGTGAGTGTTTCCCTCAAAGTGAAAGTATGACAGTTCTGGTATGTTTAATATTGCAAATTCTTGTTACTCTATGAAGTTAATCTTTCTGTTTCAAATCATCTTATAGCTTATCAAGTAAGCAACGTGTATAAATATAGCGTTTGGATTCCTGACACAAATACACTGTAAAAATTTTTTAAGGCCTGTTCACATGTGTACTGTGCTATCAGGGATGCTGTACTGTATATTTTCGCCAATCTTAAGTATCGGAAAATAATTTAAAAAAAAACAATCGTATACGGCTCGATAGCTCCGTGGCTAAGCATTTGAACGCAGAGGCCTCGAGGTCCATTCCAACATACAGAAAAAGTGTTAAAATGTTGTAATTAATTGCTCCCGGTCCAGGTATTAGTCCATGAAGAATTTGTTGATGTTTTTTTATTTATAGGATAGGGCGACAAACGAGCACACATTCTACTTGATGGTAAGTGGTTGCTGTGGACCATAGACATCTGCATCTATCCTCAATTACGAATAAAAATGCAGATGCGTTGTCATCCATGAGGACTAAGATGGAATGCTTCGTTTCTAGTAAAAAGGGTCTCCGGTTCTCTACACTCACCATATGAAACACAGTAGCATTAAGCTATGATTATATTCTGTGAGAACGTGGTCCTTCCCCGGTCGAGCCTACCCATTCGTGCTACAACTATACTACTAATATAACTGCAGATTTACGATAAAAGAAATTTATGTCGTTATGGCAGCATTTCCTTTTTAAAGAAATTAATTGTAAACTATTATAGCAAACGTACAAATTGCTGTGTAGTTCGGCGCAATTGTTGGAATTAACAATATTTAGAAAGTTTAACCAATAGGTGAAATATTACGACGACATCATACAGAAGTGACATCATGCAGAAGTGAATGGAAGAGTCGGAAAGGGACGTCCTAGGCGGAAGTTTGTCGACCAAATTGGCGATATACTAAAAATGGGCCAAATTAAGAGTACCCTTAACCGACGAGCATGAATGCGTAGGTATATGGATGTGGAGGAGGCGAGAAAGGTATATCAGGATCGTGCTAAATGGAAGTCTGTAGTCTCTGCCTACCCCTCTGGGTGACAGGCGTGAGTGTTTATGTATGTATGTATGACATCATACATACAATATATAGTCCTATCAAATTGCAGCCTATAAAAAGTCCATGGCTAATTCGCCATAGATTGCCTCATAGAGGGATTTTTGTCATATTTGTTACGATCGGCGGACGGTTTTGTTGAAATGTATTTGTTGTTATTAGGAAGATACTGCTGCCCTTCTTTTGGTGTGTTTCTCTCTCTCGCCTCTTACTTTTGGGTAGTGGATATTATTACACCACCATTACTTGGACTTGGACACTTGGACACCACCATTACACGGTGAATACAAAAGGTGTATTACAGATCAGTGTGAGGTATGTTTCGCTTTGAAGCCCTTCGCAACATCCGTATTAGAGTCCAGCTGTGTGTTTATTGTATTATTGTAAATGAAGCACGAATGGGTCTGGCCTTATGCTGTAGCATCCAGTAGCATCCATTTATCATCAGTTAATTTGTCGTATAAAATAAAACTGACAATAGTCCTACTTCTACATATACGAAAAACGTCCCTACACTTGACCAGCTTTAAATTCGCAGTCTGGCTAAGAAAACTATCGTAATGTTTTCTTGATTCCGGCTGATATATCTCCAAAGCGTTGCCGTAAGCTATAGTATATACTTCGTTATTTTTAAACCCCGCTGTAATTTATTAAAAGGGACTTTTTAGCGAAATCCGCGCCCAAATTTACTTACACTTCCCTACTACGTTTGACAGAGTCCGCTGTGAATTTTAAAAGGTCACTTTAATTAAGCTAAGCGCGGATTTATGTCGTAACGGGTTGTACTTACTTTCAAAATATATTAATGCCTTTAGAATTTTCTTAAGTGATTTGTGTAGCACTTAAAGTTTTTTATTTTGAGATGGCGTTTTTCTATAAAATTGAAGTTTACATTTGTATATACATATATATATATATATATATATATATATATATACATATATATATATATATATAGTTTACATTTGTATATATATTGGCTCTTTATACCATTCAGACCGTAACACAGCGGTGCAGGTTTTGCTGTCTGTTCTTATCTAGACGGACTCCTAGACAAAAAAAAATAAACAAAAAAGGAGAGTATTTTTTGGAGAAGTAACCCTCTGCACATCAAATAAAAAAAGCTACTAAGCGGGTTTTTCGTTACTCTACATAATCAAAATTTGCACAAAACGATTGATATTTTTTATAAAGTTGCTAAGTCAAAGAAAAAGTATATGTAATAAGTATTTTACAGTATGCACAAACATATAATATATTTACAACAATAAAACGTTACGAAAGATACTATCAACGTTACCAGTAACATCAAAGTTACATAGAAGTAACGTTAAAGCGCGATTTTTAAGGTTATAAATAGATATAACTTGACATCAAAGCGAATTTTAAACATAGATACACAACCATGCCATGTATTAGTTATTCGTGCATAATACTGTAAGATGTGTACAATAAAAACTGATATTTACCTTTGAATTCGTCAAAATTCACAATTAAAATTCACTGACGAAAAACACGCGTGCACCTTTGACAGACTCCAGAGACGAGAAGATGCCATCTTTTCTTTTTTTTATTGTGATGTCTCAATACTTGGTGTTGCCTATGCAATTACAAAACACTACCAAACTGTGCTGCTATGATTTTTAAGGGAAAATTTTGGTAACATACAAACTAGTACATAGAAGCGAAAATATGAAACATCAGTTTAAATAGTAATAAATCTATAAAAAATGCGTTTTAAAGACACGCAAAGCACGATGTATGGAGTAGTTTAACATTGAGACATTTTAGGTAGTTACAAATTAATTAAATGTTCATTACAAAAAATATAAGTTTTATAGTGTAAGTGCCAAAAAGAAATCATGTTTCCCGTTAAATTTGGGGGTGTGGACGAATTTAACTCGCTGTATTTTTTTATGTACAACTTATATAATTTTAAGAATATGGTATAAGAGTTAAGAGATATATAACCCAATTAAAATACCTTCATTAAAATTTACGCACTATGTTTTTTATAAGCAATCAAAATATGAAAATATTTTTTCTTCAAAAAGTGGCAAAATCGACGGCCTTACCTAGAGATCCTTTACAATGTAAATAGTCGTTAAGCCTATTTCATTAATACAATCTTTAATACATCCCATCAAAATTTACTTGATGCTGGGATTCCATGTCTGCTTAAATGTATGTCTGGATAGGTTGGGACCACCTTCTTCCCTTTTTCTGCTCCCGAGCTTGCGTTGCCGTGTTACCATTAAGATATCATGCGTGTACCGCTTTGAATGGTATAGAGAGCATGTACTATAATTTTTACAAGCTGCGACGTTTTTATTCTTAGTTCTCAGAGGTGACAACACAATCTGTAGATTTCTATTTGAAGTTGGTGCACGTTCTTAGGCTGCAATAACCAATAATATCAGACAGTATCAGCACTGCGGCCATTTCAATTTATGAAAAACAAAATACAGACCGTAGAACAGAGAGAATACTTGGACTTATTTAAAACAGAAGCAACAAGTAGGTATAGAAATTCAATACTGGATTTAACTTGAGGTCACGTTTATTGTTGAGGTTTTACGACTGTCTTCCTTGCTTTGAGTTAGGTTGTATCGATTTCATTTATTTTTGATATTTCGATTGGTTCGAATTCATGGAACCATAACTGTGATCATTTGTTTACATCTAGTATATCTTTAATAAATAATGTTACTGTCACAATACCGTTTATAGTTTCTTATAACTAACATATATTGCTCGTGTTCTTTTAAATACTAGAGGGTTATTTGAAAAGAAGAAAAGTATTTATTGGTGGTTTAGCGCTACACAAGTGGGATAGAATAATTTAAAAAAATAGTATATAGGTATTAAATAAGACTTAAAAAAGAACTTAAACTACACGCATTGATCATGAGCTGTGATGATACTGATAAATATTATGTATACTGGTGATCCTGATCAGGATAACAGGATAAATTTATTGAATAAAGCTGTTTATACAGACTTTATCCTATTTAATAAACTTATTTTTGACTAGATTTTTACCCGCGGCTTTGCTTGCGTGGGATTGAATTTAGAAACATCGATAATACTATTTCGTACTAAATTTAGCAAAACTGGATCACTTGTAGAGACACGTCGGTATCTGTGTCTATATTGACAATATTATAGGCTACAGAAACACACAAGTTAATTTATCGGAATCGCATAAATATCACACGTCTGGCAACACGTTTTTTATATCGGGTGGATGTCGAGTAGACTTCAAAATTTCATAAATGTAGTTCTATTCACGGTGAACGTGTAAGAGGAACTTAATTCATGAAAAGGAGTAGAAATCTACATAACATGGGCAGCAGCTTCTCCTTGATCATAGTTCAAAATAATAAAAATATGCAGTTGCATATAGTTGCATACAGTTGCAACTGACATGCCAAGCGTGGCAACTATGGCAAATACAAAACTTATTTGGCAGTCTGTGGAGGAAATCCAATTGATGAATGGGAGTAGAAATAATATATTAGCCATGTAGAAGCGGCGAAAAAGGAACCACTACCCCATTTCGTTCCGAGGGTGTCCTGAGAGGCGACGGAGGGAAAATGAAACAGGAGATGGGTGGCATCTTCTTGATAACAGCGCAAGGTAATAAAAAGCTGAGGTTGCCAACCCGCTTGTCAAGCGTGAATACTTCTCCAAATACCCGGTCTATTGGACAAACAATGAGGGAAGCCTATGATCAGCAGTGAATAGCCCTATTAAAAGTGAAAACCTGTCCATCTTATGGCTGCGCGTAGACAGCGACGACCATCCCCGCGTCTACGAGTGCCTCCTACAGGTCCCATTGCATAATACCGAAACAGACCGACTCCTTAACCACGTCCAAATGGCTACAGATTCCGTGCTACAGCAGATCCCATCCGCAGAGATCGTGATCCTTGGCGATTTTAACGCCCACCACGCCGAATGGCTCGGTTCTCGTTTAACCGATTCGACTTTGCTTTGGCATATGGTCTGACACAACTGGTTACTGCGCCTACGCGGATTCCAGATGTGGAAGAGCATATTATACCTTCCCTGTTAGACCTTCTGCTGACCTCTCATCCGGAAGGATATAAGGTTTCCGTCGACGCGCCTTTAGGCCCGTTGAGCCATTATCTTGTCCGGAGTGTGGTGCCAATCACATTAACGTCACGGTTGCATTCTGCAGGCAGCCGCCATGTTTGGCACTATAGGCCGGCCGTTTGTGCCGTGAGGATGCTCAGGAGAGATCACCTCAACAACGAATGATGACTCAGGACGGCTTATACATGCTCAGCAGGAAGATCCGGACATCAAGCCGATTCTGGAATGGATGAAGGCCCGTGCTACTAAGCCTAAGTGGAGCGACGTCTCAGCGATGAGTTCGACCACAAGCTATTGGGCCGGTTGGGACAGCTTGCTGATTCAGGATGGAGTCCTGTGCCGTAAATGGGACAATGGTCGAGAAGACAGCTGTCGTTTGCAAATGATTGTCCCTAAAGCTAAAGTGCCGAATGTTCTACAGCTGTACCATAATGGTTGTTCAGGAGTCCATCTGGGAGTTAAACGAACTCTACTGAAGATCCGAGAACAGTTTTACTGGGTAAATTATCGTGACGATGTCGAGAATTGGTGTCGCACATGTGCAAGTTGTGCGGCTGTGAACGGACCTCAGACACGTAGTAGAGGAGCATCGAAATTGAACAATGTTGGTGCACCATGGGAAAGGACAGCCCTTAGAGAAAGGCGCAAGAGGGACTCCAAAGATCGTCCATGTGGATCGCCTGGCGCGTTACTATGGCGCCGATAATGCTCGGGACGAGCATGTCTTAGGTGGGGCAGTGTTGCGCGCCTAAGTAGCCTAAGTGCGCCATCTAGTGTCGGGGACCAGAGCGAGGAGGGCTTCCTAGAATATGTCAATCTTGACTTTCGACCAACAGCGTCATATAGTATCGAACAGAAGAATTAAGCTTTCTAGAAGCCCCATACTCGAAATTTCTGGGTCTGGTCGGTCGGCGCCCGTATCTACCGGAATATTATGGATGTTTCGGTGTAAAAGGTGTATTTAAAGGTGCTGCAAGACGCGATCGGGACAGTATTGCATTTGGCCAGACAAGCGAAGCTTCGGAGCGAAATAAAGTGAATCAGTGTGATTAATTATTAGTGTTTTAAGTTTTAATTGGTGTGAAGGAAATTAAAGTGTTAATTTTGGTAATTCAATCGGCAGTTTTTATTGTCACGAACCTCAAGCTCGTAACAATAGCATCACACTATAAGCAGGAGTGCTACCGGACCTGGGTGGACGCATCAACGTCTCGAGATGTAAACACCAGCGCTCGTAAAAAGAAGTATAATTCCGCCTCAGTCCTTCAAAAGAGTTATTGCCAAGGCAAGGTCTGAGCACATTGGCAGATTAGCGAGAAGCTAGTTCGCCTTCCTTCGAGAATCCGTGCACTCTGGTCTCTCGCCAAGGCTGTCAAAGAGAACATCTGTCAGTCATCTCTACCATCTCTGCACAGAGAGGATAACTCACTGGCCCTTACCGCAAATGAGAAAGCCTCACATGGAATACTGTTCTCATCTCTGGGCCGGGGTACCCCAGTGCCACGTGACCGCATTCAGTGCAGAGCAATTCGAATCGTCGACGACCGAGTGCTTTCTGATCGGCTCGATCCACTGGCGGTACGTTGGGATGTTGCACTCCTTTGCATCTTCTATGGTATTTACCATGGGGAGTGTTCTGAGGAATTGTTCGGATTAGTTCCAGCCGCCAAATTTCACGTACGCACATCGCGTAAAAATTCCCGATACCATCCTCAACATCTGGATGCTTTGCGGTGCACTACTATACGTTTTACTAGGAGTTTTCTTCCTCGTACAGCTTCTTTGTGGAATTTTTTACCACCGGCGACTTTTCCAGAACGATACGACTTAGGAACCTTCAAGAAAAGAGCTTACTCCTTTCTAAAAGGCTACTAATGCCACCATTCGTTTAGTCCATGTCGTTCCATCGTTATAGTAAGACTATTGAATGGCGGTATACTACCTCGTAGCCAGAATTGTAAGTAACCAGACCTGTAATAGGGCGTAACGTCAAGATGTAAGACATGTGTGATAGCCAATGCGTTTGTCAAGCGGGGGGGGGGGGCTACGGCGAGTTCTATCTTCATGAGAGAAAAATCGTACGTGGTAGAGCCACGCTGTAGCTATATTATGGTTGTTGCACGAATGGGTCGGCTCGACCGAGGAAGGACCACGCTCTCACGGAATACCAGTGTAGAATAAGAACGGAAGCAGCTTAATACTGCTGTGTTTCGTATGGTGAGTGTTGAGATATGGAGACCCTTTTTTACTGGTAACGAGGCATTCCATCTTAGTCCTCACGGGTGACAACGCATCTGTGATAAATGTAGATGTCTATGGGCCACAGCATCCACTGTGATGTACTGTGTGCTCGTTTGTCTATAAAAAAGAAGAATACATGTACACCAGTGGACTGTTATACGTATTTATAAAGAATTATCTATAGCAATACGATAATTATTTGTATCTTTTTGGTCATTTTGAAAATCATTCGTGTTTATTTGCCCACACATGCCTACAATAATTTGTTGCGTATTATTTTATTTATGCGTGTGTTAAAATAATAATAATAACACCCTTAATATGAAAATAAAGTGAAAATTCTACGAGCATATCTACATGACAAGACAAAGATAAGGAAGTGTCACACGGAGCGAGGGTGATTGAAGATAACGTCAGAGTTGCGTCTGTCAGCTCTGTGCATGTTACTATTTATTGAAAAGGGAATATGCCAAAGAAAAGGTAAGGGAAATCTTTGGAATACCACTCACAATAAATACCCGTTCATTTTGTATGTGGAAATGCCTTTTATTAAAATTTTCTTAAATATTTCTGTATGACATTCGTATATAATATTTGTATTAATTATATATATTTATTTATATATAGTCGTAGGTAAGCGACAAATCACAACAAGACTTTAAACTGTTTTTTTACGTGGTGTCGCCATACTTCAGCTATATTATGTTTGTAGTACGAATGAGTCGGCTTGATCGGCAAATGCCACTCTCTCAGAGAATACCAGCGTGAAATAGTAGCTTAATTCTGCTTTGTTTCGTATGGTGAGTGTATAAAACTGAGGTTCTTTATTACTTGGATTTAAGGCATTCCATCCTAGTCCTCAAGGCTCACAACGCATCTGCATTTTGGTTCGTAGCTGAGGATAGATGTCTATAGACCATCAGGTGGACTGTGTGTTCGTTTGTCACACTTATTCTATAAAAAAACGATTTGAACGCCACTATACTTTTTACTTTTCATCAACCCGTTAAAGACCGCCGTTGAATTTGAACCACTTCCGTTGTAAGGAGAATTTGAATTAATCGCCTCGCTTTTAAATTTATATCTTGCATATTTTTATGAAGTTAAATACAATTAGAAATATGTACTTAATTATCACTGAGATATGTAAAAGTTTATTGAGAAATAAATGTATTTTTATTTATTAATTATTTTAATTATATGTTATTATTAAGTATAAAAAATAAGTTATATACAATCGATACATAACTAATAGGTATATGTTGACTTTTATTAATATTAATAATTCACTGTTTTTTGTCTTATATCACCTATCATAAAATGTATTTTATTATTTTGGGACGGTCCCGTGATGCAATTCATGTACATGATGGATGCAGGTGTTTCAAGATCGTACTTTGTGATAATCGATTCGAACGCTTATGTTCAGCAGAAAACTTGTGATGGGCTGTAGTGATGATAATGATGTTGAAAGTACTCACGCAACATTGAATTTTGGCTTTACTTTTGCGTTGAATTTGCTTAGTTTTCGTGTCCTTATTTTGTAAATATGAGTACACATATAGTGTCGCAAATGATTACTCACAAATGGACAGTTATTGAAATGTCCTCGCAAGTGTCATAATGATTTTACGGTCTCCTTCATCTAGTTATTGACCGCAATACTAAGCAACAAAATGACCGGTGAACGATTTTGGAAGCTATATAGTTGGCATGCATTATGCCTTGGGCAACACAACACCCACAAAGAGGGGGACCCCTCATTAACCCGAAACAAAAAAAAAACGCAAAAAAAAAAAAAGCCCCACCCAAAAAAAAAAAAAAAAAGATTATATTTTAATTTATAAAATTAGCTCCTTTTCTACATAATAAGATATATAATTACAGAATACTATAATACATACATAATAGAACGGGGGATCGGGCGGGGCCCGCCTCTAAAATGCCACTAACACGTCAATTCTCACGTATGTGTTTTGACGTTACAATCGTTTTCAAATTTCGCATGAAAATGCCAAACTATTTACAAATAAATATGTATTAAAATCCGTCTGTCAAGACAGTGAATCGGGTTTGTAGTAGTTATTAACTGATAATAATATCTTTAAACGAGCAATTCTTGTATATATATATAATCGGAATCTCGGAAACGGCTCCAACGATTTTCATAAAATTTAGTGTCCAGGGAGTTTCGGGGGCAATAAATCGATCTAGCTAGGATTTATTTTTAGAAAATATCCTTTTGTCCGTGTCATGTCGGTCGGGCGTGATATCGGAGGTCCGTGGTTCGCGTCCCGTCTTGGGTCCGACATTTTTTTCCTTTTTTTTTCAAATTCCCTTCTTTTTGTGAGAAAATCTATTATTTCGAGCCCTTTTTTTTAGTAATTTTTAAAAATAAGAAAAATTTTAATTAAACTAATTGCACTCATGATTTTCATTCAAATAACCAGTTCATTTTTTTCTATTATGTCAATAAGATCAAAAAATATTATTCATGTAATTTGTATCTAAATGTAACTTAAAAAAAAACCGAGCAAAGCTCGGTCATCCGGGTACTAACTGATAATACGACGTAATTGCTTGTATGTGTGCTTCCGGCGACGCCTATTCTCATACAAAATAAGGTTGACAGCCATTCTATTGTGTGTTATTATATGTATATAATAATGAATAATATTAATTTTAAAATTTTTAATAGGAAAGATATACCTTAAATCTATATTGACTACCTCGTTGGTACAGTGGTCGTAAACACAATTGCAGATCCCGGGTTCGAATCCCGGATCGGGCCAAAATCAGTTATTGGGGTTTTCTGTCAAGAAGTTCTTAGTAGCAGCTCGGAGTTAGAAAGTTGGCAGTGTTTTATCCCCGTGCCTCGGAAAGCATGTAAAGCCATTGGTGCTGCGCCTGATGATCTCTCCAGTCGTGTTGAATTATCTTCCCGTTATAATAGTGAGGGAATAGGGAAAGCACTTGTGCTTGCGCATACTTTTTGGCACTATAATCCTGTCCCGAGCACGAGTTGAGACTGGAAGCCGTGACCGAAATTCGGTCTGGAAGACATCATTATACCTTATAGCGCCATTATTTGCTGCCGGATTGGTGATCGTCACATCAACAAAGTCAGTCATATAAGTCAGCGAACATTGCTTTTTGGATTTCTACTGTATCATGGAGGCAGTTTACAAACATAAATTGCACAAGGACAAACATCCAGACCCGGAACAATTATTCATAGGCCATACAAATACTTGTTTGCCACTGCGCCACGGAGCCGTCAAGAGTGAAACCTCACCCACACGGACTTGAGCTGAAAAAGAACATAATTTTAATTTGCAGTAAAGTAAAAAAAATAACGTTACAATCTAAATAAGGCAAACTTATAGATGTTATATTCGCACTGAATGTAGAAGTTGAGTGTTTAATCTTTTCGACCACGTAACGAGGCGTTACTTTCGGCATATACGAAAATCACTTGCTATTGTATCATTGTGCTAGATTGTACGAGAGTGTGGAAGCTTCATGCAAGCCTCTCGCAATGCAAACACACGAGCGCCGAGTTCACCTAAAGTACAAAACAGAGAAATTAACGCGACATTTAGAACTACCGACGCGAGCATCGCGTTATTTTACTTATCTGCTACTATAGGTGATACTTCGAGATCCTACAGAAGCTTCATACAAATGAAACTTCCGAATTCACTCTGTATGTGCCATACGCTCTTTACCCCGCACGCTCCGTTAAACGCTCTCCAATAACATAGTAAAAACAGAAAACGCTTTACCGTACGTATTCTGTCGTTACCAAATACGAACAAAAAACTCTTAAATTACTTCTCGTTAATGTCGGTCGATATCTCGGTGGATAAAGTAGATAGTGCGTATGGAGTTTCGTAATTTTGCTGTCCATTTATGGTTTTTGTCGCACAAACGACCTATGATGGACTCGTTTCGCAAATGATTGTCATTATGTCAGAATAGCCTCAATCAACAGCTCTTTCATGGTGTAATCTTAACGAACGTACAACTTGTTTGGTTTGCCTTATAATGAAACCATAGTAGGAATTTCTTTTACTCCATAATATCATTAGATGATCTGTTGCTTCTTTATTACAAAGCTTAGAATTATTCAGTATGTGGGTAGTTCTTTAAAGCAAGAGAATGACTATCGAGTACACAGCCCACTTAATAGTAAATGGATACTGTGGGCCATAATCATCATTATCATAACCCACTCAGCCACCTGCATCCATTGACTTCCTGCATGTCTTACTAGGCCGTCACTCCATCTAGTGAGGGGTCACACTCCACTTCGCCTACCGGTACGAGGCTGCTACTCGAGAACCTTTTTCCCCATGGGTTGTCGGTTCTTCGAGCTATATGGCTGACCCATTGCCACTTCGGCAAGTCCTAAAAAGCTCTTTAATTCGTCCTCCATGGTAGTACTACATCGGAGGCGTGGAGCAGAAGTGCGGTAGTCTTGTTCTTCAATAAATGCGACAACACTCCCTTGAAGAACTACAGACCTATTTCCTTTCTGAGCCGCGTCTACGTGCTGTTATCGAGAGTCATTACGAATCGTCTCGCATGCAGACTTGATGACTTCCAGCTTCTCGAACAATGCTGGTTTTCGAAAGGGCTTTAGTACCATAGACCACATACATACCCTACGGCAAATTGTATAGAAAACGGAGGAGTACAATCTGCCACTATGTATGTGGACTATAAGAAAGTCTTTGATTCCGTCGAAATTTGGGCCTTGCTTCAGCCCCTAAGCGGTGCCAAGTTGACTGGCGGTATATCGAAATGCCGAAGTGTTTGTAAAGTAGGGCTACGATGGCTATCCGAGTACAGAACCAGCGTAAGAAACCTATCCAACTAAAGAGATTTGTTATACAGGCTGACGTTATATCCTCGAAACTCTTCACTGCTGCATTTATTCTCGATTAAGAATCAAATTCAAACTCAAACATTTTATTGCGTTTATGTGGTTACATAAATAGTTCTTAGGTTTGAATCCAAATGTAGGTGCGTTGTTATCCGTGAGTACTAAGATGGAATGCCTCATTTCCAGTAAAAGGAGTCTCCGGTTCTCTACGCTCACACAACACTCGCTAACACAGCAGCATCGAGCTGCTGTACTAGCGACCCATTCTTGCTAAAATCATAGAATAGCTGCAGTATGGCTCAACCACGTGTAAAAACATTAGTTTTAGTTGTATTTCAACGTGCAAAGTCAGCAATGGACTGTGACAGGCTGTTGGAACTCACTCTACTTACTTAGAACTTAAAACAGTCCATAACAAGTTTGTAACTGAACGAAGGTTTTAAGAAGACTACAAAAGACGGTCTTGATCCATCTGTACCAAACATCATCGATTTCCAAATTTTCCATTTGCATATCTTACCGCGATCTGATGCGGGTGCTGTGAACTGTATATAAGATAAAATAAATTTTATGGATTTAAGCGCATTTTTTTTTTGCTTTTATTTTGAATTCAACGTTTTGAAGGCTTCTGCACAGGTGATTTCTGTCCCATGTAATCAATAAGATTTTGTTAACCATTAAAAATAGTACATTACAAGAAAACTTATCTCTATCTATTAAGAGCCATTTACTTCCTTCAAAAAGGTTCCTTCAAAAAGGTTTCTATATAATACTTCAAGGGTATTAGTGATCTGTCAGGCGTTTAAGTACCTCCAAACGTTTAGGACCCTCGAGAAGTGCTTCCGGTCGGAGGACCGTGACGTAGTAAGCACTTTGATTGATGTCGACACAAAATATTATATTAAAACCTCTACTTGCCCTATTTCAAAACGTAGCCGGTAAGATAATAACCGACATTTTGATCTTTGCTGCTGTTCTTAATGTATACCTCTGGTGGACATTTTTAATTTTGAACTTTCGTTAATTATAAACTAGAACGAGTTTCCGTATAATTTTATTTCTGAGAGGGTTTTTCAGCAGAGATTTCAAATGCCTTCAAAATATATTCTGACATGAATAAAATATTTCTGACATGAAGATTTCCTCAAGACTTGTCCCTTAACCGCTGAAAACGTGACGAATGTAATTAGTTATTAAAATTGCGATTAAAATTTCAGTCGATCACAGCTCGATCAAAGAAAGTGGGAGAATAATCAAAATATAGTAACAACGGACACGGTGGCAAGAAAAAAGCTTGCAAACATGTTTATAGGCGAATATTCTAAGTGTAGTAAATTAGATTTATAAATTTAATTCACTTACACCCTGGTACTGGTTCTTTGAGACCTTTACAGACTTATATGATATCTATGGAAAAAGACGGGCTTTGTGAAAAACGACTTGTGAATGACGGGCTTTGGCAAAAAGCTTTCAAAGCTAGTTATACAAAAATGACTTAAGTTTAATAAAATTTAATGATTTCTTACGTTTACGCAAATACTACACATTTGAATGAAACTAAGCTTTACAGATTTTATCGCGTATATTAACTTATTTTAAATTCCCGACTTTTCGAGTACTATATAGCAGGCATGGTCACGAGGGAACTAAGGTGTTTAACGTCCCAATTTCGTGGTCGACCTTCAGTTTAAAATTATTAATTTCTATGATTTGACCAAAAATTAATATACGCAAAAGTTACTACATGCGATATGTAATGAAAATTAGAGTATTTTATATTTAACAAAATAGTTTGAAAATTGTAGATTTAATATCCCAAATAATGCAACACTGCATATTTTCAAATACGAAGGAAATAGCAATATTGTAAACGAGGAGAGGGCGACATGGGATGCTTTCAAGATCTCATTATCTTCGATTCCCTGCCAAGTAACCGACACATTTAGCTGTTTACGCGTCACAAAATGATCTTAAATATATTCCATATGCTACTAGAATCTCGCCCGATCCGCCAACTATTCCGTAAATTCTAAATTCGTTCTTATGAAGTTTTTATTTTCGCTTTATCCCTTCACCCTAAACTTTGTGTGGGCGAAGCGTACACAGAACGTAATGTATACAATTTAAATCGTGCCCCCAAACTCGTAAACGCGAGTCCGGACTTATGGCGAGAAACCTTTTAGTTTTTATAGTGGTTATGTTTTGAATAAGTTGCAATTTGAGTTTGATGGCGTACGTTTCTATTATTTGAACAGGTCATAGTATGGGGTTCGATTTTCAAGAATGTGATTTTTACGGCGTGTCTAAACTGCAAGGCACCATAACTAGTAGGTATAAAGTAAAGTAAAAAGTAAAGTTACAGCCTATATACGTCCCACTGCTGGGCACAGGCCTCCCCTCATTTCTGAGAGCGTTTTAGGGCAAGGAAGTGTCCGCCGCGCTGCCCCAATGCGTGTTGACGAACTTCACATGTCTTCCTTCACCGCCGAGCACGTGGTAAATCAGCACTTAAAATTACAATTAACAAGTTTATTGGTGCCGGCGGGGACTAATAGGTACCTATAATCTCACAGAATACTCGCGTCAAATAGCAGTTCAATGATGTTGAGTTATGTATGGTGACTGTAGAGAACCGGAGACCCCTTTTACTAGAAACGTGACATTTCATCTTAGTCCTCAGGGGTGGTGAAAGATGTATATGTTAATGGGTCACAGCATCCACTTACCACCAGGTGGACTATGTGTTCGTTTGCCACCCTTAATCTATATAAAAAAAACTAGTTTTATATCATATAATGATATAAAATCTGTTAAATTAGTTTAATTTGCATAGTGTTCGGTTAAATATAAGAAGTCATTAAGTTTTATTATAATCGGTTCAGCCATTTTGAAGATAAGCTTGCACAGACGGACCGACATACAGACTAAAATTTAAAAATGGTTACGTCTTGCCAGAAAATGTTCAGTATAAGGCAATTATTTCAATAACACAGATACACTTCTATTTCATTTGTATGGTGCTTAAGGTGATGTGGGCGACAAAAGCAGATTTTTCACTCTTTATAGGTGCGCAGAAAAGCAATTTTTGTCATTAAAAACTACGAATCCACATTTTTTTTTAATTCATTATGAAAGTTAAAGATTTTTCTTAGTAAATTATGTTAGCCAAAACACAATTGACACATTTTGTTTCGATAGAAAAAGATCGCAAAGTTTCCTCAAAATCTACAATTTTAGATACGGTCCAATAAGTGAAAAAGCTGTTTGATTCGTTTGTAATAAAATAAATTTCAATTAAATCCAGGCCATGTGTTCACCAGTAAATATGTGAGTGAATTATGGATTTTTTTTCACTAAAAGAGTATATATAATTTTAAAAGAAATATCAAATAAATATTGTGCGATTAAATAGCGCGCGGGCCGACCAAACAGTATAAAGCGTGAAAAATCTGCTTTTGGCGCCCACTTCACCTTAAGGTAAAATTGTCCTATAATGAGTGAAGTCCAAGCAGACTTAGTAAAGAATGTCGTAGCTAAATTTTGAAATTATAGTATTGTATTTTATGGTTCCGTAATTGCATATTTTTAACCGACTTCAAAAAGGATTTAAGAAGGAGGGTATTTAATTCGACTGTATGTTTTTATGTGTGTTACCTCAGAACTTTTTTCTGGGTGAACAGATTTTGATGATCCTTTTTTTAATTTGATAGCTGGTCCTTCTCGTGTGATCCCATATAAATTTGATCAAGATCTGACTAATTGATTTCTAATAAATTGATTCGGTCATATTGAAGTCGGTTGAACAAAATTTTTAATTTTACTACTTGTGTTTCATAATTTCGATAAACTATTATCTTCTTCTTTTTTCCATCAGTCTTTAACAGCACACTACTGGATATGGGCGAAGGATTTGTCCAAATCGCCACACTTGTTAGGCGGCTTGGCGATTACAGTATCAGTATGTGCTGCATATTTAACACTGCTAGCTGGCGACTGATCATTTTGCGCCTATCGTTAGTAAGATGGTTATTCCGCCATCTGTCTGCAGACATGAGGCGTTTGTAGCATAACCCATAGTCGCCTGTTTCGACACGCACAATGTGTTGATGGATCTGATGTACTGGTCATTTCTAATTATGTGCACGATCGTATATCATTATTAAATTTTTAAATTCAGCTTATAGATTTATAATAAAACAAATTGTTCCTAATACGCCATCTCGTCTCGTCATTTAATATAGATTATGAAATTAATTTGTTCTAATGCGACGTTTCTGTGGTTACTTAAGGACACCTATAGGACGAATATATTATTATGCGCAATTTTTTTTGTAGAAACATTTATAAATTATCATAATTAGGCTAAATTTTTTATATTTAAATCTGCTCATTATTCTCATGGAGCCGTGGTAGCTCAGATGGTTAGCGCTCGCTGTAAATTTCACAGTACGCGAGCAAACCGGGTTCGATCCACGCCGGCACCAATGAAATTGTTAATTGCAATTTTAAGTACTGATTTACCACGTGCTCAGCGGTGAAGGAAAACATCGTGAGGAAACCTGCATGTCAGAGAAATAAATAAAAAAAATATATTTCGAAGACATCTGCTGCCTTATTAATAAAAATTGCTTATTCCAAGCTTAATTCGAAGTTAAACTTGGACTAGCTAATCTCAGAGTAACTGACTATTTACTTCGTTATTACAATGTTATTAATAAGCATGGAGTAACCTCGGACTAACTGTATCCATGAACTCTAAATTTGCATTTGACACAAACTGGAACAAAGCACTCAAAACTTCTTTAATATGAAGTAATAGATTGAGGTGATTGTATTGAATCTGAGAAAATAACTAAGTACCTATACGGTAGAGATGGGCTAGCTAGGTGCTATAAAACTTACTTGAACATTTATTGAACTGTATCCTTTCCTGTTTATGTAGTATTGTCCGATGTTTCCAGCGACTTTCGGGATTAGAATATGTAGCAATCAATAGCCCCAATCACTTCTCTAAATCCATATAATGAATAAAAACCTGCAATCACTTTGTTCTGATCCACATCACTTCTTGTCATTTTAATCCATTATGCTGTTTTCCTTACTAGTGCTTACAACTTATGAATTTAACACGGGCACCAATGCGTGTAAACGTACGTAAAGTTTTACAAAATATCAAAATACGCGACTAGTCTATGCTTACTCAGTCGTTAAACTAGGTACCGCCAAAGATTAACTTTTATTCCGAGAGTAGATTCGGATTAGTTTACTCCCTCCTTACTCTATGTTTATTAATACTGAAATTAGATAATTTAAGCTTTAAACTAGGAGTAAAGTTAATCTTGCTCAAGTCGGTGTTTATTAATAGGGCTGGTGAAGTTTGCCAACACGCATTGGGGCAGCGCGGCGGACAATTCTTTGCCCTAAAACCCTCTCAGAAATGAGCGGAGGCCTGTGCCCAGCAGTGGGACGTATATAGGCTGTAACTTTACTTTTACTTACTTTTATTATTCTCATATTTTATTTTTAGGTTTCACATCAAAGTCAAAGTGATATTAATTCGTCCATTTTAAACTCTCGCGTGCTCAGAAATTATGAACGACTCTTATTATAATTTAAATAAATATATTTGTAATTTAAATGTTATATTAATAAGTTTTGTGAAACATACATTTAGTATATTTTTATATTTGACATAGTTACCTTTTCAAATATTCAGAAAAAAATGTAATTGTGATATAAGATTATGTAATATTATATTAAATAAGTAAATATAATATACAAAATAAATGACAAAATTTAAAAATTGTACTCGATATAATTTACCCATTTAACAATACAATCTATTATTACTCTACCTATGTTTATTCTATGATAAAAATCTACCGCGCGAACACAGAGTAGCGCACATTTTTTGTTTTTGAAATAGCTGTTCTAGTACGTAAGTACATATTACACTTCAATGAGTAGGCCGCAAGTTTTTAAACCGACTGAGCTGTAAATGCTAATAGTCTGTTAGCTAAGGCTTCAATAAAAAACGATGTCTGTGATACTGTATAAGTACATACAATCACACGCAGATATCAATGATTATTATGGAGGAGTTTTTACATTAGTTTTTGTTAATCTTTTATTTTTTTTAAAGAAGGTTTTATAAAATTATTATAATGCCACCCCCATTGTATTTACATTATTTTTATCTTCTTTTAAGTCCAACTTGGAGCATCCGACATCTAATCTATTTACATTATATTTATTGCAAAAATTTGCTCCTTCAGCCTCGATACGAACACAGTCCACCAAAATATGCAATACATCCTCTAATTGGCCACATTCTACACAGTTCAGGGATTCAACCTTTCTCATCAAAAAAGCAAAGCTATTCATTGGTATGTGTCCCGATCGAAGTCTCAGAGTTGGCCCTATCTACCCATGAAGAACTGGAGATATTTGGTTGAATAGTTTTGTACCATATTGCTTTTGTTAGAGATCTCACATTAAAGTATTCTTTCCACAAACTGAAACATTTTTCTTTCACAAAGTCTGAAAAATAAGGTAAACAATGCAGTAAAATAAAGGAAAAATTCTGTCAAAGGAAGCTTCCTTTGCTAGTCTATCCTCCACTTCATTACCTACTAGGCCGGAAATAGGAAATATGAACAGGAATCCATTGTAACACAACAATTATTTTTTTTTTTTGGTTAAACCATCAACACACTTCAAAACACTGTAGGCTGTCGGTGTTCCTCAAAAATTTGAGGTACAACGAGCCTAGTATTGCAGAGAACTCTTAGAGTCTGTCAAAATAACATACGGGTATTTGTGTTGAGTAATGCAATGTACGATACAGCTTTTTTAAATAGCTCTCAGTTCAGCATACATTATTGAAACGTTAGAATTAATTTTGAATTTCATTGATGTGTTTAACTAAGGGTCAAAGATGCAGCACCTATATTATTATTATTATCTCTAGATGCATCGGTGTAAGTTTTATAAGATTGCAAATATTTATCATCAATAAATTTTCAACATATTTGTCTCAGAACCACATTGCCGGAGCCGTGTTTAGGTTTTTCAGTTGTTTCAATAAGAAGAAATTTATTTTATTTATTTTTATTTTATTTATTTAGAAAAACAACAGCTTTAAACTATTAAAATTTACAACAGATCGGATTATCTTAACATAAGCCTTATTACAGGTTTCCCTATATTATCTAAACATAATTTAAAAGAATGAGCGACGATTCCTTATACTACTATAAACATTGTATATACAACAACATAATGTGTGTGTGTGTGTGTGTGCGTGCGTGCGTGCGTGCGTGCGTGCGTGTGTGCGTGCGTGCGTGCGTGCGTGCGTGCGTGCGTGCGTGCGTGCGTGAGTGCGTGCGAGCGTGCGTGCGTGCGTGCGTGCGTGCGTGCGTGCGTGCGTGCGTGAGTGCGTGCGTGCGTGCGTGCGTGTGTGTGTGTGTGTGTGCTCGTATATTTGATCTGAGTTAATACCTTAATCATGAATAACTATTGAAGAGATTTTTTGCATACTTCAGTTTTATAGTTTTCTCTTTTTTTCGTAAAAATATCAATATTGTCAAAAAAATTATTATAGGTGCAACACATCCGGTTTATTGGTGAGTTTTTGGTATATTTCGTATGAGAGTGAGAGATGAAAAATAATTTAGTGTGTCTAGTATGATATATGGGTGTGGAGAAATTGATAAGTCCAAGTAAATGCGAATTATCTAGGCGGCCGTGAATGAGATCATATAATGTCATTTGATCAAGCAATTTTCTTCTGTCTGCTAATGAAAGGAATTTATAGAATATACATCTTTCTTTGTATGTTTGATGTTGTTCTTTAATTTTGTAGTCCATAAACGTCAAAAAATTATTTTTGCAATACTTTAATACCAGAAAAATCCACATTGCTAACCAATTAGTTATATCAATAAATAGGAAACAGTTGGCCTTCATAAATTGCAGTGCCCTTGCATGGCATATTTCATATCTGTTGTTTTAATTATTGTTTATCTCTACAAATAAATAAAATTGAAGTGTCTGTTAACGTCAAAATAACAGCTGTTTTAAGAAATGAATATGAAATTATATACGGTATTCGTAACAAAACACAATCATATACGGTATTTGTAACAAAACACAATTATATACGGTATTTGTAACAAAACACAATTTTTTAAATTTTTTCTGTGAGATACCCGTATCTCTGAAACAGCTGACCGACTGAGGGAACTTTCACTGGGAAGTATAATATAATGAATTACTAAAAATATTCTATGCGGAGCCGTAGTAGCTCAGATGGTTAACGCTCGCTGTAAATATAACAGAACGCGAGTAACCCGGGTTCGATCCCCGCCCGCACCAATGAAATTGTTAATTGCAATTTTAAGTGCTCATTTACCACAAGCTCGGCGGTGAAGGAAAACATCGTGAGGAACCCTGCATGTCTGAGAAATAAGGAAAAAAATATCGAAAACATGTGAAGTTCGCCAACCCGCATTAGGGCAGCGCGGCAGACACTTCCTTGCCCTAAAACCCTCTCAGAAATGAGGGGAGGTCTGTGCCCAGCAGTGGGACGTATATAGGCTGTAACTTTACTTTACTTTACTTATTCTATGCGAACGAAGTCGCGGACACAACTAGTCATCTTATATTTGCAAGTATTGTGACACGCAATAAATATTCGAATTTGTATATCTGACTTACGAGATGGTATAACATCAAGATGGTATAACACTTGTTGCACAAAAGTGGTAACTATGGCAAATATATATCCCTTTAGGACAATTTATGGAAGGGGCCTATATTTAGCAATGGAATTTATTCAGGCTGCAATAAATAAATAATAAATAACGCCCACTGAGCGCGGCCATATTTGTTAAAATTCTATAAAATAAATTTACATAATTCATACCTTAAGTCTTGTAAACGCTGTTTTTATATTATCTTGAATACAACTTACTGCTGAATATTTTGAAGTTAAACCGTAACATTACATATTATATTCACGGTTTCCATCTTGGAATGTCGTTGAAATACTACGTTTTGGGAGTATTCAAGAAACTTCAGATGTTTTCAAAACGGGAGGCAAAAGATAAATTGTAAATTTAAATAATTGGCTACAAACCATTATGTACATCCAAACTTGAGCAACGGTAGCCGAGAATAATTAAAATATTATCAGAGTACTCAAAAAGGTACATTTGGTATTCTGTTAAACAAGGTTTCTGTCCAAATCATAAGCGACTCGACTGCGAACAAGAATTAGAATTATTTGAACTTGAATGAGAACTACACTAAATATTTTTTTGTATGATTTAACTTTGAAAAAAAAATGTCCCGCGGTGTTTCTTGCTGGTTCTTACCAAGACATAGGTTTTTTACCATGGTTAAAAGTAAAAAAAAATACTTAAAAAAATGACTCGCACTCTATATTTAATTAAAATAATTCTGTTTTATTCTATTCATGCATATATACAGGTCAAGGTAATAAGTGTGTTAAAAATACCACATATGCTGTTCGAGGACCATGTTAAGGGTCCAAGGACTAACGTGAAATACTTCAAAAATCTGTTATTAAACCGGCTCTCTTAATAGGTGTGAAGTTGATAGCAATCCAAACGAACTTCTAGCGCCTAATAAGTTCCAGTACCTATCTAGTAATTTCATGTAATCACCACGTTGAACCAACTAATTGTCGACTTGGCGACGATAGCCATAGAACGTATAGTGATATTGGTTGATGGATTTTAAGCCTGGGCACGTAAACAACAGTACTACGATACTGCACAATCACGGTTTCATTTTTTGTTTTAACGGACAAGGAAACAGACTAGCTAACCTCACGGTTCCAAATAAGTGGTAAAGACTTTAAAGGGGTGTAGACCGTGTTTTGTGACAATTTTATGGAACTCGTTATAGTTATGGAAACTTTAAACTGCTGTGATATTAATGATATTTTTTTAATTTTGTCTTGATGATTTTTATTTTTTCTGTGGATACAAAGCTACGGCGAAACTTGCTGTCCATAGCTAAAATATTTTCTGTTGTTGATTGACAATTTTTCCTACATTTTTCACGATCATATGAGCATTATGAGTCATACACTTTTGATTTTCCAAATTTTTTTTCATTCGCGTTTGACATAAAATTATCGGAAAATTAGAATTAGTAGTAATAAGGTTATCAGAGGAAATTTGTATGTATTTAAAATACTTTACAAAAAATGACGTAAAACATGAGCGCTTAAGGCATGCACATTGGGATTTACCAAAAGTTTTTTTTTAATTTTATGTCTTAAGAATTCATATTTTCTCTCTGGATATGAAGCTACGGCGTAATTCGCTGTCCGTAGCCAATGGGCTACAGTAGTTTACCTATCGCTCGTAACTTATACGTAGCATATACTGAGGCCTTTTCGTAAACTTTCTCAACTGCTTCCTCGGGAGTGATAGTCTGAGTTGAGTAATTTCTGCTAATGACATTTTGTGTAGACCGAGCGTAGTTAACCTTACGCATTATGCGATAGTTTAATACATACGATGTCTCACTCATACATAGGTCGTTGTAAGGCACTGTTTTGAGTTAGTTAAGTGATAACACGTTATACGAGTAGTTGAACAGATGAGGTCCAAATATTAACGTCCTATTATTATTCTTCCTTTTTTAGTTTGTCACAAAACATGTTGAGTTTCTGATGGGTCTATCATTTTTTTTTTCTCAAACCTTTTTGTTTTATGTTTTGAAAGTAAAAAAGACGCTTATATTTTCGAGATTTCTGAGGGATCTAAAGAAAAGTGGTAAGATATATTTCACAAATAATTTAGACGTATGTAAAAGTGTGAGTGTTAAAGACTAAAGGTTAATTCTTTAAAAATATATTCATAGAATACTATAATACACAATAGAATGGCTGTCAACCCTATTTTGTACGAGGATAGGCGTCGCCGGGAGCACACACACAAGCAATAACGACGTATTATCACTACTACAAACCCGATTCGCTGTGTTGACAGACATATTTTAATACATATTTATTTGTAAATAGCGTGCAAATTGGCATTTTCTAAACAATTTGCATGGGAAATTTGGAAATGATTGTAATGTTAAAACACATTTCGTGTTGACATTTATACATGTGAATTGACATGTTAGTGACATTTTAGTGGCTACACGGGCTCCGCCCACTCCCCCGTTCTATTAAGTATGTATTATAGTATTCTATGAATATACTAGTAATCTCTATAAATAAAAATAGGTTGCTGTCCATTAGACTCGCTAAAACTCGAAAACGGCTCGAACGATTTTGATGAAATTTTGTGTGTGCGTTTGAGTGGGTCCCATACGTAGCATATTCTGAGGCCTTTTCGTAAACTTTCTCAACTGCTTCCTCGGGAGTGATAGCCTGAGTTGAGTAATTCCTGCTAATGACACCCTGGATGGTTTAGATTCACAGTTAGACCCGCTATGTGGAGCTGTTTTTGAGATCTATAAATTACCGGTGCCGGGGCGGATCGCTTGTAAAGAATAAATAATATAATTTTTGAATATATAGTTTCATATGGCATGTCCATCGAAGTTCTACGGACTGAAGGAGTTGGTCGTCTCGTGAGAAAAGACAGACACGAAGGTTTGTCTCGACAAAGCCGACAATATTATAATGGCGGTCAATTTACATATTGATAATTGTAACAGATTGCGCAGCGCCAGGCGGATTGAATTCATTTGTATAATTTGTCGGCATAATAATGATTCTCTTTGATTTGCATTCATTCCTTTTGTTCTTTACAAATTTTGAATGTTTAGCTTCGTTTCATCTATTTAAAATAATCTTAGATATTTAACCGATTTTATAAAAGGACTAGGTTTACAATTCGGCTTTATGTCTTCGTCCATTGTGAACCGATTTCGTTGATTCTTTTTTATTATACATATAGGTTATACTTCGGGGGTAGGACAAATCGTCTCATATGAATAGAAGAAAAAAACATAAGGAAAAAAAACGGGAACAAAGTTTTTTATTGTATTGACATTGAGGTTATGATATCTACTTAGCACTCAAGAGAGTAGCGTTATGTTTTAATCGTATTTGAATCTTTTTCGTCATTATGGATACGTTAAAAATTCGAGTATTTATGGAATATGGGTACCGTCGTGGCAGCAACGTGGTACAAGTAGCACACAACATCAACTACGTTTACGGAGTGAATAATGCAAACGAATACACTACCTATTATTGGTTTGCCCGCTTCCATTCCGGAAATTACGACCTGAAAAATGAACCTCGTGGTCGTCCGAAAACTTTCGTCGACACTGACGAATTAAAGTCGATTGTGAAAGCTGATGATACTCTATAGACGGCTGAATTAGCAGCAGCTTCAGACCTTATCATCAGAACAATGTTGGTTCATTTGAGTTAAATTGGCAAAAGTGCCTTGCACTGCTCAATTGGCACACAAAACGAAGGAATTTTGAACCGCATTGTTACCTGCGACTAAAAATGGTTTCTGTTTGACAATCGCAAGCGCTTTGCAAGTTGTTTGGATCTTGATTCAGCACCTAAACAACTCCCTAAACGAAAACTTACCCCTAGAAAAGAAATGGTCTCTGTTTGATGGTCTAGCGCCAGTGTGATTCATCACAGCTTCTTAACAAACGGGATGAGCATAAGTACTGTGAAGAACTAAACACAACGATGGAGAAGCTTGCACGTCTCCAATCAGCTTTGGTCAATCGCTCGTCCCCGCTGCTCTTGAAAAATAACACGCGACCACATACTACACAACAGACGGTCTCCAAGTTACAAGAGCTAGGGTCGGAAGATCTCCGTCATCCGCCGTATTCACTAAACCTGGCGCCTACAGACTTCTACTTCTTCAGAATATGGATAACTTTTCGGCGGGAAACAATCTCAATACACGAGAGACAGAACGAAATGTCTTTGAAGAATTTGTTGCCTCCGTCCAGCTGATTTCTACAAGAAGGGCGTAAATAAACTGCCACTGCGTTAACAAATATGCGTCGATTGCACTTTTTTTGATAGTAATAAAAAATATAGTAAATAATTACGTTAAATTATTTCATAAAAAAACGGCAATTTCATAGGTAAATACCTAATGTGACGGATTCTATTCTATATCTAAAATAATACCTAGCATCGATATATGTCACAAGTCTTATATTGACTTTAAAATAAAACTTACCGATAATTTATCGTTCAGTTTGTTATTATATTAATATTTTGCCTATTTGATCACAATGTATTTTATTTTATATTTTCTTTAAAAATATGCATACTCTTGAAGAGAGTTGGAAATAAAATACATCGTATAATATTTATCATGTTCTCTTGGTATAATTAGTTCTGTTTTTTTTTTAAATATTTTTTTTATTTAGGTACATATATAGTTTATTTGCATAATTTCTCAATGTATGACGCAGACACACACACACACATAATATGTATTCGTACATTTAAATTAATCCATAATCAAGTTTGCATGACTCAATCTGAGAATGTTATGTACACTTTTTGTGTAAAAATGTGTGTTTGAAAAATGTCATATATGTGTATTGCAAGTGTACTTGTTAAATAAATAAATAAATAACTTATACTACAAGGTCCAAACGGAGCCGTGTAGCGCTAATGGGAAAAGATTACAAATTAATAAAGTTTAAATAACTTTAACCCAGTCTCAGCAACACAGATTAGATACAGAAACACTTGACATTAAATACAGTAGAAGTCCGATAATCCGGCACGTTCGGGACCGGCTCGGTGCCGGTCTAACGAAAATTCCGGTCTATCGGGTGGTAATTATAAGAACAATTAGGTTAATAATTAAACTACAAATACACTATGCAAATATGTATGTATGTACATACAACAAAGTTTATTTTACATTTCATATACATAATGTATGTACACGTACTGTAAAATATATTTCACTTAGATTTAAAAAGTCACGAATGTCTTTTTGTTTTCTTGACTTGTGTAACAGCAAAAATGGTCTTATTATAGGATATGAACCAGAACCTATAAACCTAAAACTAATCACCTAGCCACGTGATTTTCATTGTTGTTAAACAGATAAATAGACTGGAGATAAATGGATCTAATGGAAGTGAATTGCGTTGCGATTGCTTTAGTCCCTAATTGATTCAATCGAAAAACTTTGGCTTAAGGTAATTCAATGGACAGCGAAATTTTATTCGAGGCACTATTGTAATTTTACATTTATTATATTACTACTAAGATTTTTTTTATAAAAAGTTTGGCTTAAGGTAATTTAATAAAACAGCGTAATTTTATTCAAGGCACTATTGTAGTTTTACATTTAGTATGTAACTACTAAGATTTTTTATAAAAAGTTTGGCTTAAGGTAATTTAATAAAACAGCGAAATTTTATTTAAGGCACTATTGTAATTTTACATTTAGTATGTATCTACTAAGATTTTTTTATAAAAAGTTTGGCTTAAGGTAATTTAATAAAACAGCGAAATTTTATTTAAGACACTATCGTAATTTTACATTTAGTATGTAACTACTAAGATTTTTTTTTAAAAAGTTTGGCTTAAGGTAATTTAATAAAACAGCGAAATTTTATTTAAGGCAGTATTGTAATTTTGAATTTCATATATTGCTATTAAGATTTTTTATTTAAATAATAATATTGTTCTATTGAAAAACAATCATAACACACGAACTGAATGGTCATGTTGACGCTACGATCTCCATGATCACAACTTATTAGTCCAAATCCTGAACGCGGAGATACTCGTATGATTTTGTAATATTTCACATTATTTAGCTTAACAAAGATCGCTAATATACAATTCTAAAACACAATTACGTTAGTTTATTACATAGATGCATAGTAGTAGTATGCATAGAGAGAACCTACAATTCTACATAAATTGAGTTAGTATACTTGTCTTGCTTTTTCTAATTTAATTTTCAAATGAGTCAAAAAGTGACAAATATGTTCAAAGATGTTGCGTATAATTCATGCGTGGAAAAAGAAATGTCACGTATCTTTGATCTCTTTTTACATTACTAAATAAAAAAGATAATAAGATCTTATTTATTTTGTCCAAGATCGTACTGGCTGATTTATTTGACAAATGTAATTTTAATTAAGTCGTATTATTTATTGTGATGTTTGACATCTGTTGTCTTTAATATTTTACTAAAAATATTATTATAAAATTATATCTTTAAATAAAATATATCAATGGAGATGGCTTGTTTTATACTTGGATGCAAATACCATTCTTCCCGTAAGGGACATGGTTCAGAATTCATAGGCTTCCACCGGTGTATATACGTTTTTATTATCCTGGAATAAAATTACATTATAACTGTAAGTAAACTGTATTTCACATGATTTTGAAAATGACAAGTAGGTTTTTTGTAAAAAGAGACATATCGCAAAAAAAAAACAATAGTGACGCGTGAGGCATATCGGTAAAGTCGACAACGCCATATCGACATTCTTCTTTATATTTTCTTTGTTTTAGTATGCTTAAAAATCATAAAGAATTGAAAAAAAACTGGTTGAGAGTAATTCCAAGGTCACAAAACCATTGGACAAAGAATAGCCGCAATTGCTCAAAACACTTCTTCAAAAATTTTTTTGTTAACTAAGGGAAATGGCGAAGGCTGTAATTAAATACAATTCCTACTTTACACATCGTAGGAATACATTTATTGTTTAATTATGTTTACTTTTATTTTTATTACATATCATTTATTATAATTATGTAAAAAAAAACATACAGTCAATGGGACACCAACATCCGTTTTTAAACTCCAAATATGTTTGATGTTTTACGAACCAGAGGAGATTATGGATAGTTCACCCCCCCACAGAAAGTGAAAAATTGATTGAATGTGAGAATAGTGTAAGCCCTTTTAAAAATAACTGGCTGAGGACTGTTAAATAATAATATTTTATATAAAACGAAAAAATAAGTATGCAATTTTTACTTCACAGGTATTTTCTAAACGTCATACCGATATTAACAATCTAGAACCAGAGCCAATGAACATAAGTAAAAATTTAGCTCCATCGACAAGTTTAAATTGCGCTTTAGATAATTTACGTATATATAAGTGGGAACAAGCTATTTAAAGCTTAGAAGCTTTCGAGAAAACGTCTACTGAAAATCAAATCTCTCCAGCAAAGATCGTGTAGGCTTAAAAAGATTAAATGACAGATTGCAAGAGATCCTAAACAACGAAAATTTAGGAAACGAGAAAATACTTATTTTGGACGCAGTAACATCATCATATCTTATCTTCTATTTTCTAAGAACGTATAATATAGTAAGTATAATAAAGTATACACGCGAGAATGCTATAATTCAAATGCCTTATAAACTTCGTCTGAATTTATTTTAGTTTGTTATTTATGCGTAATATAATATGGAGAACAAATACTACTAGCGTAATAAACACTTTTGATGCAGTTTATGTCCAAAAAAGATTTGCAAGTACGTAGAACAAACCTTTGATTTTTTAAGCTTATTGTACTATTGTATTTATATGTTTTGTCACAGCCAGCTTCTTGTCAAGGGTACCAATCAGTATTTTATTTATTTGTTTCATCTTTTTTACGCACCTTATAACGAGGGATATAAAATGCCGACTTATTGTCTTATGGCATTCTCTACCAGTTAACCTTGGACGATCTGAGAAACTGTGGCAGGTATAAAGGTTTTTCTTAATTAAATGAGCAATATAGATAGAAGATACAATAAACAATTTAAAAGTTATTTCAATACAGTTAAATTAGTTTTACTTTCTTTGTAAATGGCAAATAAATATTTTGTTTGAATTTTTCCTTCATGTTAAATTGCTCATACCTAACTAATGTAAAACTGATGCAAAAGCGTTTCCAAATTTGGCGAACAGAATTTTTCTTAGTGGGTTTTATGATATATTTTAACTTTATAGCACGATCGATCTGAATTACAAAATTCACCCAAATTGAAACAAAATTTGGCAAAATTGATTCTAAATCAAACGCTTTTAAGTTCCACTACTGAACACTTCTTCCTTTAGTTGGCAACCTAAATTAATATTTATTGAAACGTTAAGCAATTTTATTAAAATCCTGAATTTTATTGAACCATAGATAAAACGAGTATTTCGATAAGGCTGTTCTTTTCTATAGCTACCATCACTAGAATTGTCTGTGGTATATAAATAAGCTAAAAAAAGTCTACAACCTTGTAAAGGGGAAATGGTGACATTCATATAACTATCTTTTTTATCCTGCAGGGAATGTCATATGAATAAAGAGTTCGGTTAGATGAGGTTTTGGTCTGTTTTTAAGACTCTATGCTAATAATTACTCCGAGAATAGCGCTGTCTTCTAATTTAGTTGTCATCTAGTTGCCTGTGTTGTTTTCTATTGTGTAGTAATTGATTGAATACTAGGTATCACCGATAAATTTTTAAGGTAAAATTAATTCACAATGTAGAGAGTGTCCTTCCGGACCACTAAGTAGGTCTACGATTTTTGTACTCTTTAGCAAATACATGCACTACGTCTACCATACATTTGGAGTTTCATTTCTAATGAATACATATAATATTGGTGAAGATTTTTTAAAGTGTGAAGCTGTACATGGTCCTTCGAGCCGGATAGTATCTCTGTGACAGTTAGCGGTATTCATAAGGACGTTGACGAGGTGATGTGTTGTCGTCGATAGTGTCCAAGCAGCATATATTTTGCTCCCGCCTCTTCTTTACACGTGAAGTGGAGTGAAGGAGATAGCACTAACTTTGTTAATGGAGCTGTGAAAAAGTTAGAGCAAGTAAATTAGAGGAGGTAAACATTGAAGGAAACCGACGGAGCAAGAAGAATAGGCTTATCAAACGTGTCAAGATATTGAAGCAAGAGGCTGGCGTCACTGACAGAATATCAGTGTAAAAAAACAAATTCAAAATATGTGTAAGCTAATGTATTGTTTTTTTTAATTTAACAGTTTTGTTATAATAATAATTAAAAGTGTGTGAGTAAACGTTGAATAATAAATGAGCCGAATAAATACTTCTATTGTCTTTTGTTGTCTATAAATTTTATTTGTTGTGTTAAGTTCGATAGATCTTTCTTCTTTGTGCTAATAATACTTTAGAATTTCAAACTTTGTTATATTAATCAGAACTCTCGGGCGATAACCGCAAGGCGTGTACAGAAATGGCAGTACTTAAAATAATTTAAGTCTTGCCTACCATAAAACTTAGCCCATAAAGCAGGAGAGAGACAATCCGGGACATTTTTCATTAGGGAAAGAGAAAATACGTCGGAATTTTCAACAAAAAACAATTATGAGTGTTGTCCGGTTCGTTAATTGCTTAAGAAGTCTGCATGAACGTTTAATTTCTTTTGTTTGTGGCGCGTATTGTTTTATATTTAATTTATGTATATACCACATAGTTTTGTATATTAATTGGGCCCGTAAATAAAGGTTTCACCTTTCAATTACAAGTATATAGTGTAGAACGTCCTCCAACTTAAATTGTGATGACTTGTGTAGAAATCGGACAAATAAATGTGTTGTGAATTTCCACAGACTGGTGATGCAGATCCTCCATCTTCATCATCATCATCATCATTCATCATTACAGCCCTTCACAAGTCCACTGCTGAACATAGGCCTCCCCCAAGTAATGCCACAAAGCACGGTCCTGAGCCACCTGCATCCATCGACTTCCTGCATGTCTTACCAGGTCGTCACTCCATCTAGTGGGGGGTCGCCCTACACTACGCCTACCGGTACGAGGCTGCCACTCGAGAACCTTTCTTCCCCATCGGTTATCGGTTCTTCGAGCTATATGGCCGGCCCATTGCCACTTCAGCTTACTAATCCGTTGGGCTATGTCCTCCATCATATAAAGCTTTAAATGAAACCATTTTATTCGATTGTTATTAGCCTGTCAGGTATACCTCAATCTCTAAAAACTAGATTGTACAACCAGTGCGTGTTGCCAGTGATGACTTACGGATCTGAGACGTGGTGCTTCACTGCTGGCCGTATGAGGACGCTCAAGGTCGCTCAGCGAGCTATGGAGAGTGCTATGCTCGGAGTTTTTCTGCGTGATAGACTCAGAAATAAGGATATCCGTAGTCTTTTTACGAAAAACCAGAGTGACCGACATAGCCCAACGGTAAACAAGGCCCAACAGTATAAACATTAGTAAGCTGAAGTGGCAATGGGCCGGCCATATAGCTCGAGGAACCGATAACCGGTGGGGAAGAAAGGTTTTCGAGTGGCAGCCTCGTACCGGTAGGCGTATTGTAGGGCGACCCCCCACTAGATGGAGTGACGACCTGGTAAGATATGCAGGAAGTCGATGGATGCAGGTGGCTCAGGACCGTGCTTTGTGGCATTACTTGGGGGAGGCCTATGTTCAGCAGTGGACTTGTGAAGGGCTGTAATGATGATGACGATGATGATAGCCTGTTGAACGTTCAGCAATACAACAAAGAAACAAACAAATAGATTTTGATTTTACCTAAATCGAGTTGGTGTTGGCTTTTTCTATTTTTAGTTTTTAAAATATTGACGGCCAGGCGTGATCTTAGTTTGGGGATTGGACTTTTTTACTGTTATTTAAGAAGGTTTTTGTAAATAAATTTATAATTTATTATTATTATTATTTATTGTACTAGAACGTCACAAAACATGGGTCTTTAGCTACCTACATTCATCTTCTTCCTACATCTCTCGTACCTACCAGGTCGGTGTCTTGTGCGGGCCGCCATTTATTTCGCTTACATGTTTGCGGTAACTCGATAACTCGTCTTCATTATCGGTTGTCCAATTATTCGAGCTATATGGCTGGCCTATTGCCACTTCAGCTTAGTGAGACGTCGAGTAACGTCGGCTACGATGATTATTCTGCTGAAGATATTTTTATTTCGTCATCACGTAGATAAACTAAGCGCATAGTCCTGTCCATAGCTGTCAGTGACGTTGAGCTCCCCCCCCATCCATGTAGCGGTGAGAGACGTCGCGAGAGGTATAAACACACTGGTTGTAGTAAGAAACAAACCCTATCCTAGAAACTACAGTACAGATAGATGGTAGTAGTGTAATCTTAGTAGGTACTCAACAAATTCGAGATCTTTTTGGCATTTCTTGGAGCTTGTGTTCAGTACTTGTGAAAAGTTGTAATGTTGTTTATGAAATTGTTATGGATGTTAAAACAATTCCTTTAAGTAATCTATTACTTACATAACAAATATTCTTTAACAAAATATACTACTTTGTAAAATTTAAAAACAGTTTGAAGTTTATAAGCACTATTTAAAATCTAAGAAAATTAAAATGGTTTGATGATATTTCTTAATAATTTCATTAGATATTTATTAATTATAGGTTTAAAAAATAATCAACTATAAATGTAGAGTATAAACATTAGTAAGCGATGGCTTTACAAAAGAACCGTTGCTCATTCCATGTTTTGAAAACAATGCATTCTTTAGTTTACATGCAAGTAAAAAGTTCTCGTGATTTATAAGCAGGCGCGGACGCCGCAGTATTTATCTTGCTTTCCGCGAGTTTTGTAGAAACTTTTTCCATACGTCAGGTTGTGGCGAGCCAGTGAAGATATTTTATTTTGAAGTTTTCTTTTTTAGAGCATTTGTTAAAAACTCGTAAATTATTTAAAATAAGTAAGTGAAATTTTAAGTAGTTTCATCACTTAGTAAAACTTGTTTTGGTTTTGTCAGTTAAATTTATGCGCTTTTTTGTAACAGAACTTCTATTATTTATAGTGTTTGAGCGAATAAAGTATTTTTATTAAGTTGTTGATATTTTATTGATAATTTTGTTGTAGAAATAAAAAAGCAAAAACTCATATCATCCTTACAATTTCTTTGTGGCGGCGCTGTCATCGCGCCACAAGCGAAACACATCGAAGCCTAAATCGCACCATCAAAGTTCCGAATCAAAAAACAGTATAATATATAGAATCATAGCTCCGAACTATCTTATCACACACAACTAGAACACCTTGCCTGGCGAGAGATCTCCCCTTTTCTTCCGAGGCCACAGTGGTGACCAACCGACGTGATATGAACACGCAACCAAGAGCCTTCGGGAACTACATCTTCAAGCCTTCGTCATTATTCTCAAGAACCCCTACCATTCGCTCCCGACAATCGTGTTCTGCTCCTGCAAGCCAGTTCAACTTGTCTTCATCTTGACTAACCGCAGATTTATAAGGCAGACTTCGGTGCATCGTTTAGTGATAACGTCGGGATCACCACTGCAGCTGAGGAAGGAAAATGGGAGATCTCCCACCGGGCAAGGTGTTCTGCCCGGGGAGCGGCCATTCGGAGCTATTGTATATATACTGTTTTATTTCAGAACTTTGATAGCGTGGTTTAGGCTTCGATGTGTTTCGCTTGTGGCGCGCTGACAGCGGCGCCACACCTTGAATAACAAAAATTTTTAACTTAGAACGCTAAGAACATTATGAATTTTCAAAAATAGGGAAGCTATTGCTTTCACTCCGATATTCGAAAATCGAGTTTTCATTAGATCTCGACGTTTTGAGATCCCAGGAAGCTATTCTGACTAATTTCACGTGGACGACGTCCGTACGGATGTATGTGTATTGTGTGTGTGTATGTGTGTGTGTGCGTAAGTATGTAAACCTTTCATAATTTTTCAACGTCTTGATCGATTGAGATGCGGTTTATTATGCGGCAGCATTCTAAAAATCTCAATGTGAAATAGATTTGGTGATAATAAGAACTGAATCGGGCGAGTAGATTTTGAGAAATTTAAATAATAAAAATTTTGAAAAACTGCTTTTTTGGAATAACTTTGAAACGGCTTTACCAATCTATTTCAAAAACTAATCAGCTCTTAACCTCAAAAATGACCTCGAATGCCGTTAGGAAAATAAAAAACGGTTCATTTGTTCGTGAGATATTGAAGGAGAAAGAAAAAAACGAAAAACATTTTTGAAAAAAAACGTTTTTTTAGCATAACTTCGAGATTTCGCAAAATTTGGAGCGCTTTGCATTTGAAATTAGCGGGAAATTCCAGGGCTGGCTTGCAGGGTCAACCAATCTTTTTAAAAGTGCACGCGTGCTTATTTTCTAATACGTTTATTACCTTTAATTTTGTATTTTTTTTAGTTAAGTAATTTTATTATAGAACTATTTTGATTACATATCCGACATTTTTCTTTTCTTTTAATAAAGAATATTGTATCATTAGCCTTCAGAACTAACACTAAAATAATTAAATGCCAAAAAAGAGCTTTAATCTTTCTTCGATTATTCTTCGGACTCAGGAATTACATTTTGAAAGAGTTCTGTTTCAAAATGTTAGTATGTTAAAAAACATGTTGAAGTTTGATGAAATAAATTTTAATTTCTTATGTCGTAAAATAAAGAAATTAAATTTCGTTTCAGTATCCATTGTTCGACTAGTAATTGTTTAATTTTAATATATTATCTATAATTTTATTTTCGTTGTTGTATTATATATTTTATGTTTATATATTGAGTAAGCAACGATAGCAAACGCTTAACTGTAAAAAAAGATGTATATGAAATTTTAGAGGCAACGTTGCCAGTGTTTTCTGTTTCGCTCATATTATCTTTTGCATTGAAAATATTGTATTCTTACATTTATATGTGAGCTGAAGAAGTTTTAGATTTATAAGCTTACATGGACGTGCCGCTGTGTTTATCATGCTCGCTACGAGCATTCTGGAAAGTTTTTCCATACATCAAGTCGCGGCCAGTTAGTGCAGCTATTTCGCCTTGTGTACAAAGTTTCTTTTCCCTAGTGCAATTGTTTAAATTTAATTGATTATTGAGTAACCACACTGGGTATTTACATTTTTCTCACTTCGACAGCATCTTTTTGAAAGATGTAATAGAAATAGAAATATTTTTTTAAATTGATTGTAATCTATATTACTTATTGAAATTCGTACTTATGTTTTATTTGCCACTGGTATCGGAAAATACTCCTGTCCTGAGATGAATAAGCGGGAAATCCAGCACGACTTAAAAAAAAAAAAAAACTTTACGATATGAATGGTTACCAACTATTATAAAAATTCAGCTCTTTGTTAGGAATTTTTTTCAACTTGTAAAGTGAAACTTTAATCCTAAGAGTTATATTATACAAGAAAAGTTCACTTAATTATAGGCTATATATTAATTACGTCTAATTAAAACTTAATTACAGTGCCAGCTAAACTTACTAAAATCATTAACAGTGGTAACAATGTAAAATATATAAAAAATGTCTGCTTAAATTTAGTAATTTTAATATCTTTATTTCTATTTTCATAGTTTTAGTTCAGTTAACAAAATAAAATCGTATTTCAACCCTTTAATCTATAGGCGAGAGTTTATATCTATAGTCTTTCCAGGACATAGATTTATTTCCAAACCTGATAAGTGTTCTCATAATCTGTATTGAATAGAAATAATTAATATATTCTACTCTGTTCTATGTGTTTTTCATTTACGTTACCTATAATAAGGAAAAATTAATAAAACTTTGTAACTCGTATCGCGTTCAATGATAAAAATGTCATCGTTGCTATTACAACTTTTTAAATAAGCTTTTAACCTGCTGTAACTTTAAGTAATGTATTAAAATTAAGATTTTAATTCGATAATTGAAGTATAACATTATATACATATTTCTTATAGTATAAGGGTGAGAATGTAATTTTTATAGGGCGTCCACAGCCCATAAAACCTTAGACCATTCATTGAATGATCTAAGCATAAAATATGACCCAATGTACACAGTTTATTTTTTTTTATAAAATTTATTTACATTACACATTTATTTACAAAGTAATTTCTTTTATATAATGAAGGTGGAAAAAAATCACACAGTCCACCTGTTGGTAAGTGGATACTGTGACCTAAAGACAGCCACATCTATCCTCCACCATACGGAACACAGCAGCATTAAGATACTATTTTACGCTGGTATTCTGTGTGACCGTGGTCGTTCTCCGGTCGAACCGACCTAATTGTGCTGCCATCATAAATATAGCTGTACCCTGGCTGTACCATTTTATTGTTGATATACCAATAATAACGATGAAGCTTTTTGTTTTATTGTTTATTAAGAGTACAACAAAGTATTAGAATTTTTCGACATTCAAAAGAGTAAAAGCTCTTTATTGCGATTTGCCACTTAAGACCGCACCCAGATAAGTGAGATGGTAGGTAAGACCCTTTTTTCTCGTAATGAGGCGTTCTATCTTAGTACGCAATAGCATTTTGATTCTTAATTTATGAGGATATATTTCGATTTCTGCTGGCCACACTATCCATTTATCATTGGTATTATGTGCTCTATATTACTTGTGCATGTAGATAAAATCTTGCTAGATTTTATCTACATCATTTACACATCATTTATAAAAAGTTTAAAAAATATAATCCTATTTTCTCTATGGGAATTTAAAACTTAAAATAGTTTTTACACTTTACGAGAAAGTTGACTGGAGTCCTTCTCAAAAATCTTATTATAAATTACGTCTCCCATACGCTAAGAAGTATATACATTAAGATGCTCTGCTATAACAAAAATTCTGTAATGAAATGATAGCGATATATTGTTTTAAAATAAAAATTGCAGTAGACTGGTTGAGACATTCGTAAATCGCACAAAGAAGTCACCCCCAAAGTTTTTAAGAAAGCTACAACTAGGTGCGGCAAAGTTCTCCTCATAGTCGACTGTGATGAAAGTACGGTCCGCCGACTTGGCGTGTATTCATATGAATTCGACCTTAGTTTTATTGAGGGAGTAGTAGTTTTACCTTAAAAAAATATCGTGCGTGGTTTTTATAAAACCGCAAGACCGCCGAGCACGTGGTAAATCAGCACTTAAATTAACAATTAACAGTTTTCATGGGTGCCGACTATGTTCAAACCCGTAGCCACCGTTCTGTGAAAATTACAGAGAACGCTTATCTACTAGGGCTCTTATCGTTTTTTTGAACTGCCATAAGGTCTATTGCTATTACAAGGTTATCCTTTAATTACCGGGCAACCTGTATATGTACATGCGTCGGATATTTGTAGATGTACCCGAAATTGTAGTAACTCGGATAGGATATGTCAAACGAATTTGTGTCCGTGTGTACCGCAGCACCATTGATTACATTAATTCGTATAATTTGCTTGTATTTAAATTAAATTTAAATCGTATTGAATAAATCGTCCTGTTGAAAATTTAAATCGTATTGAGTGCGCTCAATGGCTAAGAAATTAATACCTGAATCAATAACTTGTTTAGTTATTAAATTAATACAACGCACTCATAATACAGTAAAGCAATTCCTTGAGGTTAAAACATTAGTACGTGTAACCTTTAACTCTTAACCCTTAACCATTATGTTATTATATTTGTCATCTCTTTGGTTTCAGGTAAACAAAACGAGTAGCGATTTTGTAAGTACAGTGCAATGTATTTTTTTCTGCTAATGTATATGCATTGTTTCTCTTTCTTAAAAGCATTTTTACTTTAGTTTATTTATTTATTTTATAGGTTATGCTCACACCTTAGAGCCTTAGACCAACAAAGAAGGATAGACAGAGTGCTATGTACATATTTTCAGGTGACGAGTTAACAATGGTCGAACTTGACACGCACTCACGCACACATCCATTCTTTAACAGTCTGTAAAAGGACACACGATGGATGCAACCATATGCACCCAAAACTATGTTTATTTATTTACACTTTATTGTAGACCTTAATAAAAGGATTACGAAAGGCGGACTGAATGCCTTTTGGCGTTCTCTCACAATCACAGAGTGTTGTTGGTAGTAAAGTATTTTAGATGATAAGCATGTGTCTAACAATAAGTTGAGCAAGACTTTGGCTTGGGTTTAGGCTTCATTTGTAATATATGCAGCGCCTCTCTTCTTTCTTTTGTTGAACTTAGGAACACGACAGAACAGGACTTAATGACAGAAAAATAGAAAAAAGATCACGTAAAAGGGACTTTTTAACTGATTGCCCCAGAATAGGGGTAATTTTTAAATTCTCCCGATAATATTTAGTACCTATTTAGTATTAATTATTATAATTGTTGTATTTTTTAATTTATTTCTCATTTTCTTTATTCTTTTATGCACCTGCCCTTATATTTTACCACGGCCGGGTTGACTAAGAGAAAATGCTAAAAGGCATTAAGTCCGTCCTTTATAACCCTTTTAATTAAGGTGATAACAATCAAATTTAAATATGTAAACAGAAAAATTAAAAAAGTTTTTGTATTGTTTGTATGTCTATTTCTTTGGCACGCTCTGTAGCCTGAACTGCTTAATTAATTGAATAAAATTAAATTTACGGATTTTATCGCGTTTATTTCACTACTTTTACTTATTTTTAATTCCCGTTTTATTCAATGTGTAGTGTTCGCGTAAATTTAAGAAATCATTATACTTAATTAATGTTAATGTATTATGAGGTGTCGTTAAATTTGCCGTAGATGTAGGAATGATATGTGATATCAAATTCGAGTATATCGCTTGCTAAACAAACAAGAGAGGGAGAATAAAAAATATATTGTGATGCAATAATAATATTATGTTATTTCAAATATATATTTGAACAGTTTTTACACGTGGTACAGCCACGCTGCAGCTATGTTAAGGTTGTAGCATGAATCGGTCGGCCGGTCGGACCGGTGTTTCGTATGGTGAGTGTAGAGAATCGTAGACCCTTTTTAACTGTAAACGAGGCATTCCATCTCATTCCTCAGGGGTGTCAACGCATAGCGCTTTGATTCTTAATTGAGGTTAAATGTAGATGTCTATGGGCCACAGCATTCACATACCATCAAGTTGATTGTGTGCTCGTTTGTCAACCTTATCCTATAATTTTTTTTTACGTAGAATCTCAAAGTTATATTTATATTTTAGTATATTAATAACTATTTGCTGAGGTTGGTACGAGTAAGGTCATCGCGAGGCGGATATGCATCTCCTCAAGTAAAAAAGGTATCGAACAAAAATATTGCATGGTAGTATTCTACATTACTACCCTCAAATAAAATTTTTCGGAATTTAGAGTTCCTTCTTTTTCAGTAAAGTCTTTTACGCGTTTGAGCCACGCTGCAGCTATATTATAGTTGTAGCATGAATGGGTCGGCTCGACCGGGGCCGGACCACGCTCTCACAGAATACCAGCGCAAAATAGCAGTTTAATGCTGATGTGTTTCGTACGGTGAGTTTAGAGAACCGGAGACGCTTTTTACTGGAATCAAGGCATTCCATCTTAGTCCTCAGGGGTGACAACACATTTGCATTTTGATTCTTAGTTGAGGTAATTGATAGAATCAGGCGTTACTTTGCGGAAATCCATTATAATAAAAAATAAAAATATAAATTTCTTTGCAACCTTCCGCTAAATAAATACAATGATGTGTCTTACCTGAATTGAATAGCACCTCCCGCCCTCCCTCAATTGCATGCACTAACTCCGTCACCACTAGTCCCAGCACCAGTACTCCCAACACCACTATTCCAGGTAAGACACATCATCGACGATAATACGACGTGTATTATCCTAGCTCAGCGGAAGGTTGCAAAGAAATTTAAATTTTTATTTTTTATCTTAGTTGAGGATTAATGTGGGCCACAGCTTCCACATACCATCAGGTGGACTGTGTGCTCGTTTGTCACCCAATGCAATAAAAAATAATTCACTTATAGTGTTGAACAACTTACACGGTACATTCAATGTTGCTCAAACAAATTCTCTTACATTTAGTTAGGTTTTTCTTATCAGCGAATTATTTATACTCAATCGGGATTTTTTGCTTTTAAAAATTAGGTTTATGTCTTCCTATACGTAGGATTACTTACTATGTCTTCCTTCATCATCGTACCATCTCAAGCACTTTGCTAATTAGCTATTACAAATAATAAGTTCAGCGAGATCGGCACATGGATCAAAACCAAGTTCGTAAACAAATAAACAAATACTCTTCTAACAAACCAAAGAATCGTATTTGTAACTCATTTTTGTTTAGATCGTTTAAAAAAGGTGAAGTTGTCGGACATCTGCCTACAAAATTTCGCTGCTAGAAAGAGGCATTCAAAATTACACATAACTAGAGAAATTTTGAAATTTTCTCATCTCGTAAATTCATTAAAATTAAATTAGTTATAGCCCGAATTAGAAAACTTTTAATTGTTTCATTCATAAGGCATAACCACCCTATCACTATGAATTAAAAGCAAATTCAACAAATTCTATGGAAATTACCATAATTGGATGCTTAACATCAAATTATATTTTATTAATAAGTACTATTGAAAAAATTAAGGAAACACGCGTAAATACTGTAAGGAAGCAAAAAAGGAAAAAAGCGAGGGAGCTTAATTTAAAAAGAGCTTTCAAAACCTCTTAATAATATTTTGCTGAACGCCGGATCCATAACGTTATCTGCAACCGTTTTTAATTAAATGTTTGAAACTACCGGACGGAATAAGGAGCTCTTGGAGAAATATGGCAATCATAAAATGTTTTGTTTCAAAAAGCGGAGTTGTGTGGCAGACGAAAATTGTATTTAGTTAAACAGAACAAACATTTCTGTGTCGAAGACTATCACTTAGTAATATTTTAATAATTAAAAAAATATTAAAACATTAAGTTAATATTTCTTAATTTATTTTAATTGTAAACGCGAGAAACAGAAATGAATGTTTGGTAACATTACACTATTATAAATTTTACATAATTAACTGCTATTATGATTATAGGCAATCACGGCATGCGTTGTGTTTCCAAAAGTTAAACCTTTATTAATTGTAAATATAAAATATTAATTGACAAAATCAAAGATAGAAATATTGAAACTTTTCATAAAGCTAATAAAGTGATCATTAAAATAAGGTACATAAGTAAAATAGAACTATATCTAACTATCAGTTGACGTTACAACTTGATCAGACACAGCATTATTTAATCTGTGCTACGGTGAATCATTGGATGAAGGTGCCTCAGAATCGCGTTTTTGATGCAGTCTTCAAATGCAGTGCAGCATGTTCATCTTTAGCCTATTGAGATGTTTTGAAAAAGATTATACAGTACACATAAAAATATAGTAGAATTATTTCTTCCTACCATTACTTGAATTTATTTACCCGTTACTATTTTTGCGTAAGTAGATACCGTCTGCGATCTAACTTGTACATTATTACAGAATATTCCGGGATAAAAGAATTGATAAGGACAATGTAATTGAATTCATCCAAAATAAAGGAAAGTCAATGAAAAGGACTTGCGAGGGAATAATTTATGATTATTTTATTCGGGATAGCTGTTTATTCTAACAAAAGACTAGCCTAACTAGTTGTAGCGCGCAGCTTCTTGACTACATTCGTTTTTATGATTTTTATATCTAATATTTGTTTTGTTACTATAGTTAATAAACACGTCTTAAATTTTTTAATTTTTTGGACATTTGTCTTTTGCTTATTTTATTCATTGCCATGCTAAATTGCAATTGCTAATAACTCTTCCGCATTATTTGGTACTATTAGCCGGCTTTACTTTTTAGCGTTATTTCATATTTTACAAATATTTTTGTAACTTTTATGTATAAGATATTACTTGCCAATTATTATTAAATGATCAGTATCATTATTACCCTTGTAACGAATAGTATATTCGGCCACACGCCGAATACCTGCGTGCTTCCTGGCCGAATAGCCGAATATTAAGCAAAAGTATTCGGCCTGGAAGGAGATAGTGTTTATTCTTCAGAGCGTCTATTCTCTAAAGTTGCGATTATCTACGAGAGTAAAAGGAAAGAACTACTGCTTGAAAATGTAGAAAAATTAGTCCTCCCCGTTAATAACGATACATCGAGTGCATAGATAATATCATTATCCTTATCAGTATTAGATGGAAGGTCAATATGTTAGAAATTTTATTTTTATTGGTTATTTTTTCTATTTGAATCCCATGAACACATTCAGTATTATTATATTACGCCATATTCACTTTAAATTTTCTCAGCCTGGAAAGAATGCTATCCGTGACTAAATGCATCGTGACTAAGCTGCAGAATGGTAATGGTATTGTTCTGTTTCTCTGCAAATATTGTTTCAGTGCGGGCTATTTGTGTATTTAGTTACTATGAGCACATACAGTATTATTAAGCCATAGGAATTTCACTTTTCAAGTGTTAATAAAGTGTGAATAAACAGTCCCTGTTTATTCATTTTAAAATTTTCTCACCCTGGCGTGAATGCTATCCGTGACTAAATGCCACGTGGCTAAGCTGCAGAAACGTAATGCGATTGTGTTCTGTTTCTCTGCAAATATTGTTTCAGTGCGGGCTATTTGTGCAGTTGTATGCAGCTGCAGGTAAATAATTGTTCGTATTTGCAGAGAAGTGCTGCTTACAGCGGAACTTCAACAAAGCTGTACTTTATTTATAATGGGTTTTACAACAAGAACTTTGTTTTTCAATTGGGGCAACACCAACAACATGACAGTTTTGACATTTAGTTTTTTGACCTATTCGTAGTAGATGCTTTGGCAATTGCTATAATGAATTCGATTTCGCTCGAAAATCGCATTAAAATAATTAAAATTCACTATGAAAATGGTGGTTCTGTTAAAGTTACGAGAGAGAGAGAGAGAGAGAGAGTTCTGAGACCGCTATTAAGAATTTGGTCGCTAAATTTGAATCGACGGGCTCGGTACAAAATGTGCCAACACCAACGTGTGTTCGACCGGGTCGTTCAACCGAAAAAATCGGAGCCGTGAGCTACAGTGTTGAAGAAGATCCAAATTTGTCAATTCCTTGAAGTTCTCATCAATTGGGGTTATCCAAAACCACCACATGGCGAATTTTGCGTAAGGATTTCGCTTTGAAGACTTACAAGGTTCAACATTCACATCGCCGTAGATTCGCTCAATTCATCCTGGAACAGCCCGCTGGTTTTTCTGAAAAAATCATTTTTTCAGACGAAACCCATTTTCGCTTGTCAGGGTACGTCAGCAAGCAAAATTGCCGCATTTGGGCTTCTGAAAATCCTAAAGCGATTATTGAGAAGCCTTTGCATGCTCAACGTGTCACTGTATGGTGCGCTATGTGGTCTGGAGGCGTGATTGGGCCGTTTTTTTTCGAAGATGAGGCTGGAAATGCGGTAACGGTATATGGATCACGCTATCGCGAGATGTACATCTCAATTTTGGCCTATTATTGATGACATCGATATCACAAACATGTGGACAACTCCACATGTCACACAGCCAACGAAACGATCAATTTATTGCAAACCAAATATCCCGATCGCGTGATTTCACGAAATTCAGCTGTTAAATGGCCAGCCAGATCGTGTGATTTAACACCACTGGATTATTTTTTTGGGGCTATGTTAAGGACAGAGTCTATACGGAGCCAATCGAATCGATCGCGGCCTTAAAACTCAAAATCCGTGACGTGATTAACGAAATATACCCGCTATTTTGCCAAAAAGTGATTAAAAACTTTGATGAAAGAATCGACATCTGTCAGCGTTGTTGTGGTGGACATTTTCCAGATATCATTTTTCATTCATAATTGCCAAACTTCTCTTCTCTTCGTAATACCATAAAAATTTGAATCATCTTCATCTAAATTCTTTCTTTTATTTTGATTTAGAAAACAAAGTTCTTGTTGAAAAACCCTTTACTTGTGCTTTATCTGATATTACTTGTTAAATTTTATGATATAGAAATAAATTATGTATCTATGACTACTTTAATATTTACAAGAAAAAAATATTATATAATAAATAAATATTTTCATTTTACCAATTATCTGAATATAATAAAACCTCTTACATAAGTGTTCGATATTCGGCCGAATAGTACCTAGGTATTCGGTATTGGACCGAAGTAGTATAAAAGTAGCCGAATAGGCCGAATACCGAAGAATAGCCGAATACAACTTTTATACTACTTCGGTCCAATCCATGATTAGCCATGATGACCTCCAATTAGTCTTCACAACACACACAAATCCAGCCACTTTGCGCAGACCTCTGCCTTATCTTGTAAAGGGGTGTCACACATTGCCTTTTCTAGGAGCCCTCTTCACTCCATGACACTTACGGTTATCACTTCTACGACAGATGTAACCAGCTCGAGATTAAATACCAAAACAAAGTCGGAAATGGCTGTAGCCAGGGATAGTAAACTTGATTTACTTACGTGAACAAGCCGAATTATAACATAAATTCCGGCCTAGATAGAACTATATCTGGATATATGTAATAGGAGATAAATAATTAATATAACAAAAGGTGTGAGAATTGTGTCGGTCCGCATAGTAGCTATACGTTCACAGTTTGTTATACTATAGACTTATTAAGTACTCTAAACCTTTCTTTTATTTTATTCTAATACTTCCTTTCTGTAGGTTATATTTTATTTTTAAATTAACTCAAGAAGTAAGGGTAAGGGTTGCTTAAGACGGGAATATTTATCAGTCTTTTGTTCAAATTCTCTTAAATTATATTAAAATACTGAGTAATATCCCGCATCTGCAGATAATCACTGATTACGCTGCGTTGAATTACGATCTGGAAGGGGTGGCTAAGGAAGCAATTTAAACTTCTGAATTGGCTCCGAAATTACAAAATTTCCTTACTTTATTAGCTAGAATTTTATTGTTGTATTATGTTAAAATATGAACGGGTATGTTTATTGTCGCTGCCTATTTCTTAAAAGTGGCAATAGCAATGTATTTAGTTATTTTTCTTATTTACATCAGGGTGGAAATGAACATACAGTGGATGGGGTGGTAAGTGCATGGCCTATAAACACTGACATCAATGTTCCATTAAGAATTACTATGCAGATGGGTTTACAGGGGTATTAAGATTAATTGCTTCATTATCACTAATATTCGTATTCAAATTCTCTTCACTCACCATACAAAAGCAACAACTGTGTACTGCTATTTTATTTTTTCGTATTTGGTACTTTTCGATCGAGCTCATGCATTTGCGTTGCAGCATTTGTACAGTTGCAGGCTGCTGACTATACCGCTAAAATCAGATTTATTTACGAGTATGTACTCTTGTTATACGTTGGTAATAGGTTGAAATTTGACCAGGATCACATACGGTTAAAGTGGTTATAAAGTCTTATATCTTTTTCTCCTTCTTTTTCATCAGCTTGAAGAGTCCAATGCGTGACATAGGTATCTTCCGTTGTAGAAAGTATTAATAACATCCATCATCACTGGGCGGGCGTATTGACGATCGAAGTGCCAGACGTGTTGCCGGCTTTGTCGCTGCTACCTGTCGCCGATCTTGGTATTTTACGTCTGAAGTAAACACATAAACTTCGTTATTCCTTTACGAGTATTGAATTCAAAAAAGAAGGTTTACTTCAATTGACAATTGACTTACGGTAATATCAGTTCAGTCTTCTAGGAAACGACGTATCTTTACCATGAACGGGTGGTACAGTCTAATGGACCGTGTGCTCATTAGTTATGCTGCGTAAAATAAAAAGATTTCTATTCTATTTAACATCTTCAAATGAAATTTTAGAATAGCGTCTGGATGCGGTGCTGTGGGGCCGCGAAATGGTGAGCGAAGCAGCCATTCCCGCACATACAAGTGTTGGTATGGCTGGCTACACTGCTGGCTGTCACTGCTAGCTGCTGGCACTGCCATCCTCGGGGTTTCTCTGCGTGATCGACTTAAACATTAGGCTTAAACATTACTTTATTCACCAACAAATAAGTAAGCTGAAGTGGCAAAGGGTCGGCTATATAGCTCGAAGAACCGGCAACCGATGGGGAAGAAAGGTTTTCGAGTGGCAGCCTCGTAACGGTAAAGAAAGTGTAGGACGTTGCCAAACTAGGTGGAATGATGACCTGGTAAGACATGCAGGAAGTTGATGGAAGTAGGTGGCTCAATGTCCTGCTTTTTGGTATTTCTCGGGGAGGCCTATATTCAGCAGGAGACTTGTGAAGGGCTGTAATGATGATGACGATGATGATGACGATGATGATGAAATGAGTTCGCGGTTTGACCGCTATGACGTCTAAAAATAGGCTCAAAAAGGGCGCCGGTAACTGAAGGACTGAAAAACAATTTCAAAGCACGCTTATACCAATTTAAAGCTGAATCGAAAGTCTGAAATCTGAATTTAAAGAAAACGAACCCCTGATACCAAAAAATACTGTTCCACAACTTCAATGTTTTTAAAAGACCTATCAGGCGACACACCCCACGATGGAATAGACGGGAAAAATATCATCCTCCCCTCACTGTATCTGTACCCAAAATATCATCCTCCCCCTCACTGTATCTGTATCCAAAATATCATCCTCCCTTCACTGTATCTGTACCCAAAATATCATCCTCCCCTCACTGTATCTGTACACAAAATATCATCCTCCCCTCACTGTATCTGTACCCAAAATATCATCCTCCCCTCGTAAAACCGCGGACCTACGGGCGGACGGACGGACATGTCGATACTATAGGGGTACCTTGTTGTTTAACTACAGAATCCTAAAAAGAAGAGAATAAACATCAGGGATTATATTTAATATTTATAATAGTCAGTTAAAAACAATAGACCAAGAATTGATTTTTTAGGCAATGTAGCAATTAGCAACCAAGAATCCCATACGAATTCAACGTTTTTACTACAACCAAAAATCGATTCCCATATCTACCTTGGAGTTTTCCTTCTTTAATAATACGTAATAACTTCTTTACACTGGCTCCATCTACGTGATATCATTATTATAATCAGTATAAAGTGAAAGATATGTAAGATACAAAGGGTATTTTTTCTATTTAGTTACTATGAGCACATACAGTATTATTAAGCCATATGAATATCACAGTACAAGGTAAATTTTAAAGTGTGAATAAACAGTCCCTGTTTATTCATTTTAAAATTTTCTCACCCTGGCGTGAATGCTATCCGTGACTAAATGCCACGTGGCTAAGCTGCAGAAACGTAATGCGATTGTGTTCTGTTTCTCTGCAAACATTGTTTCAGCGTCGGCTATTTGTGCAGTTGCATGCAGCTGCAGGTAAATAATTGTTCGTATTTGCAGACAAATGCTGCTTACAGCGGAAATTCAACAAAGCGGTACTTTATTCATATATACGTGTCTTTTTACAAGGAATACCTTGGGTAATATTGTTGATTTAGAACACAGATGTTGTTTAATTTAACGAATAATACACTTCTTGTTGTTTATACGGTTTTTACTATAACAAGAAAGAAAAGTTTGAATTTACTTCTTCACCATGCCGTTTAAGTTAACTTTTTTACGACACATTAAGACTTCGCTAGAGGTGCATCGGAGTCTCAGTTCCAAATGTTTCGCACCTACGACTATTCTGTGCGTGCGTTTCACCAATTCTGAATGAGCGTGGTCCGTCTGGTCGAGCCTGCAAAGTATATTTTTTTTATAGATTAAGTGTGACTAACCAACACACGGACCACCTGATCGTAAGTGTATACTGCTGTCCGTAGACATCTACAAATATCCTCTGTTAAGAATCCAAATGATGTGTTTAGCTCTGAGGGCTAAGATGGAATGCATAATTTCCAGTAAAAAGAGTCTCCAGTTCTCTACACTCACCATACAAAACAGAGCAGCAATAAGTTGCTATTTTACGCACGTATTCTGTGAGAGCGTGGTCCTTCCCCGGTCGAGTATTCGTACCACATTATAGTTATAGCATGACTTTACCACCTTAAAATCTTTAAGAAAAGAAACAACTTATTTCAAAATGACACTAACTTGAAGAAATTTACCAATTTTTCAATTTTGTTTCTTTGGTATTTTCTATCATCACATTGATTACAAAAATATACATTTATGTTAAATATCTCTGCATACTCTGGATTATATACGTTAAGTAAGGGGTTATATTGTGTTTTGTTTGAAGTGTGTGAATATTATAGCTCTATTTTGTATGGAACAAAACAGACCCCGCAGTCCTGCAGCCTGTGAACAATCCTTTGAAATTAATTTAAACAACAAAAGGCGCTAAGGAAGGAAAACATTTCTACATTTATTTTACATATGAAGGCGCTCATTTGTGCACACCGTCATATTTGTTTTACATAAGGAAATATAAGGAATTTGTTCTGTTATATAAATCTTTGTCCAAAATATAAGTAAAATATGAATATTTTATTAAATCTTTGAACATGTATTTTATAAATATTATACATTTATATAAAATAAACCGTCTAGTGTCGTTGTAAGAAAATCTATAGCCCCATATCATACCGTGGGTGTCGTAAGAAGCGTCAGAGTAAAATTAAACAGAGGATGGGTAGCAGCATTTTGTTGATAACTCAAAATAATAAAAAAATACGTGTGGCACTCGGTGACTGCCGCGGTAAAGCTATTGCATAGCATTTTTTATCAACTTATGCAATTATAATTATTTATTTATTTTATTTATGCAGTTAAGTCTTTGATATTAAATCAAGTTACACTTTTTGAGCGTGGTGACCGATAAGAAAACAATTTTTTTTCTCTTATTGAATAAATGAGAAGTTAATATTGTTTAAAATATTTTTAATATCTTACAATACATGTAGGTTATTCAGGAATTTTTATCATTCAGTTAGCAGCTAGTGTACACGCATACGTCTAGGCGCACGCACACAAACACCGTGCCGAACTCTGCCGAGTGCCGAAGTCTGCCGAACTGAAACGACGTTAGACGATGCACGGCTTTCAACGCCACACCTCCGTGCCCGTCGGAGTGGGGAGCGTGAGGTTTTTTTTCGTTACGGAATTTCTGGGTTCGGTCCCCGCGCTCAAGGCCCGCGATAGAAGCTATGCAATAGCTTAAAATTGTGGCATATATTAATTCCCGAGCGTCAAACTCGTGTCCAAAATACGATATTTTTGTCTAACCTGGCTTCAAAAGCATTGGTCTTTATAGATTTTTCCATATCCACCATTCTGCACGCGCGGATTGTCAAGCACAGCCTGGCACTTAACTAGTTGTTCCTATGCGCCAGCTTGTGAGATGTTCCTATTTTTAATCATAAATTCTAGCCTAGAGTGAACAGACTCTTGTTACATTGGCGTTGTGGGTTCATCACCGCTTACCACCAGGTAGGTTTGTGGTCAACCACCAGCTTAAAATAAGTAAAGGAAAATATAATATAAGCTTCTTCGCTTACTGAAAATACCACATTTACGTGTTTCTTTTAAGAGCGCCACGGGTGTTTTAATAACATTAAACAATTTTATAGGCGAAATTAAAACGCAACAAGGAAGCTCCGGGAATCTTGATAAATAATCCACAAGTGCATTCCAGCTTCTTTATAAAAACTTATTTTACTTACAGTTTGTCTGTATTAAAGATTTTAATACAGACAAACTGTTAGTAAAATGTGTAATTTTTTTATTGTTACCACGTACGACCGGTAAGATAAAATATTCAATTATCTTAAAATTAAAGGTTACTATTATGTTAATTACGACTTGTTAAAAGATGCATGATGACAAAAGTAATTATGGAATTATACTACGACAGATTTTTTAAAATGATTTACAAGTTTTTGACGTTTCCTCGAGACGCATTTCCTAATAAACTTTCGCCGAAGGGGATGTACCTAACGTTTTATTTAATCCGTACATAATTTACAGTATTGCGTCAAGACATAGTTTTTGTAAATTTTTACGGTTGGCGATGCCTACTTTATATGTTGAAGGTAAGATATGTGTATGGTGGCACCTACTAGGTGGAACGCCAACCTGGTAGTAGATGTAGGAAGTCGATAGATAGTGGCACCGTCATATTTTGCATTTTTTGGTAGCGAATAGCAATGGACTTAGAATGGGCTGTAATGATGATGATGATGATTTATATAGATATTAGAATTTCGGTCTTGGCGGCCGTTCTCCGTGCAGGACTGGATAATAGTGTCCGAGTGTGCGCAATCGCAGTTTCACTCTCTATTCCTTCACTCTTATAGTCCTATGGGAAGGTAATAAAGTTCCTGAAAACCCCAAAAACTCTCTCTGTTACCAAATCTAATATGTTATTAAACAAAGAAAAAAAGACGTGTGGCACTCGGGGACTGCCGCGGTAAAGCTATTGCATAACATTTTTTATCAACTTATGCAATTATAATTAATTATTTATTTTATTTATGCAGTTAAGTCTTTGATATTAAATAAAGTTACACTTTTTGAGCGTGGTGACCGATAAAAAAACAATTTTTTTTCTCTTATTGTATAAATGAGAAGTTAATATTGTTTAAAATATTTTTAATATCTTACATGTAGGTTATTCAGGAATTTTTATCATTCAGTTAGCAGCTAGTGTACACGCATACGACTAGTCGCACGCACACAAACACCGTGCCGAAGTCTGCCGAGTGCCGAAGTCTGCCGAACTGAAACGACGTTAGACGATGCACGGCTTTCAACGCCACACCTCCGTGCCCGTCGGAGTGGGGAGCGTGAGGATTTTTTCGTTACGGAATTTCTGGATTCGGTCCCCGCGCTCAAGGCCCGCGATAGAAGCTATGCAATAGCTTGAAAACTGTATCAAAGTAGTTATTATAACATAAATGAATAATAACAATGATAATAACCCATGGGATCAGTCGCTCCGGAGTTGTTTCTTAAATAAGTTTTGTAAGTATTTTCTACTAATTGTATCTTTTTTAAATGTTTTATACCACAAAACACACAGTTTGTCGGAAATTACATCATCCACTTCCATATCCGATTTTAACGCGTTTAATCAACTTACAGTCCTTTACAGCACCCATGGTCATGGGGGAGACTGAGATGTTTGACGTACCAATGTCATAGTTAGTCCGGCTACCTTAAGTTTTTGAATATTCATTTTTGGTCCAATATACGCAAAACGAGCTTACAGTATCTTCAAGTCTTGCAGTGGTATGCTTGGGTTTGCATTTAATTTTGTTAATTATGGGATCCCAAGCAGATGAAAGCACCCATCCATCTTCTCTATTGAAATTATATTTTTAATTTCAATAGCTTCGCGTACCATCCTTGGTAGGAATCCGTTATCTTTTGCGAGAATTTGTGGTTTATCAAATCTGATGTAATGGTGGTGACAAACTTGAACATGTTCACAGACTGCAGACTTCCCGGTGCGTCAATGCTTCACGTCAGCTATACGTTCTTTCACGCGGGTTTTATATATCTTTTTATTCGACCCTATGTATGAAAGATCACATTCACAATCTAGCTTGTACACTCGTACACAAGTATCTTGTAGAGGAATATTAAAAAGGATGGTAAAAATTGACTAATTTGACTAATATTCTTCGGCGGCCTGTAGTATAATATTCATTTATATATTTTATATAATATTATTCATTTATATATTTCGATGGAAGCTCGCTTTAAGATGTAGCCAACCTTGTTTGTGACTCCTCTGACATACGGTAATACAGCAGGCACACGCGCGACTATCTCTCTCGTCACTATGACGTAGGTACGGGACCCGAAGCTTGTTGTCTTGCAATACTTCCTTGATGTGCTGAAGCTTGGCGGCTAGATGTTTTCTGTCACAGATCTCTTGTGATCTCTAAAACAAAGATTTACCCACGGTAGTTAAATGTGAAAGATGATAGTGAGAAATAATGTTTTTTATACAGAGTGTGACCAATAGTGTTATCAGGATTTCGCATGACTAAAACATCTAAGAAAGCTAAAGAATTATTTGCCTCTAACTCCACTAATATTTTATCTAAATGTTCGAATTAAGATTTTTTGTAAATGTTCGTACCGTTTAAAAAACTAGAGATTTAAATTGATATATTATTGCAATTAAGTATTTAAGTTCTACATGTATAGGTAATATTCTAAAATATTTAAATAAATTATTAATGTTTTCGTCTATGTAATTTTTTTCTTTGTTTTTTAAAAAAAAAAAAAATAAAAAAAAAAAAAATCCCCCCCCCCAAAAAAAAAAAAAAACACAAAAAAAAAAAAAAAAAAAAAAAAAAAAAAAAAAAAAAAAAAAAAAAAAAAATTTTAAATCAAATAAACAGTTTTACTAACTTAACTTGTAGCTTAAGAATTTTATCTGCATATGTATGAAAAGTACGTCAGTCAGAATCGGCTAGTGCATAGTAAAGCATATATAAGATCGACCTGCTTACTGTAAGTTTTAAGTCGTTAAGCCTAGATAATATGGATCTTAATATACCACAGACAACGTCTATATGCAGCGAAATCAATATCCAACCAAAACTACAGTCTAATGTTAGCCGGTGGTGAAGGTTTTTTTTTAGAAGAGGGGGCAAACGAGCATGCGGCTCACCTGATGTTAAGTGACTACCGCCGCCCATGATCAACCGCAACACCAGGGGGAATTGCAGGTGCGTTGCCGGCCCTTTGGAAAGGAGTACGCTCTTTTCTTGAAGGTCCCCAGGTCGTTTTTTTCCGGAAAAATCGCTGGTGGTAAACTATTCCACAGAGAGGTTGTACGCGGAAGAAAACTCCTCTTGAAACCTACAGTGGTGGACCGCCAAGCATCCAGATGGTGTGGATGGTATCGGGACGTTTGCCGCGTAGTGCGTTCGCGAAATTTGGCGGCTGGGATTAATCCGAACAATTCCTCAGAGCACTCTCCATGGTATATGCGAAAGAAAATGCAAAGAGATGCAACATCTCTTCGTAGTGCCAGTGAATCGAGCCGATCGGAAAGCACTCGGTCGTCGACGATTCGAGCCGCTCTGCGCTGGATGCGGTCAAGTGGAAGGAGCTGGTACTGGGGAGCCTCAGCCCAGGGATTGGGAACAGTATTCCATGTGCGGCCGAACCTGCGCCTTGTAAAGTTGCAGGCGGTGTGCCGGCATGAAATACTGTCCCGCTCTGCTGAGCACGCCAAGCTTTTTAGAGGCCAATTTGGCCTTCCTTCCAAATGACCACGAAACTGCACGTCACTCGAATGTCAACGCCGAGGATTCCGATAATGGCTGAGGCAACAAGGGGAGTGCCTTGAAACTGAGGAGATACGACGAAGGGGTTCTTTTTAGCGGTTAACGCGCAAACTTGTGCCTTCTGGGGGTTAAACTGGACTAGAATTAGTCGCCCCCAATCCGATTGCACCGTCTACAACGACCTTGATGCCCCGATCTGCAAGAAAGCTGGTGATCCAATCGCACAATTTCTCGGGAAGCCCATAGGAAGGGAGCTTCGAAAGAAGCGCTTTGTGCCAAACCCGATAGAAGGCCTTCGCAATGTCCAAACTAACGGCCAATGGACTCCCCCTTGGACTCTACTGCCTCCGCCCATCTGTAAGTTAGGTAGACCAGAAGATCATCAGCTGACCGACCACGGCGAAAACCGTGTTGGCGGTCACTAATCAGCTGGTGATCCTCAAGGTACCTCATGAGCTGGCAGTTTACAATGGACTCCATTGTTTTGGAGAACAAGGAGGTGATGGTGATAGGCCGGTAGTTGGACGGGTCTGAGCGGTCGCCTTTTTTAGGGATCGGGTGGACGAAAGCCGTCTTCCATGATTTTGGGACTACGCCTAGGGAGTAGGAGTACCGGAAAAGACGCATTAAAACCGGTGCCATCTCTGGAGCACACGTCCTCCACAATTGGGGGGATTCCGTCAGGCCCACTCGACTTGTGGATGTCCAGGGAGAGGAGTGCTTTGCGAACCGAGCGCTGTGTGAACTGCACTTCCGACATGGAGCACTCACACCGCGGGATGGTCGGCGGCGTACTCCCCCTGATATCGAGAGTCGAGTTGGACGCAAAGAAAGAGCCTAGAAGATCGGCTTTCTCTTTTGCGGTATGGGCCAGTGAGTCGTCCTCCCTGTGCAGAGATGGAAAAGATGGCTGACAGAAATTCCCCTGGACAGCCTTGGCGAGAGACCAGAATGCACGGGTTCCAGAAGGAAGGCGAACTAGTTTCTCGCCAATTCTGCCTATGTTACTTTGCCTTGGCAATGACTCTTTTGAAGGACCTAGGCGGAATTATACTTCTTTTTTATAGCGCTGGTGTTTATTTATCCCGGGACGCTGATGCGTCAGCCCAGGCTTGGTAGCACTCCTGCTTATAGCATAATGCTATTTTACAGGAGCGACCAAACCATGGCTGAGATTTGCCTCCAATGGGCACCACAGAGGAAGGAATAAAAAGTTCCATACCGTGAAGTACCACATCAATGACAGAATCCGCAACAACGTTGGGATCGTCCGGCGAGAAGCAAACCCGCCCCCAAGGGTAGGATGCAAAGAAAGACCGCAACCCATCCCAATCGGCTGACCTATAGTGCCAAACACGGCGGCAGCCTGCAGAATGCAACTTCGATTTCAGCGTGAGTGGCACCACACTCCGAACAAGACAATGGTCCGAGGAGCCTAAAGGGGCGTCGACGGAAATCTGATATCCGTCCGGGTGAGAGGTCAGCAGAAGGTCCAACAGGAAAGGTGCATGATCCTCCACATCTGGAATCCGCGTAGGCGAAGTAACCAGTTGTGTCAGACCATATGCCAAGGCAAAATCATGAACAGATCTCCCCCACATGATCGGTTAAACGTGAACCAAGCCATTCGGCGTGATGGGCGTTAAAGTCGCGGAGGATCACGATCTCTGCGGAGGGGATCTGCTGTAGCAACGAATCTGTAGCCATTTGGACGTGGTCGAAGAGTCGGTCTGTTTCGGCATTACCGCTATGGGACCTATAGAGACACCCGTAGACGCGCGGATGGTCGTCGCTGTCTACGCGTAGCCAAAGGATGGACAGTTCCGAACCTTCAAGTCTGCCGAGGCGTCGAGAATAGATATCCTCTCTGACTTAGTTATAAAATGACTTTCAATAAGAATTACTTCTAATCTATATTAAATTAAAAAAAAAATCGATTTTATTCTTCTGACTTCGGGGTGCTGCCGAAGCACAAATACGAAATTAATAGCAACTGTTATTATGAACAGAACAGTGCCATTTAACCTTGATTAGTGATTTTTTTATTGAATCACCCCAATGGTAGCTAAACAGTAACTTAATTTCAATCTTTATTTTTTTTTTTTTCCCCCAAAAAAAAAAAATTAGGAATAACCCTGAGTATAAATAGCAGAAAACCCTTTCCCCCACGACAAAACACCCCCCAAATGGCGGTATAATCATATCATGTACGTCAGATGTAAAATGTCCAGATTGATCACAGGGAGCAGCGTTAAAGGTGCGTAATGTCTGGTTGTGGGGTTGCCAATCTGCCAAGTATGGCAATTAAGGCAATGCTTAGCGGCGGCAGTAGCGGTTGAAGCTCCAGAAGAAAGAGATTTTTTAATAGAAGAGGAGGCAAACGATCATGCGGCTCTCGCGAAGGTAAGTGACAGCCACCCATGAACAACTGAACCAGGATAAACTGCATCGCATGTGTGTTGCCGGCTTTTAAAGAAGGAGTAAGCCCGTTTTTTGAAGCTCCCTAAGTTGTATCGTGCCGGAAAAATCGCCGGTGTTGAAATATTTAAAAAAGTAATCTTGCGAGGAAGAACACTTTTAGTAAATCATATCTAGTAATCGGAGATATACCTAAGTAACGTGTATAATAAATATGGTGCTTTAATTCAACAGTTTCACCTATTTTCAAATACTAGGAAATCGTAATGTCTTAATATTGAAGATCAAATTTACATTACATAACAACTTTTACTTATAATCACTTGTTCACATAAAGCCGGTTTTCTGTTTGTCATTTCCCTTAAAAGCTTCTGGCAAACTTTCGCTATACATCAAATTGTTGCAAGCTCGCTCAACGTTTCCGTAAGATGGGCTTTGATTTTAAACCTAAACTTCGTTTACAGTTTTGTTTAAGTTTTTACTTTATTACATGTTTTTTGTTTTTAATATCATAAGTTAGAAATTCTATTGTAATTATTTATGGTGTTAATTATACTTTTCTCCAATCTATATTGCTACTGACTCCTTTCATTCATTCTGGGGTTAGGGGTATTCTTTACACTGGGGAATGCCTATGCATACTCGTTTCGCGGGTGCAAGAACAGGTTGTGTCGGACTCGGCACAGACCAAGTCCCATTTTCATATTCTTCGCCGCATATTAGCAGAACCACGTAAGAGCTCATGCACACATCCGCGGCCGCACCATAACCGCCCGCCTCATAGCAGTCTCTGCTCGGGATAGGACATTTAATCCGCTTTTTCTTCTGAGACAAGGTGCACCAGACAAGACACGACTTCCTCCGCTACCTTAAATCTCAACTGCGCAATGATATTCTGTCCACCTCACAATATTCTTTCCTGAACTCACTTATTTGATATGCTTTTGAACTGAACATAAACATTGTGCAATAATTTATAAGATCTGAATAATTTTAAAATGATAGCAGGAGCTCAAGTGATAAGAAATTCTCATTTTGGTATTTATTGAAATAACTACATCAGTATCGTGACGAACAATTTAACCAGCTCATCTCTTTGTATGTAAATATATGGTAAGTAGATGCAATTTTCGTTACCCGTGCAGTCCGGTTATCTTTACTGCATATGAGACCTTATTAGACAAAGTTACGACTTGATACGTCCAGAAAACATAAAGCTAACATTGTAAATTTTATTTATATTGTATAATTGTAAAGCGTTTTCAGTCCTGAGAATTCCGCAACAGTCTCCGACTGCAATATCTTGTAACCTTCACGTTACATTTATGATATATTTCATTACTGATCGCATTTTACATTGCTTAAACGAAATTCTATAGATTAGAGCTAACTTATCACTTTTCGGTTAAATATTTTTTAAGAAGTCAAATTTTTTGTTTTTAATAATTAATTGTATGAAATGTATTGAATAAAACTAATATTTACGGATTTTATCGCGTTTAATTACTTTAATTTATTTTTATTATTATCCCGACGTTTCGGAGGTGCTTTACAGCACCCATGGTCGGGGGGGGACTGAGATGTTTGACGTCCCAATGTCATTGTTAGCCCGGTTACCTTCAGTTTTTGAATATTAATTTTTGGTCCGATTTACGCAAAACGAACTTACAGTATCTTGAAGTCTTGCAGTGGTATGCTTGGGTTTGGGTTTAATTTTGTTAATTATAGGATCCCAAGCAGATGGCAGCACCCAACCATCTTCTCTATTGAAATTAGGATGTTTTTTAATTTCAATAGCCTCACGTATCATCCTTGGTAGGAATCGGTGTTCTTTTGCGAGGACTTGTGGTTTATCAAATCTGATGTAATGGTGGGGACGATCCTGAACATGTTCACAAACTGCAGACTTCCCGGAGCGTCGGTGCTTCACGTCAGCTATAAGTTCTATCACGCGGGTTTTTATGGATCTTTTTGTTTGACCTATGTAAGAGAGACCACATTCACAACCTAACTTGTACACTCCTGCATCTTGTAGAGGGATATTACACTTGACGGATGGTAAAAATTAACTAATCTGCTTCGGCGGCTTGTAGTATGTTTTAATGGACGCTCGCTTCAAGATGTAGCTAACCTTGTCTGTGACTCCTCTGACATATGGTAGTACAGCAGGCACACGCTCGACTGTGGCCGGCTTCACTCGGTCACTGTGACGTAGGCGCGGGATCCGAAGCTTGTTGTCTTGCAACACTTGCTTGACATGCTGAAGTTCGGCGGCCAGATGTTTTCTGTCACAGATCCCTCGTGCTCTCTGAAACAAAGATTTACCCACGGTAGCTAACTGTGAAGGATGATGGTGAGTTTCACCATTTAAATATCGGTTGGTATGATGGGTCTTTTTTCTATACACAGTGTGACCAATAGTGTTATCAGGATTTCGAATGACTAAAACATCTAGGAAAGCTAAAGAATTATTTGCCTCTAACTCCATTGTGAATTGTATTTTAGAGTTTATAGAGTTAAGTAAACTCTAAAATACAATTCACAATTCACAATTCGGCTGGCTTAATGGGATAGGATGACAAACGAGCACACAGTCCACCTGATGGTAGGTTTGGGGTAGGATTGAAGGATGGTAGGATTACGAATCAAAATGCAGATGCATTGTCATCCGTGAGGACTAGGTGGAATTCCTCGTGTTCAGTAAAAAGGGTCTCCGGTTCTCTACACTCACCATACGAAACGGTTAAACTGACCTTCGATCGAAGATATTAAAAATGTATTTAACATACCAAAACACTTATTTTATATTAAACACCCATATATATACCTATATATATATATATATATATATATATATATATATATATATATATATATATCTCTTTTCGAATTATAACTTATTTCTGTATAATTGTTTAGCACTGGGAAGTAATTAAACTTTCTATAAAGCCTTTGAACCTGTTTTTGAGGTTTTGAGTTTATAATTTTCTATTTTAAAAAGAAAAATCCATTGGAGACGAAGTTTAACGAATAAGATTTCTTAAGATCAAAAGTTTAACAAAGAACTGCTTTACATTTTGTTTAAGCCTGGCAAGGAAAACTTAAACGAGCCCTCGATTTTCAAGATATTTTTTAGCAATAACGATGACGATGGGACCGATGGGGATTATCCGACTACCGATGGATAAGACAGCTTCTCGAGTGGCAACCTGGATGATAGGAGATCAGAGATGCAGGAAGTCGATGGATGCAGGTGGCTCGAAACCGTGCTTTCTGGCATTCTTTAGCCTATGTTCTGGACGTTGAACATCTCAGTCCCCCCCCGTAACCATGGATGCTGTAAAGTGTTCGAAACGTTGTGTATATAAAAAAGTTTATATACGCGATAAAATCCCGTAGAAACTAGTATCATTTAAAAGGTGTAAAATTAAAAATTTTGTGCAACCAATTTGAATATAAATAATATGAAAACTACTGGTCAGATCTCTACCAAATTCATGTGGGACAAAGCGAGAAGCACCAGCTTTTAAATAAAAGCAAAGAAACACCCAAATCGGTTCACCCAGAAAAAAGTTTTATTTTTAGAATTAAGTACCATGAACAGTCCATCTTAGTCCGTGAGGTGGTAAATTTCCTATTATATCGCAAAATTTTGTGCATTACTGTGTATAAAAGTGAAAGATGTAGGTACTTGTGATGAGTTATAATGACCGAATGGGAAAAAACTTTAACTACGATGGTAGGATTCCTTTCTGCTGTTAAATAGCAGTATTTGCTGTATTCAGGTGTGAAGTGTTCAAATGTGATAGAATAAGGCTGCAGCTATATTCTGGTTGTAGCACGTATGGGTTTAGCTCCAGCGGGATAGGACCACGCTCTCACAGAATGCCAGCGTAAAATAGTAGCTGAATGCTGCTGTGTTTCGTATGGTGAGTTTAGAGAATATTTACTGGAAACGAGGCATTCCATCATTATCTCCTGAGGTGAAATCGATTCTGTAGCCTAATTGTTTTAAGTTCTTTTTCTGCCTAGAAGTCTATCTCCATTGGCTCTACTTCCATCTTTTCTTCTGTGCAACAGTGTCCCCACTGTTGGGTTCAGATTTAAGGTTAGGAGACTCTGCATAATAGTTATTAAAGACTGTGCAATCTTAGTTCTGAGCTCTTAAAAGTGTCACAGGGTGACGGCACATTTCTTTCATAAAATTGAAGTGACAGTACACCTGATGGTAAATGGCTACCGAAACCCGAGGACAACTGCACTCAACTCGAATAAAAGTAGACTAGATGCGTTTTACCTCTGAGGACTGAGCTGAAATGTCTTCTAGTCTATAATAACACTGGCTTTATGCCATTCAGATCTAAACATAGCTGTAAACGCACTCGTATTTGACAGAAGAAATTGATGAGATATGTGGGGATTAACAGACGAAACCCTAGGTATGGACATTATTTGATATTATATCTAACTGTAAATATAAGCTAACTGAAATCCATTGCAGGCCGTGTGAGGTCACTTTTGATGTTATTTATATTCTGTCATCTTTAACTTTTGATCACAGTAATGCATTAAATTTTGCGATATTATAAGATATTTACCTTATGATGCACTAAGGTGGACTGTTACCTTTGACACTTATTTTAACCGACTTCCAAAAGGAGAAGGTACTGAATTCGACTACATGTTTATTTTGTGTTATTATGTACCTCAGAATTTTTTTCTGGGTAAAACGATCAAGATGATTCTTTTTTCTTATTTTTTATTTGAAAGCTCGTGCTTCTCGTGTGATCCATATAAATTAGGTCAAGATCTGACCAGTAGTTCTCATATTATTTATATTGAAGTCAGTTGTATAAATTTTTTAATTTTACCATTTGTTTTTCAATAACAAAAATATCTAAGTTTTTCTTGCATTTTACGATGTGAGTTAATAGCAATACAGCTTTGTAAGAGAAACTCATTAATAAGCAAGCGTGGACGCGCCTCAGAGTATTTATCATTACTCCTCTAGTTCCTCGGAAACTACCGCTGCGACTACTTTGTCTAGCAGTTTTGTATGGTATCTGAACTTTTGCGACATTTTGTTTTTAGTTAAAGTTTTAATATGCGTAATATTAAAACATTCAAGTTTATTTGGTCTTTATGAAAGAAAGGTAGGATTATATTGCTTATAAATGTGTAGTAGTTTCATATTCTTCTAACTATTATCCATTCAATCAAAAGTCGTGGTAGCTTATAGTATACCGTTAATATTTAAGGCTTAATTCCTTATTTTAAACTGGCGAGGTTAAGGTGTGATTTTAATAAAGTATGCGGTTTCTATACGAGTTAGAGCCAGCCACGCTCGACTGAGTAAGGATCACGCTCTCACAGAATACCAGCGTAAAATATCAGTTTATTACTTAATTAAAACTACTTTTACTGATTTTATCGCGTTTCATTTTTAATTATTTTTAATTCCCGACGTTTCGGGTGCTTTCCAGCACCCATGGTTACGGGGGACATTGCCATGGGTGCTGGAAAGCACCCGAAACGTCGAGAAATAAAAATAGTTAAAAATTAAACGAGATTAAATCCGCATAAGTAGTTTAATGCTGTTGTGTTTCGTATTGTGACTGTAGAGAATCCTAGTCCTTATGGGTTCCTACATTGCATACATGCATTTAACTTCATATATTTTGATTCTTAATTGAGTATAGTTCTATATACCACAGTATTTACTTACGATCAGGTGGACTATGCGCTTGTGTGTCATCCTTATTCTTTAAAAAACTATTGTCACACTTTTTAGTAAAATTAACTTCAGAAATAAACATATTTCTTCTGTATTTATTTCCATTCGAAAATAAGCACAGTAATAACAGATTTTGAAGTACACACCGAGCCTACCCGGGCGATTACGATAAGTTTCGCCCAGGCCTGTCGACTGCGTATATTCGTCATTGTCTCCCGCAGCCTTATCGTTGTCCACGTGACAGATGTTTTCAGCCTGTCTTCACATATTCGCCGGGAAAATTATACACGCTCTTGTTGGAAAAGAAAAGGGTAATTCAGAACTCGTTAAAGATTATTTCAAAATGTTACTTTGCCGATATAATTACTTTTTCATAAAATATTGAAATTAGAATCCACATTTACGTTATTTGTGAGAGTTTTATACGATTTCTATGAATTTGTTTGAGATCACCGCAACTTAATTATATAAACGTTACGAAGTTTCGTTTTGAGTCCAAAGTCCAAGCGTATCGAAGTATCGTACACTTTGTTTAATCAAGGATGTAAGTCTGCGGAGCGACCACATTCTTCCATTATGTTAGCATAAAGAAGTATGATCTGCTATATATCGTGATATTGGCATGGGAAATAACAATCGTATTTTTTAGGTAATATAATAAAGGAAAAATAACGGTAAGGAAAAGACATGTAGACAAAAATTACTCGTATTCTAATGGAATTGAGGGAATTATTTATCTAGTTAGGTCTCAGTACGTATACGTTCTCCGTTTTGTACTGCAGCATCCAAAAATTAAATTGATATAAGATGAGAAACCCATTTTGTTTTCATAGATACATTTTATAAAAAAAAATTTTTGTGCCTATTAAGCATTAAATGAAAATAATTACAAAAACAGACATGACGACGATAAAGCTAATAACGGGAATCGCGATGGTTTTATAAATATATTCCTAAACGTCAGACCATAAACCCATAACGTTATCTGATACGGTTTTTAATTAAATGTTTTAACTATCAGATGAAGTAGGGCGTTCGGGGAAAGTATTTTCTCTAAAATGTTTTGTTTTAGCGATAATATATTCTTTCTGGAATAAGTTTTAAAATTATTCTTTTAATTAGATTATTCATTTAATTAGTATATCAGAGTCTTTTTGCTTAAAGAATTACCTAACAATAACTGCATCATGAGAACGAGGACTTCATCATCATCATTATCATCATTACAGCCCTTCACAAGTCCACTGCTGAACATAGGCCTCCCCCAAGGTATGCCACAAAGCACGGTCCTGAGCCACCTGCATCCATCGACTTACTGCATGTCTTACCAGGTCGTCACTCCATCTAGTAGGGGGTCGCCCTACACTTCGCCTACCGGTACGAGGCTGCCACTCGAGAACCTTTTTTCCCCAACGGTTGTCGGTTCTTCGAGCTATATGGCCGGCCCATTACCACTTCAGCTTACTAATCCGTTGGGCTATCGGTAGGATCTACTGCGGATATCCTCATTTCTAAGTTTATCACGCAGAGAAACTCCGAGCATAGCCCTCTCCATAGCTCGCTGAGCGATTTTGAGCGTCCTCATACGGTCAACAGTGAAGGACCACGTCTCGGTTCCGTAGGCCATTACTGGCAATACGCAGTGGTTGTACAGCTTTGTTTTCAGGTTTTGAGGTATACCTGACGAGAAGATGATTCGTAATTTCCCGAACGCTGCCCAGCCGAGTTGAATCCGTCGATTGACCTCTCGTATTATATCAAAATACGAATCGAACGAGAACGTATTATACCAAAATTAAACTCCACAGCGTTCTAGCAGCATAATATGAGCAGGACATGAAAACGCTCATATCTATATATTTTCGACCGACGTTCACTCCTAACATACATATAAATTTAAGCAGTGTACCTAGGTCTGTCAAAATATCTAATTTCCTGGCATCGGAAAATATAGTATTGCCTGAAAATAGAGTACAAGAAAGTAATAGCTATTTGTTTCAGCCGCGGAAAGTTCGTTTTAAATCTTTTCTCCTCCTTTTAAAATTTAAATACGTTACTAACACCAAGATTTTCTCTCGTATCGTGGTGGCAAGGACAAATATTCATATTCGGAACAATTGTTGGCCATACAAATACTTGTTCCGTGCGGGATTCGAATCCGCAGTCTTCAGCACCATAACTAAGCAAGGCGCTGTAATTTTTATTTGTATCGTTCAGACCCTTCAGATTTGTGCTCCACTGCTACGTGGCAATTAAATATTATTGAAGATGTCTACGAAAAATTGCTCACTGCCATAATTCCAAATATATATTCTGTATAACTCTCTATAACGCCGTAAATCATTGTAGGCGTGCCTAGGAGCCGTCATCTATGTATAATTTACTAAATATCCCTCGTTGTCTAACAGAATGGGCTCACCGAGCCTTATTTGATGCGCCACTGCAATCTAGATATGTGGACTCCTCTTAGTTCACAGTAAACGATTAAGCTACGGTTATTGATACTTCCCGTACTGTTTTACGACTTGTCACCATGATATGGCATAACAGGTCATGGGAAGTTGCTTTATGAAAGATGTACTATAAGCTACGACTAAGTACGCGCAGGTCTTAAACCTAAATCTGTAAACCCTAGACTTTCGTTTAAAGTTGAAATTGTTTTGGCCAATTTACAGCTCTAGAAACTACAATAGTTGCAAAACCAAGTTGCGAGATCCATTTTAGAACTGAGTGAAGGGAAATAATGCAAATTGCTCACATTGTCGGGAAGTTCATGTGACATGGTTGCAATTTTCGCTTTCAATTTATATGCAACAGTTTCTCGTTACTCTTAAGTAAGAGTATACTTTTATTTCTATATTTGAAAACTCAACCGGGTTTTATATTTATATTTGATAACCGGGTTGATTGGGAAGGAATGCCATAAGGTATTAAGTCTGCCCTTTGGAATACTTTTTATTAAGGTGTACTATAAAAGTATAAATAAATAAACTTCTGGTATAAACCGTAACTGTGAAAAAATAATGAATGAAGAAAAAATAATGATTTAACCTATTTTATATTGCCTCGAAAAGGTGAATTTTTCATAGTTTCGACGCTTGGCAGGCGGATTGGCAATAACAGTTATTTTATTCAGAGTTGTCATCAGAAAGATGCTGCCCATCTTCTGTTTCATTTCCTTCTATCACCTCTTATGGCTCCCATGGGATGGTATGGTAAGTGAAAAATTAATCAGCCCTGTGGCGGCCTAAAAAATCCTTATAGTCCTTTATGGGAACACTCGTAGGATATCATGAATAAAATTTAATCTATACTAGATCGTTCTAATATAATATATATATATATATTTTATCATACATATCATATATATATATATATATATATATATATATATATAAAGTTCAACAGGCGGTCTTATAGCACTGGAAGCTATACCTTCCAGACAACCCTTGTTCAGCAAAGAGCTGCAGATAGGGAAGGAGTACATAAATTTGAAAATTAAGTTAAAAAAATTAAAAATATATAAATACACACAAGATAATGACGGTTGAGAATAGGTAGGATAGACTCAATTAAGGACGGGAATTATGATGGGAAATATCAGATCTCCAAGTAATAAGTCTTGGTGGATTTTTGAAGGAAAAAACGGGACTGAGCACATCGAATATATAAAGGCAAGGAGTTTCGCAAGCATACAACTGTAACCGGAAATGATTTATTGGAGAAAGAGTGGTGGGGCCATAGTTCCCTGGGTTCAAATGTAGAATGAAGGGTCACAAAATGGTAGGGCGACAAGGCTGCCCTTTAAAATCAGGAGCGGAGGAACACAAAAAGATTGGGCCACAGGGTCACGGGTTCCATTCCGGGAATAATGATCCCAAAATTATTGGGTACGCGAATAACGAAAGTGGATTGTATTAGCGAGGTTCGTTATAAACCAAAACAAAATGGCGGACGTGGCACGTGACGGGTTTTGGACAATATACTTGCTATAATCTTATTCAATGCGTTAGCTGGCACTACAGGAGCATGAGCTGTTGTGGAAAAAAGGAATAACGAATAAAAACAGCTCATAAATAGGAATGGGCTTACCTGGGGTATCTGCAAGCGGCCTCTCTCTAAGGTCTTGAGGCTGGTGCAACTGACGCGAAAGGTGCGCGATGATAAATGCACTTATGCAGGACAAAATTGCACTGTGCAAGCGATGAAAGTTTGTACTGTTCTGTGCCCCGACGGCCACAGGGTGCTATAACGGCCAAGATCGCGCTGCAACTGGGTGCACCACGATCACTGCTGGTCTGTCGGCGGCGTGCTTCCGCCTTTGACTTTTGGCCAGCGCACCTCCCATTGGACGAACAAAATAAGGCCACAGATCCAGCCTCCCATTGGGCATGCCCGTACGAGAAGGAAACGAAAGTGGGAAGGAAGGTTATTGCCGGCTAATCTAACCAACTAATTAACACAAATGCAAATGTGTATTTTTGGCGCAATCAAAGACGATGAATCTGCTGGAATATGAAGCCAAAAATTGTTAGTAGAATATAGACGACGATCGTGAGAGGAGGAAATGAATTGAAAGCGGTCTTTCAGGTTACGTGGAGTGGAGGGATTGAACAGTATGCTATATAAAGTATAAAGGACGTAAGTATTCCTGCGAAGGCGGTCACTTGAGGCGTTTACTAAATTCTGAAATGTGATCATATTTACAAAGTCCAAATATGAATCGTAAGCATAAATTTTTAATTCGCTCAAGTTTACTTAATTGCGCTTCGGTAACGTCCAGATAGTAAACATCAGCATAGACAGGAATAGGCAGAAGTAGGGATTGAGCAAGCGCAACTTTAGTGGCAGTTGACGACTTCGTGGCGCAGTGGCTTAGCAATGAGTGGCTACGCTGGGGGTCGCGGGTTAAATCCCGCACGGAATATGCGGCTTATATATAATATGGCCTACAAATAGTTGTTCCGGGTCTGGATGTTTGTCATTGTGCAATTTATGTTTGTAAACTGCCCCTACGATACAAGAAAATCTTAGTGTAGGGATAACGTTTTTTAAAACAAAGAAAAAAAAGTAATGAGAAAATTTCTAAGTCTCCGCAGAGAGCTTAGCGCTGCAAACATTTTCCTACTGACTTTTTTAATTTGTGGTGACCATGTTAGACAGAAGTCGAAATATATTACTAAATTCTTAACTTTATCAATATAAGGGATGTGAATGCCATTGAGGAGAATAGGTGGTATGAGAGAAAAGTCAACCCTAGCAAATTCTTTAAAGTAAGCTTTAACTTATATTTTAAGTTTATTTTTTGACCCTTTTGAACAGATTAAGGAATATCACGGGGTCAGGGTAATAATGACTTGAATGTCGTCTAAACAGTAACAATAAAAACTTCAATCTCGGTTATTTGTTAAAATTTAAATAAAAATAAAATAAAAAACCTTATTTAATGAAAAAAGAAGCAGCCCTTTATAAAAAAATTAATAATTAAAATCGGTTTTTAACTGGCGAAGATATCGTGTTATATTCATAAAAAAATTGGTTGACCCTGCAGGCCATCCCTGGAATTTCCCGCTGATTTCAACTGCAAAGCGCTTCAAATTTCACCAAATTATGTTGCGAAATCTCGAAGTTATGTTAAAAAAAAAACGTTTTTTTTTCAAATTCTTTCTCCTTCGATATCTCACGAATGAATGAACCGAAATTCAAAGCACGCATGGTTTTACTGTTAATAAAGGAAAATCTATTAAATGTTTTAATATATGAATTTTAATTTCTCGCATATATCTAACGTAGGAAACAAATAATCACACTAATGAAAAATGTGTGACAGTTTGAGATGTTTTTATGTTTGTTACTTAATTAAATCACGTCAGTTCTAACGAATGAAGCTAGGCACCCATCCTTCCTTCCATTCATCATTGAAGTCATGTCCTACAGACATGGTCTATGTGCTCAATACACGATATACTTTCTACTACGAAAAAATAAAAATTACCGCTGGTATTTGTAGGTGTTTCTGTTTTCGCAGACAAGAAGAATCTAGGAAATGCACAATCTTATTACAAATCTTGCTGAACAATTAGGCGTAGAGTAGTCATTGTAAATAAACTTAGTACTGCTACAAACTTAACCAAAGCTGTAGTGACATTACTAAATCACTTCAGCAAGAAGTAACAACATGCAAAGCTGACTAGACTGAAACTCTGTAAGTGCTTTGAACATTTACAAACAGCTTCTTATTTGCGGCGAGAGTACAAGATACTGCTTCAGATGTTAATATTTTTTCCTACATTGGTGCTTTCAAGTCAAGAAGTTGTTATAATAGTAGTTGTTTGAATTGAGATTTTAATACTGGCTAGTTTGAAGTTTGATATCTTGTATTCTTGACTTGGAATTCTAAATTCAAATTAATATTGTATTATAACTGTAAATTCGGTATGACATTGATTATAAATTAAGTTGTCTCATGTTATTTGGACCGATGGCAAACTTGAAAATTATAGCAGCGCAGACGCCACGTATCAATGTCTCCAAAGGACTGGTAGTTTTGACCATAAAAGGACACTTAAGTCAATAACAACGAATTCAAACCTTCCTTGGAAGTGGGTTTTAATGGAAGCTCGCTTCAGGATGTAACCAATCTTGTCTGTGACTCCTCTAACGTATGGTAATATAGCAGGCATATGCTCGACCGTGGCCGGTCTCTCGGTCCGTGGTCGACTCGGTCTCTGTGACGTAGGCGCCGAAGCTTGTTGTCTTGCAATTCTTGCTTGACGTGCTGAAGCTCGGCGGCCAGATGTTTTCTGTCACAGATCCTTTGTGCTCTCTGAAACAAAGATTTTCCCACAGCGGCTAACTGTGGAGGATGGTGGTGGACTTTTTTGTTTAAATATCGATTGGTATGGGTCTTTTTCCTATACACAGTGTGACATCAGGATTTCGGGTGACTAAAACATCTAGGAAAGCTAAAGAATTATTTGCTTCTATCTCCATTGTGAATTGTATTTTAGAGTTTATGGTGTTAAGATGGTATAAAAATGCAATAAAAATGCAAAAAAAATGGTAAAATTGTGAGTGTCGTCTACGTACTGCTTGTAGAATCTTGGATTTACCGGAGAAGTAAGAAGGGCTTTCTCCTCAAAGTCCCTTATGAATATGTCGGTGACTACGGGAGATACAGGTGAGCCCATCGCCACATCGTCTACTTGCTTTTAAAACTCTTCCTTCCACAATAGATAGCCAGATGTGAGGCAGTGTTTGCGTAATACTGTATACTCTACAGGCATGTTGTTATCTTCTAGCTTCCTAGTTACAATTGAGATGCAGTCCTCAATAGGTAGGCATGTGAATAGTGACTAAACATCAAAATTGACCATAGTTTCATTGTCAGAAAGATATAGGACTTTTATCTTACTAACAAAATGGTTTGAATCCTTTGTGTATGCTCTTGTATGTCTTCTTAGTGGTGAAAGTATTTTTGCCAAGTGTTGTGCCAGTTTATAAGTTGGTGAATCGATCTGGCTTACTATGGGACGTAGTGGAGCGTTTTGTTCGTGTATTTTCGGTAACCCGTATGGGTTTTTTAAGCCAAACCACCGAGGTTGTATAACCTCGGTGGTTTGGCTTATGATGTCAGTCCTCCTTCCGCAGTCCCCCTCGTGACCGTGGGTAAACTGCAAACAACCCGAAAAGTCGGAATTTAAAAAGTTAAATTAAACCGATAAAATCCGTAAAAATTAGTTTAATTTGATGTGTAGTGTTCGCGTAAGTATAAGAAAACAAATGTTCACTCTATTAAATGCGTCTTTTACTTTGGCAAAAGTTAGTCTACAAAAAAAGCAAATAGATAAAGGTCGCTACAACGTAACATTTCAATTAGCTAGAAAACTACTTTATGTAAGTATGAAATATCGTGACTTGCATTTGACTCACATAAACACCAATTTACCTAGTGTTTTGAATTGTGTTTCCTATTGTCAAGCTTTTGCTAATGTATTTATTACCACATAACATGTTACTGTGGCATGTTGTATGGTCGTTACATTGAAACAATTAGTTTCGAACTATGTTTTAAATGTAAAAAAAGTTTAACGAGTATGTATACCCGGCCTTGCCATACTATAATTAAATAGTTATTAGAAAAGTTCGTATCACAATTATAGAAAGTTATCTCTATTGATATTTTATTTCTATAACACTGTTCATTGTTATACTTAATTACAGCTGATCATCACTTGTATGTAATGCTGAACAAAACTATATCACACACCTCACAGACCTACAAAGCACCTATGCTGTGTTCTTGTTGAGGACTCTTCCCACTGCGCTTTAACAAGATCAGTACCAGACCACTCATTCTTAGTAAATTTTAACTGATATTGCTAACTACTTCACTATTTTAAGACAATAACACGATGTAATACGAACTTAATACTTTAAAACATTACAACCCAACGATATAGTCTGTACATGGATTAACAAAATGAAAACATGAAATTAAATACATATGACTCTAACTCAAGTTCTTTTGTACAGTTGTGGAAATTTTGATTATAACTTCACTTTCTCTTTGTTTATTATCTATGACAATGCAACGAAATTATTTTTTCGTAAGCAGTTGACTTATACATTTTTACTATTTAAGCCAAGGCCCCTTTCTACCCCGTGCACTCGAGTTTCCCTGCGACGTAAATCCCCGTATCGTGGCTTGTATTGTTCGCTGATATTTCAATTCGGCTGCGCACCAGGATCCGCTCGGATGCTCGCTTTGTTCCCTAATGAGAACCACAAAACAGACGTGGTTTATATATTGCTTCGTGGATTCCATTCTTATAAAATGAGAATTCAAGATAATATAGTTTTAAAAGGTCATAAAAGTTTTGAATTTCTTTTTATGTCGACTAGTATGATCTTAGAAATGAAAAAGTTTCAGTTACTGATTTTAATTTATGTTATTTACTGCGATTTCTTCACTTATTTCAATAGATGTTATTTTTTCCGTTTGCATTCCCAGCATGGCAGATCGAGAGAACAATAAAAGCTTTTGTTCTGGAACCAATTAAGTTTTTATTTTACTTTATTATAGTATATATTAGCCACAGGCAAACTTGGCAAGAGCCGTGGTAGCTCAGATGGTTAACGCTCGCTGTAAATATAACAGAACGCGAGTAACCCGGGTTCGAGCCCCGCCGGCACCAATGAAATTGTTAATTGCAATTTTAAGTGCTGATTTACCACGTGCTCGGCGGTGAAGGAAAACATCGTGAGGAAACCTGCATGTCTGAGGAATAAGAAAAATAATATTTCGAAGACATGTGAAGTTCGCCAACACGCATTGGGGCAGCGCGGCGGACACTTCCTTGCCCCTAAAACCCCCTCAGAAATGAGGGGAGGCCTGTGCCCAGCAGTGGGACGTATATAGGCTGTTACTTTACTTTACTTTTACTAAACTATGAGGCATTCCATCTCAGTCCTCACGGGTGACAACGCATATCTGCATTTTGATTTGTAATGGAAGATAGATGTAGATGTCTATGGGCCGCAGCAACCACTTACCATCAGGTGGACTGTGTGCTCGTTTGTCACCCTATCCTATAAAAAAAAAAAAAAAAAACTTGGTAAGTGAGTTGGCAACCTTAGAGTTTAACTTTTAATTTGTTATTATGAAGATGCTGCAGCCCATCTCCAGGTGTGTTTCCCTGTGTCCTCCATTACGCATTTTGCGACACCCACTCGTGTAGCGGCGGTGTAAGAATATACACTACCCCATATTGTCCCGTGGGTGTCGCAAGAGGTGACAGAGGGAAACTGAATCAGGTGATGGGCTGCAGCATCTTCATAATAACAACTCAAAATTATAAAGAACAGTGGTTGCCAACCCGCGTTACGTGGCCACTATGGCAAAATCCACCCCGTGGGAAATTCTATGGGAAAGGACTATGTTCAGCAGTGGGCATTTATAGGTTGTAATGAAAATTAAAACCATTCAAAATTTAAAACAATTTAACCCTTCAATCTCTTAGCGGTTGAATTCGACCGCAGCGCTATTCCCTCAAAATTCATGCGGTCGGATTTGACCGCGCACACCCACAGCACTTCACCACACCATTAATACTTATATTTAGAGACTACTTTTCCATGAAGAAGTTTGGCATTATTGAATCAATATAAAATTTTCTATCCTCTAGTGCAATAAAAAACAGTTATCCTATGGATATTTATTTATAATCTACGTTCATTACGTACGCCATTTTCGCGTGGTTGTTATCGTGTTGATTTTTGTATTTTTATAGTGTTTTATTAGTGTTTTAGTATAGTGTTTTATTACATAATAGTAATGAAAGTTTTTATGTGGATATAATTTATCGTTTTACGTATATAGTTACGAGTAATATATATTGAAATAATTGTGATTTTCGCGCTGCCGACATTCTCATGGTGTGTTTTTTCTTGTTATCCAAATACAATGATCTTTTTGTAATGACGTAAAACCTAATTTTTATTTAGAGAATTTTGTATAGATTTTATAATGCCAAATTTCTTCATAGAAAAGTAGTCTATAAATATATGTTTTAATGGATTTAAGTGCTGCGGGTGGGTGCGGTCGACTGCATGGGATTTTTATGGGGATTGAAGGGTTTAAATGGTTTTAAATGTTTATTTATCAAGATAAAAGTTTTCACAAAATGGATATTCTTATAAATTATAAAGGTTGTAGTTAAAAAAATAAAGCTGCTTAGTTCCGGCAATTTTCCAGCTATGTTTAGGACGTAGAAATATATGAAGCGGGTAAGGCATGAAATTTATGCGTGGATTATTATCGCCGCATTCTGTAAGCTGCTAGCTCTTAGGAAATTGCCTGCAGCTTGCAGCTGCTACGATATCGTTCATAAGTCTGCCACTCTGCCTCATATTGTGCACGCTTTTTGCTTAGGAAAATATTATCGGGCTTTGAGCGAGTTTTTCCAGTTTTCGTTTAAGACGTCGAATATGGCTTTCTCATATTTCTTTAAGAAAATTTTACTTTGGTAAAATATTTCTACAAGTCAACATTACATTAAAATTTCAAATAACTATGTATCTATTCAAATTCTTGTTATTTATAGTTTTCTGGTACGTAGTAAGATCAGTATGTATATTTATTTACATTCAGGTTTCTCTTTCTTTGTCTTGTTTATTTTTATCGTTTAGCCTTCGGTACAAAATTTAAGACAAAAGTGTGCAACAAGTGCGTGTTGCCAGTGATAACGTAGCGATCTATATTGTTTCTCGAATATAATTCGTAATAAAAATATTCGCAATAAAACCAGAGTAACCGACAAAGTACAACGGACCCGTACTTTGTAGTGGCAACGGGCAACACAGCTCGAAGAATCAACAAACGATGGGGATGAAAGTTTCTCGAGTGGCAGCTTCGTACTGATAAAGAAGTGTATGGAGGCCGCCACTATATGTAGTGACGACCAGATAAAAATGCAGAAGTCGATGTATGCAGGTGGATCAGGACCGCGTTTCGTGGTATTCTTGGGGGATGTCTGTATAAGCATTGGACTTGAGAAGAGCTGTAATGACGGGATGGATGGATGAAATTGTCACAATAAAACAATTTTTATAAATTAAGGTTGAAAAAGAGCACACAGTCCACATGATGGTAAGTGGTTGCTGTGGCTCATAGACATCTACATCTTTCCTCGATTAAGAATTAAAATGCAGTTGCTTTGTCACCCTTGAGGACTAAGATGGAATACTTCGTTTCCAGTAAAACAGTCTCCGATTCTCTACAATACCTCAGCATTATAATGCTGTTTCACGCTGGTATTCTGTGAGAGCGTGATCGTGGTTAAGCCGGCTCATTCGTGCTCCAATATAACCCTGGTTAAGCCGGCTCATTCGTGCTTCAGCATGACCCTAGTTAAGACGGCTCATTCGTGCTCCAATACGACCCTGGTTAAGCCGGCTCATTCGTGCTCCAACATGACCCTGGTTAAGCCGGCTCATTCGCGCTCCAACATGACCCTGGTTAAGCCTGGTCATTCGTGTTCCAACCAAGCTACAGAGTGGCTTTACGGTGTAAAAATGGATGGAGGTTTCACTTAAGTGTTTTCTCATTTCTGATTTTTGATTTCGGTTTTGGATTATTCCGTCGCGCTGCTCTTTCTAAAACCATTTGAAAATTCAAGTAACATAAATGTTATTTGAATATTTCTTTTTTAAATATTTTTGGCATGTCCAGTCATATTGTTTGGTCAAATCACCAATTTTATAAAAGGCTTTAGTAAGGGTCCCATTTCCACTGGAAGGAAAACAAACGACTTCCAAACAAATGTCTCGCATTCGTCAGGCAGTGCTCATTTGCACGGGTCTAGCACCGTTCACGTGTGTTGGATTACGGCATAGGTTAAATATTATCAGAGTGTTTTATTATACTGATTCAATGTAATATTAACGAAAATCTATATTAATTTGTGTATTATATATTTATGTATGTTATACATTTAGATCATAGTAAAATTTTAAGTTATGGTACCAATAACTATATTTATTGTACAACCTAGTTCTTACTACTAATATGTAATTTTATTTCGACTTCAACTAATGTAATTTAATACGTAAAAAATGTGTTTATTGACACTTTTTTATTCTACGTATGACATACACTTAGTTCTTGTATTCATAGTCATTATTACCTCTGCATTATATAACATTAATACTAAATTCACTCGAACTACTCAGTCTTTCTCGCTATAGAACTTTACTCATACTCCAGTTAACTGCATACCGTACATACCGCACCGTAAACCAATTAGGCTACTGCCAATCTTTGACAAATAAATAAAAGAAACAAGAAGAAGTGAAAAAGAAAATTGGGAGTAACAGTGCCACTCTGGCCGCACCTCAACCCACTGTCGCTGATAGTTCTTAGCCAAATCATGAAATGATGGCGTATAACGGAATACCTCCGTGTGTTCCCATTCTACGATTGAACTACAACATTCGAGGCGTACGACATATGACGTGACGTCACAAAACCAGTTTGTCTCTAATGCTAGAAAAATGTAATATTATATATATGGCAAACAACCACTTCAACAATTTGCAGATCTACACACACACACACACACACACACACACACACACACACACACACACACACACACACACACACACACACACACACACGCACACACGCACGCACGCGCACGACACACACGCGCGCGCACACACACACGCACACACACACACACACACGCGCACACACACACACACACACACACACACACACACACACACACACACACACACACACACACACACACACACACACACACACACACCCACACACGCACACACGCACACACGCACACACGCACAGAATATTCATCTTAGTTTGCTGTTGGTTGGTTAACCCATGGGCTGCAGTGGCCATTTACCAACAAGTAGACTGCAAGTTCGTTTGTGATTTCAATTTTTGTAAAGTTAAAAAAGTTAAACTGTCATAAGTATGCACGGGTCATTTACAATTTAAAAGAGTTCATTTAATGGTCCACGAATGGGTACAATGTAGAAAATCGTTTTGCGATCTTTTATTTTGGTCTGGAGGTGCTCTTCGTCTGCGTATTTCCTTCAAAGCAACAATGCAACGTCTCTTTAAAATACTAAAACTAGCTCTCTTGATTTGTATAGATTTATTACATAGAAATGAGACAGTAAAATATTAAATAAAGTCGTTAGTTTTGCAGAAATGGCATTGCATTTTTTTATAAACAATACAGCATTGCAAAAAGCAAAAAGTAAATGTTATACTTCATTATAAATTCCGTAATGCTATATAATGTATAATATTAGTTGAAAAGTTGCTCTGTGCTCATTTATTTATCACTCAAATAAAGCATCGTCATCACCGCACAGAACACACAATATATTTTCGACTAGAATCTGATAGGTACCGGAGTAGTCAAATTATTAAAAAATATATTGTGGACTGCAGTTACATACTCTTAATTATCGAAGTCATATTTGGGGCGCGTATTCCTATCAGCGTGTGGGCAAGCTAAGCAATAATTTGCAAATAGTTAGATTACTTGTTTGATAGTAATTTCCACAGTCTAGCTTCCCGGAGCGTCGATCGAGCAGTCTGTGAACACGTACAGGATCGCACCCGTCACTATATCAGATTTGATACACCACAAATCCTCGCTAAAGAACACCAATTCCTTTAAAGGATGATTCGCGAGGCTATTGAAATCAAAAAACATCCTAATTTCAATAGAGAAGATGGCTGGGTGCTACCATGTGCTTGGAATCCTATAATAAATTAAAATTAAATCCCAACCCAAGCATGCAACTGCAAGACTTCAAGATACCATAAGTTCATACTGCGTAGATCGGAACAAAAGTTAAATTTTAATTTATGGTAACCGCGGTTAACTATGACATCTGGATGTTGAACATCTCATAAACGTCGTGTCTTTAAAAAAAGTTAAATATACGCGATAAAATCCGTAAAAATTAGTATTATTTAAATGTGTAGTGTTCGCGTAAATATAAGAAATTATTAGCCTCTTCTTAATTTTGTAAATAAAATATACATTGATGACGTCGGGCTCGACTTCGTCAGCTTGCGTACTTAGAAGTTTAAGGAATAGTTAAAGGTCTGGACGTAAAAGTTCCAGTAATGTATCATGGGTGTAATTGCACGACATTTTTAGAAAATATTTTCTCATACCTACCGATGGTTGTTTTTGTGAATAATTCGACTTTTTACGTCTATGCATAGCACACAACTAATCTGAAATAAAAACTTTATAGTGTTTGACGTAATAACTAAAATTCAATATATCTGAGTCAATTTTAATAAAACGTCGTAACCAAGAAGTTATGTAATGATTAAATTCAATATTTATCCTCTGCTCGGAGTATTAATGTAACCTCTTTTACCATTGGCTGCTCTGTACGCGATCATAATAAGGACAAGGCAAGGAGAAGGTAAAATATAACCGTTCATGGCTTTTTTTTAGTGTTCTGGGTATTTTCTACCCAACAATTTAGAAAAGAGCAGTTGGGTCAATGTATTCATATGGTGGTGGCACATGTGTATTTATCCGCGTGTGAATCTTTATTTATAGCTGGAGACCCTTTAAACTGGAAATGAGGCTTTCCATCTTAGTCCTCAGGGGTGACAATGCAACTACATTTTGATTCTCAATCGAAAATAGATGTAGATGTCTATGGGTCACATAGTTCCCTTACGATTAGGTAGACTGCGTGCTGATTTGTCACGCTTATTCTATACAGAAAATCAATTCAGAATCACTTAAAATTTTATTAATGTCCAATTGTAACTTAGATCCATAAAGCAACACGGGCTACCGCACCGGCGCGGCGGATCGGAGTTAACAACTAATGTAAAGTACATAAAACAAGCACAACGTCTTATCTATACAAATATATGAAATTGAGGTGTCTGTTTCTAATGTCAAAATAACAGCTTTTTACTAAATATATGTAAAAGTATATACGATACGTATAACAAAAACACAATTTTCAACATTTTTGCCTGTCTGTCTATTTGTTCCGGCTAATCTCCGAAATGGCTAAACCGATTTTGACGGAACTTTTACTGGCAGTAGCTGATGATATAAGGAATAACTTAGGCTACTTTTATTTTAGAAAAAGAATTATGAGACCGCGCTAAAAATTAAAATCCTAAAATACACGCGGGCGAAGTCGCGAGGATTCTTCCGTTTCAGTTCTATATAAAAACGCTGTTTTATTATTTTCTAGTAGTTATCAGGAAGGCGTTGTTTTCAATCTTCTCGTATGCTTCTTTCTGTTTATGCTAACAGGATTATCTGGGGTAGTGGAATCTTACACCGCCACTATACGTGGTGAATCCTTTCATTCTGCAGCGGTATTACGCTGCAGCATGACTCTACTACATAAATTATAACATTGTAGTTGCATGAATTGCTCTGTAAAATAATGTATTAATTGTGTAGTTATTTTAAATACCAATGTGTCTTGAAATTAAAGTCAAACAAACCTAACGGTTTTCATCGATCGATCTTCGTTTCCAATTAGACTAGGTTTTGTTTCCGTTCAGTTGGTCCGGCATTTTATTTTTTATCGTCCGTTCAAATCGAACTGCATTTTTCCACTATGAAGGCTTCTTAATTAAAATTCCCTCTTCCGCGAGGGAAGCTCGAGTAGAGGTTAAAGGAAACTATTTTCCAAGTCGGCGTCGTATTTTCACTTGATAAGATCTCGACATGATTATTTATGCGAACATTAGGGGAACTAACCCCATCGATATGCCTCTTTATATGTGATACCGGTACAGTTCAGCAGTATAGTTTTATTTTAGCTTGATCTGTATGTTCATATGTCTTAATTTTTTTTAAATTTTATAAACATAAGAACCGATGACAACGCAATGATTTTATGACTATAACCTAGTATTTCCTCTAGGTATAGGGTCATCATGGCTCATGAACAATGTGTATTGTTTAAGTTTTTTTTAAATCTTATATGATTATTTACTCTTATGATTTATAATTTTTGAGCTTATAGTTAAGAAAGAATGAACCAATTATTTTATACATTAAATTAAAAACGAAAAAACACAAATGCAAAACACAAAAATATGCTATCAGTCTTAGACTGCTTGTGCATTAACAAAAGAATGGGAGAAAAAGAAAACGCATAGGAACAAAGCAATGGAGAATTGCTTGCCCTAATAACTCACATAGAAATGAGAGGAGACCTGTGTTCTACTGCGGAACATATATTGACTCTAAGTTTATTTTACTTTAGCGTTAAGATAACTTAAAAAAAAACGCTATTAAACTACTATTTCTATTCAAAACTGTACCCAAACCTAAGTACTAGATAAGTTTTTCAGTTCATTAGTTAAGTGGGCCGTGAAATGACAATTTATAGCTTCTTAAAGGTGTAGCTGATAGTTGTTTCCCATTTTAAAGGAAAACATAACGACTGAAAACAATCACAAACGTAATTTGAAATTATTATTTGTGTTAATCCGTTAATAAGTTATTTACATTTATCTGTCAAATTACATGTTATTTTATTACATTTGCCTGTCAAAAGTCCACTGTTGAAGTAGGCCTCTCCCACAGATTGCCGTGTAGGTGGGATATTTGCCTTAACCACTCGAATGTCGGGGTCATTTCGGCCAATATGGCGCATCTGTCGAGCACTTTCCGAAGTACTTAGTATATAACAAGTAGGTATACTATATATATATATATATATATATATATATACTAAGTAAGTATATTGAAATCATATATCAATGGAAACGTTATTAAATAAGCTATCAGATATATATGTTATATACCTATATGTATGTTATATAAATCATATATATGTTACGAATAGTTTGCTATCACTCGACGCCATATTATAGCGTTTAACAGATGCGTATATTATGTGAGACGATAGAATATGGCGTTTGTACAGACGAGGGGTTAAATGTGCTTGGCTGGATGGCAACCATTTTCTGTTTGTTAGTAAGACACTGCCGGCCATTTCCTGGTTTCCGTCTGTCGCCTCTTACGACACTCACGAGATGATATGGGATAGTGGATACTTTTACACCGCCACTACATGGTAAATGAGCTTTACCTTAAAGGAATTTCTTCTGTGTAATGGAAGCGTTTTATGTAGATTTTTTTATATAGAATAGGGGTGACCAACGAGCACACAGTCCACCTGATGGTAAATGGATGCTGTGGCCCAAAAACGCAGGTGCGTTGTCACCCCTGAGGACTAAGATGGAGCAATAAAAAAAGGTCTTCGGATCTTTACACTCACCATACAAAACACAGCAGTATTAAGGTGGTATTTTACGCTGGTATAATATCTGATTTGCATGAACGTCACATCGGATATAGATAGGATAGTGCAAGTGATTAGCTACGTTTTGCTTCTGGGCACACCTTATCCTGTGTCGTCGACGAATATCGTAAAATAAATCCGATATTGTCATCTTGGTCAATTTGGTCATAACTTATGTTGTAAGGGTGATTTTTTAATAATATTTATTGGAAGAACCTTAATTTACGAGTGTAGAAAGAGACCTATATCTTTTATAATATTAGCGATATAACCAGCATTATCTTTCACAAGTCAAGGAAACCTGCAATTAACTTCGAACAAAAAGCCTATTATAGATCTGTCTTCACACCTCCAGACTAGAGTAAATATTAGTTCTTTTACTTTTTAATTAGGATAGCATAGCTGTTTGAGAACATAAATATGGTGATACCAATCCCATTTGTATGCTCAGCGAAGGTGGTACCTGAGATTAAATTATAAGTTACCTCTAAAGTTTTGTGTATGATAGGGGTGAATAAAGATTTGTAATTTATGTAACACGAACTCTAAATTTCAGTCAAGATAATTAAACTCCTCAATAATTTCTCATAGCGTGGCTCGTTTCTTAATTGTGAATAATTAACATCCACTTTATAGGGTCTGATGGAATATTTACCCTGTTACTGTTTAATAAATCCGTTGATATTAAACGAAGGCACCCCCACTGGTATTTTATTAAAATAATATTTACTATAAAAGTTACTAGGGCACCAGCTGTTATAGGAAATATGTAATCAAATCTCAACATGATTTGTGTACCGTCTGAAGCTAATGCCTTCGCATAAATCAATTTTATAGCTAAATAACGATTTCTGTGAGCTGTTGATAGCTCGAAGCGGCAAATTCGCTGCTCACTTCATGCAACATAGTTTAAGAGCTCGAGTTTACGATTTACGTTTATGAACAATCTCCTTCCTCTTCCACCCTTCTCGTTACGCCTCAGGCCAAATTAAACAGAAACTGCTCTCAATAAGCTCGCTAATTTGTCACCTCTATTTCAGCGTTTAGGCTTTTTGTGAAGCTTATTTTAAGTGTGTATTAATTTTCTTTCACATTAATTTTGTCTAAATCTTATCCGTTTTTTAATGGCATGCTTTTATTTCTAATTTTCGACTTATTGTAATTAAGTCAGATATTGTGTATTTAATATCTTTTTTTTATAGGATTAGGGTGACAAACGAGCACACAGTCCACCTGGTGGTAAGTGGATGCTGTGGCCCATAGACATCGACATTTAACCTCGATTAAGAATCAAAATGCAGATGCGTTGTAACCCGTGAGGTCTCGGAATGCCTCTTCCGTAAAAAGGGTCTCCCTTTGAGGACTAAAATGCTATGCCTCGATTCCAGTAAAACGGGTCTCCGGTTCTCTACACTTACCATACGAAACACAGCAGTATTAAGCTGCTATTTTACGCTGGTATTCTGTGAGAGCGTGGTTCTTCCCCGGTCGAGCCGACCCATTCATGCTACAACCATAATATAGCTGCAGCGTGGCTCTACCACTCTCAATTTCTGTTGCCAAGCAGTAGTACATCCCTTGCTATATTTTAGTTTAAAAGGTTATCCACTATAATTATAGTCTGTGCGACATTTTTCATCAGTTCCCAGGTTCTCAGTTCTCAGGGGTGACGACTAGTGTAGCCCAAATGCAAGAACAAGACGAAACGTAGCTGGTCTTGGTTTTGCGCCAATACACCTGGCCTTGGTCTTGGTCTTGGTCTTGGTATCACTATCATGTTCTCGGTCTTGGTTTTGCAGCAAATCTCGCAAGTCTCTTACTGTTTTCCCCAATTTTTTTCCTTTCCATGTCCAGAGTGCTGATTCTACTGAAAATAATCATGGAAGTAAGTAAGAAACTCAGTAGTTATACTTTTCAAAATATTATTACAATACTACTATAATTATGTAAAGCGTTAAGTCAAACATAAAATGTCAAATGTATATGTAGATACCAAATCGTTATAAAAATTTCTAGTTAGTCCTGTGTAGTCTGTCCTAGTACGAGAGGTCAGTTTCAAGCATTTTTTGTCATAACGATAATCATTTACAGAATAATATGCTTTTTGGCTAAACAAGCTTTAATGTGTGACTTAAATTGAAAAGATGAAAGATCTAACATTTCTTTTGGAATCTTGTTATAAAAGCGTATACCGCTACCCAAGAACGAATTGTATAATTTATGTATCCAGAAAGCAGGTAATGTGATTTTATTTCTATTATTAAATTTGTGCAAATCACTATTCTTTACATGTAAGTGAATGTTTTGTTGTATATACATGATATTTGCAAAAATATATTGTGACGCAACGGTCAAGATATCAATTTCTTTAAACAGTTCTCTCAGAGATACCCGGGCTCCTAAGCAGTACATAGATATCATTGCACGCTTTTTATTTTATATGTACGCCTTTTTATATTATTCGATTAGCATTGTAGAAAAATTTTCCACGTTTCAAATGTGTTAAAAGTGTTTATAATATTTTATCAAATGGGTGACGACATATTCGTGCACTTTGTGTTTTAAAAACACACACTTCCGTAAATCAGGATTTGCAATGAAGTTATTGAGCATGTTTATCTATTAGGTAATAATAATAGTAAGTAATTAGTATAAACCTATATCACCATGATATCTACCTATCCTTACCATTATCTAATTACAATATTCCTTGCGAGATCAGCATAATGTATTCGTGTCCATTCTGAGCACCCGGAAACTTATTTTATTCTTTAGAACATGTACTCTGTGGCGGCATTCAAACAGTGTCAAATGTAGTGCGTGCGGCGCGGCGGCATATAATTCCGAATAGCTGTAAATTTCTTTAACAGGTCAGTATCCGACCTTTGATGATACCGACAACAAGACGCCGCGCACTATCAAAGTGCCGATGGTCAAAACTAGGGATGCACTGTTTTTTCTTTTAATGGATATTCAGCATTCGCTGTGTATGTTTATGGTACTGTTCGTAATGCGTATAAGTCATATTTTCCAACTTTCTTTTAATATAATTCTTTGCGTCTCATAGAGTCCCAAAGCGTATACCCGAACTCCTATACTCCCTGAAACGACACTCAGTCCTAACTGCAAGACGCAAGAGTCTCGCAGGCTTAGTCTTGTTCTTGCTCTAAGTGCACAGTCAGTCCTGGTCTTGGTCTTGCAAAAATGCAAGAACAAGACCAAGACTGATTTTAGGCGACACTAGTGACAACGCTTCTGTAGCTTTCATAGTTTGCAGTTGGTTTCAGTGTCCTTGATACGTACCGTGAAACCTTACAACTTTGCCCTTCGGGGACATCTTTGCCCAAACACGAAAATTAACTAAAACTACCGATAGGCGTTTTATTTTAACAAATGTCAACTTTGTACGGTGTCTAGGAAAAACTAGAGTATCTGTTTGACAGCACTGACTACTACAACCGCAGCTAACTATATTCAGGCATCTGTCAGCAACCGTCAAAGAGTCAGTGTCGAAGGTGGTGCAAAAACATTGTTGCAGTTTCGCATCCCCCAAACGCTGCGCATGTAAGATTTATTATTTACGTGTAGGGCATTAATTGTTGCTGCTTTTAATCAAGGTATCTTTCTTACACTTGTCTTAGTTACCGAGAAAATTGTGTGGGTGATGTTGTAAGCAATTTTATAACCTGAGGTTGACAATATTGCCCAGCTCAAAAATGTTATTAGGGTTGACACTATTGAAAGAAAATCAAGGAAACATGTACCTAGGTATAAAAAAATAATATAATGTAAATATATAGGTAATAAAAATATATAGGTATACTTAATAAAATAAATAAATGTATACAGGTATATAAAAAAAACTGTATAACAATAACTATTGTTAACTGCAAACTAAACTACTGTTCTGATAACTATATAGGTAACTAGATACTGTTTTATATATTATTTTAAATATAATAAATAGGTATATATTTGTGGGGGAATTATTGAAACCGCTAGTTTCCCAAAAGAGAGAGCTTAAATGTTCTCAGTTTCAAGCTAAAGTTTTTAAATAAGATTTATGCGGCAATTCGTTGCAAAAGAAAAATAAAGTCTAAAAGAGAATTGTCTCCTCAACGGCAGACATTAACGATCGCAGACAAAAATGGCCGACAAAATGGATTGGTACGCACAGTAGGTGAACCACGCACATCAGTGGTAACAAAATCAGTATAAGCTGGCCTTGTATTATGTATATTAAATAAGTATCGTCGCTGTCTACTTTTCCTTATCTCAACTATCAGAGTTAATTTCTGAGACAATTTTCTAGAACTTTCCAACCTAAATATTGATTTTCTTGATTTTTTTTGTTCAGTTAGTTTTTGTTTTTAATTTTTAAAATAAAATATACATTACTGCCTTAAAATCAGTTTATTATTTTCCTTTCATCTGACGCACAGCCCTAGCACCTCAAATCTCGTAGTCTCTTAGTGTGAAAGTGTGACTAAATGTGGTGATAACATTGCCCACCGCCATTAAAACTTAAAATGGACTTCTATTTATTTGAAAATGTAATGTTATACCATTTTGCCGGTTTGTTAACAATATATCTTAAAATCAAAGTCATAGAATTTATAGTTGCTGAGAAATTTAGGTTGACCAAAGATGTAAGAAAGTGGAGATAACTTTGACCGCGTCTGTTTTTGTTTTTTTCTCAGTATCTGTTAGGAATTATGTCACCTGGTTCTGACAGTTTATTTGTTGGATAGAGTGTCGTTTAAAGCTTCAGAAACCATCAAAATAAAGTGGCTGCTTTTTGAAAAAAGTAATAAAAACCGAAATATATAGGCAAAGATGTAAGGTTTCACCGTATATGTGTGCGTCATGTTGAAAGAAGAAGTAAGTAAATTTATGTGTGTTTCAAGAAGTGTCAACAAGTCGAGTACGTTTTCAGTGTCACTTAAAATTTACACAGCGCTCCGTCTGTCTTTTATTGTTGGTCTTAGGCTTTAGTCAGGTAAAGCTCCACTCACACTAGATTACGCCCGGTTCAAGACTGTCGCCGTTTATTTTGCCTACTTAAGGTGAATCCCTGACCAAAATGTTGCGAAAGTGCGTTTTTCAGACTCTATTATCTCATTAGTTATGAAAAATAAACTACATCTAAAAGTACATTATTAATGTTCGATATCTTATCATCACATTACACGAACTAATTTATTTTTATGTGCTATAAATACATTTAAAATCAACTTTTAAAAAATGACTAAAATTCTTGATTACGATGCATCTGTTGCTAAACGCAACGCTCTAATCATTTGAGGATAACACTAATGGATAGATAATTAAAAAATCTATATTCTCCACGTTTTATTTAAATTTTTAAGTTCGTTTTTTCTCTTTTAATTGAAATAATTCCGAAAATTGTGTGACTTCTATGATAAAGGGGCGTGCGCAGAGTGCGGGCGGCATTACGCTGTATGCGTTAGTAGGAGGTGGCCGCGTCGCTGGTCGCCGCGTTCAGTATTTCGCCGCAAACATAGTAATATTTGAGTACCTACCAACCGATGCGCTTACGTAATCGGTATTATATATATTACGTACGGTATATTGTAACTCGGCCGTATCTTAGAAATAAATATTACAGCCGTGCGGTACGTAAACATGCGATAGGGCTGCTGCCTCCAGTATTTTTACATTTGCCCATTGATTTATGTGTTTTATAACTCAATGCATTTTCCTACTTTGTGTTTCCATTTAGCTTTATGATTGTACTTAAATATACTTTTTTATATAAACAAATATGTAATAGGTACTTTGTGAATTGAATAGGAAGTGTTCAATAAAAATGCGTGTCGTTTTATGATTGGTAGATTTAATTAAAAAACCATGTTTATGTTTGAATAACAAATCGGTCTTATAAATTTGCGGCCGAAAAATATTTGCGCCTCGGCTGAGACGTACGAAATGCTTTATTATTAAAATTTTAAATATAAAAAATCCGCATTATAATATAAAGCTCAATTAAAAATTGTTTTGGGAAACATGGACAAGTTGGAGTAAAGGAATATCTTTTACTTGGTTATAGATACCTGCAGCTATTTTACAATTTATATGTTTGGTTTTAAATGAAGTTTGGATTTATTATTTTTTTATTTCTATTCTATTTTCTGAAAGGGTCCTAGGAAAGGAATTATCCACCGCGCTGCCCCACTGCGTGTTGGCGAACTTTGCATGTCTTCGAAATATTATTTTTCTTATTTCTCAGACATGCAGGTTTCCTCACAATGTTTTCCTTCACCACTGAGCACGTGGTAAATCAACACTTAAAATTGCAATTACAATATTATTGGTGCCGGCGGGGATCGAACCCGGTTTGCTCGCACACTGTGAAAATTTTAGCAAGCGCTAACCATCTGAGCTACCACGGCTCCTCTCCTCTCGAGCTAGAGACTTTATTTTATTTATCGTCAGGCCTGTTGGTCTAGTGGTTAGTGACCCTGACTGCTATGCCGCAGGTCGTGGGTTCGATTCCCACCCAGGACAAATGTTTGTGTGATGAGCACGATCATTTGTTCTGTGTCTGGGTGTAATTTATCTATAATATTTATGTATTTAGAAATATATAAGTATGTTTATCAGTTGTCTAGTACCCATAACACAAGCTCTGCTTAGCTCGGGACTAGATGGCGTTGTGTGATATTTGTGGAATATTATTATTATTATATTATTATTGTTGGGGTATCTGTATAGTTTTCTCATCTGGTTGGTTTTTATAAATATAAATTAAAATGAAAAGATAAATATACATAAATATCAATAAAATAAAATAAATACAAAAAATATACAAATAAATAAAGATCCAACCATATTAAATAAAAAATAGTCTCCTATCTTTCTCTCTATGTTTTGATCTCCTAAAACGAGTTTGAGTTGGTAAAATCAAGGCAAACTTAGGGTAGGGTTGTCAATTATTATTTTGATAATAAAACTAGTGAAATTCCGCGGTTTTATATGCGCAAGCGTGAACGTAGTTAGAACATAATATAACCTTTATATTTTACATAAATATCCTAAAAAACTTATTATTTTAATATTTTACTAAGTACCTATAAAATTAACAAGTTTATTGCATTTTTATTTGAGTAATTTTTTATGCAATTTCTTTATCTACGTCTATTTTTAGGAACCTTTATTTAGTCTGAATCATACATAACACTATATTACTGATTTACTTACTTATACGTAGTTTTTTTTTGCAGTTACAAATATCTTGTGAGGTTGAAAAAGGCAGTAATGAAAAAATAATAAGAATAATAATAATTGACGTCAGCCACTTCTTTTCATAAAAATTTCAGATCATGGTCCATTAGGTTGCAGCTTCACCGAACCACAACTTATAATAATAATAATAACAATAATAATATAATATTATTTTGTATTTATTTTATTTTATTGGTATTTATGTATATTTATCTTTTCATTTTAATTTATAATTTTTATATATTTAAATATTTATATAACCGAACCAGATGAGAAAATTATACGGCTCCAACGATTTTAGCGACGAACGCTTGGATTTATTTTTAGAAAATGTCCTTTTGTCCATGTTTTCAGGCAAAAAAAAACTGCTACAATATAAGAAGGTAAATTTCGACTAATCATTAACGGTCGTTATAGCTCAGGTGGTATGTCGGTCGGGCGTGATATCGGAGTTCCGTGGTTCGCGTCTTGGCTTTGGTCCCGCTTTTTTTTTCCTTTTTTTTTCAAGTTCCCTTCTTTTGTGAGAAAATCTATTATTTCAAACCCTTTTTTTAGTAATTTTTAAAAATACGAAAATTTTAATTTTAAAAATTTAAAAAAAAAATCTATTTAGTTACTAATGCTATATTTATTATTTTAATAATTACCTACCCAGTAGGTAAATATTAAAATAATAAATGTAGCATTATAAACAGTAAATCTCCCTCAAACTCAATTTACTAATATTGTTCCTAAATAAGGAATAGCAGATAAAAGATTAGTAGGTAATAACTATTGCTCCTCAAAATTATATTTGACCTCAAGGTAAAACATATCCTAAAATTCAGTAGCTAAATAAAATAATAATAACTACTATTCAAGTATATTTTCAATATGTAAGTAAATGAAAATAACAAAAATGAAGCACCATTAGCATGTAAAGTTCGAATCCATAATTAACATTTCGACAAATATTATAATTTACACTATAAAAAGCTAATTCAATATTAGCAGTATAGTATATAGTTAAAAATAATCAAAATAGTCATTTTTATTAATTAGATAATATATTAGAATACATAATTCTAATATAATGCAACTAATATACCGAATAAAGAAAATTAAAATACATTTATCATTGTACGCCGTGTCTATTTCCATAGAATAGTTCATTGACATTGAAAAAATAATACTACGTTCGTAGCAGTAGGTGGCGTCTTTTGGCGATTTCTTACGCAATATATTGTAGCGAGCGTCGACAGACCAAACGCTCAAGGTCGTTCGCTGGAGGTAGCGCCTTAAGGCATTAAGCTACAATAGTTACGAAAGAAAATTTATTGCATCAAAAATTTGTACTTTTATTGTTTTAGGACTAGCTAACACTGTAGTAGTGTATCAAGCTGTCTACCCACCATCCATCTTTAATACAAACGGTATAACTACATACGAAGTATTTCTATTCGTTTTCGATCGACATACGAGACGTGCAACTCGACGGTAGACATTCTCTGTGTGCTCCGCACGATTTAAATCCTTAAAATTTGTTTCATAGTTATTTCAATCGATAGAAGTTAAATACCAAGTCTCTCTATTCTGATTATCAAGTGATAGTGTTTTCTAAAAGTGTATTTATCTAAATCATAACTTTTTAATCGGCATAAAAAAGTCAGTGTAAATATAAAACACTCATAAACTTATTCAATAATAGTGTATAAACCAAGTTACCCTAGATGTGTTGTGTCGAACGTTGATAGAAAATAAGTGAAAAGAAAAATTGTTGTTAAAAATCAGTTAACGTTTGAATATCTAAAACTTTCCATGATCGATAACACTGCGTTAACCAATCAGCTGAGCGCTAATCATAAATTTAAAATATAGTAATGACATTTTTGAATCGTGATGAGTGCCAATAAATTGGTCTAATGGTCTAATGCGCTTGCACGAACGCCGTATGTCGTGAGATCGAATCTAATCCGATTTACGTTTTTTCTTAGATTAAATAAATTTTGGTTTTACAACAAAAGTTAAAACATTTACAATTTATAATATAAATCTGAATCTGACTATACCTACTACTAGAACAAAAAAGAATATTTGTGTGGATTATAACAGAACAACTTAAGACACGACAAAACGACTTTATAAACTGTCTGAACTTTTAATTAACTTTTAAAATCGCAACACAAATGTCATAGATAATTATTATACGACGCATGACAAAAAAAAACTATATGATAAGGCCCTCAACACACTATGATTTATTTTGTGATTATTTAAGAGATATAATATTAAGGATTAGATATAACTATTTCGAAAAATGAATACCGGAAATTCATTACAACAAGAAAATGTGACAATAAGAAGACCTGCTAAGTGTAACTCGGAGAATGACTTAACGAAACTAGAGATCGATATGACATCATCGTCGACAATGTTATTTGAGAATACTATGGACAGTTTACCGAATTTATCAACAATTGAGAATCCTATAGTAGTTGAGTTAAAAATAAATAATAATAATTTAGCCTTAAAACTACAGTCAGCGCATAAAGAAATTGAAAATCTAATAACAGAAAATTTTAAACTTAAACGTGAGTTGGAAAATTGTCAAATGGTAATTAAAACACTAAAACAATTAAATTCAACTCAAAATAACGAAGCACGATCTACAAACTCAACACCGAGAAGAAAGGGAACTAAACAAAATAAACTTAAACCACTACAAGATATCCTGTCACCATTGCTTAATAATATAAAATCTACAAATCAAGATTCTACGGCTGATAGTAGTATACTGACAGTTACTGGTGATATATTAACTAAAGACAGTAAAACGGATACTGCAACAGACACTTATACATACTCTGACAGTAACATGCACAAAAAAGAAAACAGTAATATGCGGATCACTAAAAGATAACAATAGTTTTAGCAACAAATCTGAAATAGCGTTAAATGTTCAGCAGCAAGATGTTGTAAATAAAGTTATTGACAAGGATAACATATCTACTAATATTACTAATAAACGGTCAATATTGGTGGATCGTATATCTGCAAAAAAAGAAAATCATAATTATTGCTGATCAGTATGGGAAAAATGTCAGACACTCATTGGAAAAACTTCTGGGTCCGGAATATCAAGTTTACTGCTTTATTAAACCTGGTGCCGAGTCAAGCGAAGTGTTAAATGTTTGGAAACAGGAAATATCTTCATTAACATTAAATGATTGTGTGGTTGTACTTACAGGATCTAATGATCGTAATCCTTTTAAATTAAAATGTAACTTGATGAGTTGGGTCACCTCATGCCAAAATACAAATGTAATAATATCGGAGGTTCCACATAACAATTACCTAAACTTATTTAAGCTAAATTACGAACTAAAGTTCTTATGTAGCAATTTTAAGCGAGCGGTGTTTTTGGATATGGATTATTGCAAATCTGTCCCACGAAGAAAGCTGTTTGCTTTGAACTTATCGAGGTCATTACTGAAAGAAATTTTAAGTATTAGTTACAGACAAAATTATTTAAATTATATAAAGAACGCTGCTTGTGTAACAGGGAACTCAAAATTGTATTCAAAATGTGATAAATCATGTCAAACAGAGTTTTGTAATGTAGCGATGGAAGGATCAGCGAGTAATGAAACCGATGATTCTTCAGAGTTTTTTCGTGGTCCAAAATAATCTGTATCTCTTGCATCAAAACATAAACGGAATTATTAACAAATCCGACTTACTTGCTGTGTGTTTAGCGGAATTAAAAGATGAAAATAAAATAATTGGGATTATTTGTATAACCGAGCATAATATGGTTGAAGATGACATTAAACATCTATGTATACCAAATTTCAAATTAGCTTCAAGTTATTTGCGAAAAAATAGAAAAGGTGGAGCTTGTATTTTAGTAGACTATAATATTAAGTATAACACAATTTACGAAGTTCAAGCTCTATCCATTAGTAACGAAGTTGAATGTTGTGCAATTGAGCTTGTTGAATTTGGAATAATTATAATATGCATGTACCGAGTGCCTAAAAATTCTGCTAAGGATATTGATACATTTTTAAATACATTGCAAAATATATTACACAAGTACTGTTTTAAATCAAAAAAACTTGTCATTGTTGGTGATTTCAATGTTGACATATTAAAGCCAAATATCTTGACAAATATCATAACACAAATTTTGAGTAGTTACAATTTAAAAATTGAATTTAATGAACCAACAAGGTTATGTAGTGGTACCTGCATAGATAATGCATTCCATAATTTCACAAAACTAAATAGCGAAATACGAGATTTTGCACTCTCAGATCACACAGCCCAACTGCTGAAAATTCCAGTAATGAAGCATCATGCAATGACATATTGGTATGTTTTTAAAAGCGATTTTTGCAAAAAAAATTTAAAAAAAGTTTGTAGATTGCCTAAACTCTTTCACATTCAATGAATTATTTTCTTTAGATAATCCTAATGACGCCTTTGATTATTTCTTTGACATTTATAAATTATGTTATGATTTATGCTTTCCGAAAATAAAGATAAGAATGTCTTTAAAAACAAAACCGAAATGGATTACAAAAAGGAATTAAGTTGTGTAGCAGAAACAAAAGGAATCAGTTATGGAAATTTCGCCTTAATCCTAATAAAGACTCAAAAGATAAATTTAAAAGGTACACTAAAAAATTAAAGAAAATTATTGAACTCACAAAACGATCGCAGAATAACTATTACATAGCAAATGCAAAAAATAAATGTTTAGCTACGTGGAAGGTTATTAAGAATAACCAAACAAATGCCCCTATAAAACAAATCGACAAAATTATATATAATAATCGAATAATAACAAACCCGAAAGAAATAGCTCAAACTTTTAACGATCACTTTATACAAATGGAGCATAAGAAACAGGTTAATGAAGAGAACGCAGGTAACTATTGTATACAAGTTAATAAGTCTTCGTCAATGTTTATGGCCCCTGTCACTCCTGTTGAAATATATGAAACAATAAAGTCACTTAAAAATACCCAAAGCACAGGGTATGACGGAATAACTACTAAAGTAGTCAAAGAGACAGCATTTTTGATTGCGGGTATTTTATGTCATATAATAAACTTATGTATAGAGCAAGGCAAATTCCCTAAGTCTCTAAAGCTGTCAATAGTAAATCCATTATTAAAAAAAACCGACAGATGTGATGTTGGATGTTATCGCCCTGTTGCTTTGATTACTGTATTTGCGAAAGTTTTTGAAAAAGTTTTATATAAACGTTTAAATAAATATCTCGAAGATAATAAGATACTCGTAAATGAGCAAAAAGGATTTCGTAAAAATAAATCTGTAAACGCGGCAATTTATGACCTGCTCAACAAAATTATAACATGTATAGACAAAAAAAATACCTGTGGCCGCGCTATACATGGACATGACTAAGGCTTTTGACTTTGTGGATCACAAAATATTAATAAGAAAATTACATCAATATGGATTGCGAGGGACAGTTTTAGATCTTTTTGAGTCATATCTTACACACAGGACGCAGATTACTGAAATAAGGAGAATATGTCCTATAAAGTTGACAGAAAAGGTTTATCGATCGACACCCCGAGCTGTGTACTACGGCGTTCCACAAGGAAGCGTTTTGGGTCCACTCCTGTTTCTTTTGTACATTAATGACCTTCCATCGGTGATACAACAATCTATGGTCCTTTTTGCGGATGATTGTACGGTCGTTTATGAAGGCAATAATACCCAAAGCTATGAAATTGAGATTAACAATTCCATTGGTCTTATAATTGATTGGCTCGTAAAAAATAACTTAAATATAAATTTAAAAAAAACTAAAATTATGAAATTTAATTGGCAAAAAGATAGTTTATCAAGTTTTAATATTAATTATAAAGGTTCACCAATCTATGAAACGATAGAAACTAAATTTTTAGGAATTATCATTGATAACCAACTGAACTGGAAGGCACAGGTCGATAGTGTTTGCAGTAAATTATATAAATTTTCATATGCCTTGTATAAGTTAAATAAAAGAGCAAATACGCAAACACTTCGTATAGCATATTTTGGATACGTTGAGTCAACACTTAGATATGGTGTAATGTTTTGGGGAAACTCAGTGGATCGGGAAAAGGTATTCAAAGCTCAAAAAAGGTGTATTCGAGCAATCAAAAATCTACACTGGACAGACAGCTGTAAACCACATTTTAAAGAGCTGCAAATTCTAACTTTTCCCTGTCTTTTTATCTATGAGACGGCTGTGTTTGTCCATAGAAACCTGCCACTGTTTGAAAATTTAAATAATAGAAGGTATCCTCTGAGATTAAAAGTTCGACAATCAAAGTCAGCAATAATGCGAAAAAGTATATTTTGCCTATCCATACCTATATATAATAAAATACCTAATGACATAAAGAAAATAAATAATATACAAAGCTTCAAAAAATCATTAAAAACATTATTAATTACTAAATCTTACTATTCTATTAATGAATACCTTAATGACATAGAAATTAAATGATTGTTTTGGTATACATAATAGTATAATATTTATATTTGATTTGACATACCACATATTATACATTTGACATGATATTATGATAACCTGATGACATCGACATTTTTGATTTCTTTTTTTTATGTATATATATATATATATATAGTTTACTTACGTGACATTAGCTTAAGATGCAGTATTTATTGTTGACTCATGTATTTAATAATAGTAATAATAAATTGAAAAGATGACATTTTTATTTACTTCACCTTTTTTTTTTTTTTTTTTTCAATATAGACGTAAAGGCGCCATTACGAAATGTGTTATGTGTCATGGGTATCATTGCAAGACGCTTTCACTTATAATATATAACATTTTTGTGAATATTTAATACCACCTACAAATATGATTATTGTATTTTTATAATTTGCAATCAATTTTAATAATATTCCATTTTGCTGTTATTGGCTATAACGTGAAGAAATATATTTGTACACCACACTGTGGTAGAATACACGGTACCTACTGTAAATTTTTATTTATATATTAATTTGAGACTTCAAAAATGGGGAGTTCTCAATTCGAGTGTATGTTTTTCTGTATGTATGTATGTTACGCGATATCTTCGCTGATTTTGTAACAATTTTTATGATTTTTTTTACTAAATAGGTTCTGATTAGTAGTTATGAGTGGTCCCATACAAATTTATAGAAAAAATTCCACCCCTAATGGTAGCAAATAAATAACTTACTCTTTAGCAATTTGAAGTATGTATTAACTTTTTAACTTTTCGTTACAAGTGATGATTATGTGTGCAACGGCATTAGATAATTTATCACCCATTTCGTCATGTGTGTGCCGTAAGAAGCATTAAGGCTAATGGTACTTACAGTCTTGATAATAGACGAGAGAAAAGACTCCGTCGCTATCAGATATTACACTTTCTTCCTTATGATACTTACGAGTATAGTATCTTCGTAAATAAATTGCCTCGGACAGCTTAACTTCTATCAATATGTTATAAATACCCAGTGTATTCTTAAAAGCGTATTATTAATTCTTCTCCGTTGTAACTGCATTGGTTAAATACTCGCCTATACTTTGTTAACTCATTGGCTAAGTAATTAAAATTAATTAAAAATGAACACAATGCATTTTGTGCTAGAGCGTTGAAAATTCGCTTAATTTTTCAAGCGATTCCGGCGCGAACACCGTGTTTTATTAATTGACTCACTTCTATGGCTGCCCAGTTTATGCAATTTTTTTAAAATATTTAAGGCATTAAGCATTACTTTAAAAAAACAACCCCCCCCAAAAAAAAAGGAAAAAAAAAAAAAAAAAAAAAAGAAAAACAACAAACCCCCCAAAAAAAAAGGGATTTACTGCAGTGGTGTACTGTAACTAAAGTTATTATTAAAAAGAAAAATGGTTTTAAATACTATGTTATTGTTTTTTGAAGAGACCTGATTACACACGGAGAATTTTCAATGATCAAAATTCAATTGATACAAATATAATGAAGATCCTACAAAATACCAGATAAAGGATATTAATTTTTTTAATAATGCGTCTCAAGCTATTGCACAATATGTATCTGCAATCTTGCACGATTACACCCAGAAAGTCTGCTGTTTTTAGGTTCATAGTTAACTACAAACATAAACAAACACGCCAGTCCATAGATAGTCTTTGTCTTAGGTTAATAGTTAACTACAAACATAAACAAACACGCTGGTCCATAGATAATATACTACTCCTGTCTATACCTGATTACGTGTAATGCAGTGTCGGTTAGATTACGCAACGGGCCGTTAAAATGAGAAACTGTTCGAAGCGTCCGCCGTCTGACCTAAATCCGTTTCCTGCCCTTTTATTTACCGATACTAATTTTATACCTGTTGGCTTGATTTAACGAAAATCGTCTATTGGAATTTTATTCAACACAAAATAAATTTTATACCTAAATTTTTCATTGCATTTTTATAGCGATGTAATCGTATTTTGTGAAGTGGTTTCGAATTCTTTATACTTATAAAAAAACTACACATTAAATAAATTCAATTTGGAAGTTTTTCAATACAGAAGATGACTAGAAGCTAATTTTCTAGGGAAACTCTAGTTAATTAAATTAAATTCAAACCCAAGTATAACCTCAAGATACTGTAAGCTGGTTCTGTGTAGATAGTAACAAAAACTGATTACTCAAAAGCTAAAGTTAGTCCGGGTACAACCCCGTGATTGGTGGTATAAAGTACCCTTAAACAAAAGTTAAACACGATTGAATCCGTATAATTAGTTGTTCGTATGATAAAATTTTTATTTTTAATGTTGTTTTCTTCTTTATCAGCCTTATATTTTACAAAATAAAGGCGACCAAAGTACGGACATATTTTATCCTTGATTCACCATCAAAATACAGATGCCTTGTCACCCCTGAGAACAAATTGTCTCGTATCCAGTAAAAAGAGTCTCATTCATCAGAAACATTAAGTTTCTATTTTACTTTAGTCTTCTGTGGGAGCGTGGTCTTTCCCCGGTCGAGTGAAACTATGTGTGTTATAACTATAATATAGCTGCTACATGGCTCTATCACGCATAACCTGTCCTGCCCATTGCTAAGAATAGACCCTGCTAATTAAGAAAGGCTATGCTTTTATAGATATTTGGAAGAGGACTATTGTCTACGCCGTATGTGGTTCTCTGTCATCCAGAGCCTGCGTAGATAAGAAGAAGTCCTCCGGGAACTTTCTGTCCCTCAAAAAGATTAGTCAAAACTATATCGCGTAAGGCACATGAGGTCCCGAAAAAACCGTTAACAACTGTACTCAAAAATTTGGTAGACATTGACATACTGAACCACGCTAAAGTACTTTTTTTCCATTATGTGTAGTGCCCATACTAGATAGATCCCAGCCATGGTTTAGTCGCTCGCTACGATATAATATGTAGGATCAGGCATGTTGTGTCCTACATACTTTTCATGCATATTATATTATAAAGATGGATAGTGCATTATCTTTCGAACTGCTAATGTATAGGTACATATCTGTACTATATGGGTATAAAGATATTATACTTAATTATATCTTTGGATTTGGATTATATCATGTTTGGATACACTCATAAACTTAAACAAATAACGCGTTAACTACACTACGCGGTAACTAAAAAATACATCGACATTTGCTATATCAATGTCAGCGACATAATATCCAACGAAGAGAATACACAATTGTATTCAAAATAAAATAATTAAAACACGCTCATCAATGATGAAAAATAAATTTTTTAATCATATCACGCTGAATATTGGACGCTGCAATCAGTGATATGAATTTTAATTCTCTTCCGCATTAATAAATCGTATTATGTTCTTACGCAGCGACTAATTAAATTGTAAATGAGCTCTGACGCAAGACAAATATAATTTAACTCGCCAGATCCCCGATGTTCTTTATCACATCGGCCGCTAGCTTGTCAAACTCCAGCGACGCCGTAAACTTTACCGTTAGCATTTTATCGCCCGTATTGTTAGGTAAGGTTTGGGCCATAAAAGCAGCGTTTATGTTTTAAACCACACGCATAACGTTTGTCGGTGATCATCTTTCCCATTCCAGCCGACCGCATCTAGGAATTAACTTAGTTAAATTTCTAAAATAGTTAACGCTAATAGAAAACTAAGGCGTTGACCACGCTAGAACGACTGCGGGGAGCGGAGGCGACCTGTGAAGGCGAGAGGTGCGAAAACGCTGCGCCTTACCGCTGTAGTACTCCACGAGGCAGCTACATGACATGTAATTTCTTCCTACTATTTTTGCGCAGACTAAAAATGAGTTTTTTTTTAAATTGGCACTTTTAATTCTAGAAGGGAGTAGTTTTTACGCCCAAGATATAATGCGAATTAAAATAGGAATTCATAATTCAAACTAAAACAGGCATCAGTTTATGAAATACGTTTATATTTTGATAAAATACGTTTGTGGCCGTAGAAGGAATCTCTGGAAGAATCTCTCTAGAAGAAGGAGATCTCCCGCCGGTCAAGGTGTTATGCCCGGGGAGCGGCCAACGCTCCGTGTGATAGTTCGGAGATGTTCTATATATGCTGTTTATGATTCGGAATGTTGATAGCGTGATTTAAGCTTCGGTGTGTTTCATTTGCGGCGCGACGACAGCGCCGTCACATCACCCCCCTGCTCAGATCGGAGGTCGATAGTGCAGTCCGATTGCCGGTGTGTCCTTTTAATGCCGGTGGGGAATGCATGCTGTGTGCGTAAGGGCAAGTGACACCGGTGCGAATGATATGCCGATGTGTAATACATGCAAGTGATGCCGGTGAGAACGATGTGCCGGAGCAAGTGCCAGAAGTCTGCCTTATAAATCTGCGATGAGTCGAGATGAAAACAAGTTGGACTGGCTTGCAGAAACTGAAGACTGCAGATGAAGATTCTCAGGAGTGAATGGTAGGGGTTCTTGTGGATAATGACGAAGGCTTGTTTGAAGTTGACTTTGAAGTTGTAGTTTCCGAAGGTCGTTGGTTGCGTGTTCAGATCACGTTGGGTGGTCACCACTGTGGCCGTGGAAGGAAAAGGGGAGATCTCCCGCCGGGCAAGGTGTTCAGCCCGGGGAGCGGCCAACGCTCCGTGTGATAGTTCGGAGATGTTCTATATATGCTGTTTATGATTCGGAATGTTGATAGCGTGATTTAAGCTTCGGTGTGTTTCACTTGCGGCGAGACGACAGCGCCGCCACACGTTAATAACCACAAAAGTGTTAAGAAATATCATATTATGGTTATAATTTTCATGTTTACTAGACCATATTGCAGACCGAGACATCATTTCGCTAATAAACGTCTCCGTATTTATGTTTTGCATCGCGGAAAAATCAACACAATTTGATTAAAACGCAAGACGCACGAACACGTAATACGTCATCCTCTGGTCGCGGTCGCCTGACGCGCACGACAAACGCGCCAAAGTGACACCTCCCGTTCTTATTTTCCCCACTCATCGCAGACGTAAGATGCGTCGTGCTAGCGTGGCACACGACTTAATCTACTAAGTGGTAGGGCTCCTTCTGCATAGAAGTGCGTTTGGATGTGTCCCTCTTATCTGCTTATTTATTCTTCTTTGTTTGAAGTTGGCTGCAGGTGTTACAACATGCAGTAGCCACTTACCATCAGGTGCACTGCAAGTTTGTTTGTTACTTAAATTTAATTAAAAAAACTATAAAATGTATGCGAATTACATATCTATATCGTTCATTTTTATAGTTTACTATGGGGTAAGTAGGTATTTAAACGTAAAATTTGAAGAATATTTTATTTTCTAGTTAAATATTTAAAAGACCGACAGAAACGACTAATGACGTTAAAGTAGAAAAAATTTAAAAATTCTTTTAAAGAAATAATATATTTTATATTCCATTTTTTGTTGAATTTCCACGAAATTATTAAAATTGTAGATTGTAGCAGTTTTTTAACATATTGTTACGAGCTTGAGGTTCGTGACAATAAAAATTGCCGATAAAATTACCTAAATTAACACTTTAATTTTCTTTACACGAATTAAAACTTAAAACACTAATAATTTATCACACTGATTCACTTTATTTCGCTCCGAAGCTTCGCTTGTCTTGCCAAATCCAATACTTCCCCGATCGCACCTTGCAGCGCCTATAAATACACATTAGTACCGAATCATCCAGAACATTCAAGTAAATACGCGCACCGATCGACAAAGCGCCGAAAGTTCGAGAGTCAGCTTCCAGAAGCTTAGTTCTTCGGTTCGATACTAGATGGCGCTAGTGCTGTCGACTTCGGCGCGTAACCATATTTATAACATTAGCAAACTTTTTATAGAAATTTACTGACTGTATTCTGTTTAAGACTCCTTACCATTAAAACTAAAAAATATATTGCAAATTGTAGATTTTTTTACATTCTAAAACACTTTCAAAAATGATTCCGCATCCGCTTCACCATATGCCGCTTGTTTCCTAGCCAAATAACGTGGACCCTCATCAATCATTGGCTCTTCGCACGGACATTGTAAACTGCGCTCAATTTCAGCCTAGCAAATTAAAGTTTACTTTGTACGAAATTAGGAAAACATAAGCCCTAAAATAGAAGGTTAGGAGATTACGACACATTTTCTTATCACGTACATATCCCTTAAAACTTGAAAACAATTGTTTACAAACAGTAATAACCGTAAAGTGGTCCTGTAACCGTGGAAGGAAAAGGGGAGATCTCCCGCCGGGCAAGGTGTTCTGCCCGGGAAGCGGCCAACACTCCGTGTGTTAATTCAGAGCTATTCTATATATTATACTGTTTTTCTTGTTTCGCTTGTGGCGCGACGAGTGCTGCCGGAGCAAGTGTCAGAAGTCTGCCTTATAACTCTGCGGTGAATTGAGATGAAGACAAGTTGGACTAGCTTGTAGGAACTGAAAACTGCAGTAAACGATTCTCAGGAGTGAATGGTAGGGCTTGAAGTTGTATTTTCCGAAGGCTGTTGGTTGCGTGTTCACATCACGTATCACGGTAGTCACTATTGTGGCGGTGAAAGGAAAAGGGAAGATCTCCCTTTAGGCAAGGTTTTCTGTCCGGGGAGCGGCTAACGCTCCGTGTGTTGGTTCGGAGCTATTCTATATATACTGTTTTTAGTTCGGAACTTTGATAGCACGATTTAGGCTTCGAAGTGTTTCGCTTGTGGCGCGACGACAGCGCCGCCACAGTCCCATACTGTTAGCGGCATGGGGAAGCTCAAAATCACTCAACGTACGTGGCTATGCTCGGAATTTCTTTACGGTATAAAATCCATAACGACTATATTCGCAAAAGAACGAGAGTCTTACATAGCCCAGCAGATTTAGCTGAAACGATAATAAGTCGGCTTTGTTGCTTGGAAAAAGCGACAACCGATGGGAAAGGTTCTCGAGTGGCATCCTCGTCATAGCCTCGTACTGGCAAGCAAATTGTTAGTCGCTCTCTAAGGATTCAACGTGTGCTGATGGCTTAGGACCGTTGTTTAATTTTTTTTAATGAAATAAGGGTGACAAACGAGTACAGTCAATGCCGTGGCTTATAGACATTATGCTGGTATTCTGTGAGAGTGTGGTCCTTCCCTGGTCGAGCCGCTCCATTCGTGCTGCAACGTTCGTGTTTGATTAATTAAATCCGTTAAAATATTATGTGAAAACCTGGTATGTCACTTGAGTGGTTTGCTTTACCGGGGACATACGAGGTTTTCCTTGCAATGATCACGTCAAATAAAAGAACGCATATTTATTGCTAAACCACAACTCTTTAGTTATAAAAATACAACCAAAGTGTACTTAGAAATACATATAAAAAATACAAATAAACTTACTTCACACCGATTTATCCACAACTTTTCACTAAAAATCTCAAAAATAGAGAGTAACGCCCACACCATGCACTTTTTACGAGGTTTTCTCACTTGTGAAGACAAGATTGCCAACGAGTAATAAATAAGAGGTTTTCGTTTAACGCCATATATGGCACTAATAGTTATGTAACTATTAGTGCCATATATGGAGTTAAACGAAAACCTCTTATTGCCCGATATGTATCGGGTTCACGATTTTGCTGTATTATAAAATACGTGGTTTTCATTTGATTTTTACAAAAATAAAAAAATATACTTTTTTGACATACGAGGTTTTCATTCTACAGCGACGAGAAATATATATATATATATATATATATATATATATATATATATATATATATATATATATATATATATATATATATATATACAATACGTAACGTAATTAACGCACACCCTCAGACACCCCAATTAGTATATTATGTTATAATCATAATACATACACTGAATTTTAGTTAAACATTTTTATGCACTGATTATTTATCAAATTAGTTATACTAATTCCGGAAGAATGTTGTGGTCACAGTACAAATCCACGAACGCAAAGACTTTAACGTGCTTGAAATAAAGTTCATTTTTCTTTATTTTTATTGAATGACAGAATTAGTAATAATACAAATAAAACTGCACTCTTAAAAGTCTTATTGCCTTAAGTTACGGTCCATTTCAGTTTGTTTTGACTGTACAAATTTAGTGTGACTGTAATTTACGTAGTTTTAATTATTTTTGGGATAAAAAATTACCTATATTAAAAATGATAGGAATCGATTCAGTAAACAATTCTGAACAAACTACTTTCTCAAAGTGCGTTAATTATGTTACGTGTTGTATATATATATATATATATATATATATATATATATATATATATATATATATATATATATATATATATATATAAAATCGGAATCTCGGTAACAGCTCCAACGATTTTCATAAAATTTTGTGTCCAGGGGTTTTCGGCGGCAATAAATCGATCTAGCTAGCTTTTATTTTAGAAAATGTTGTTTAGTCCGTGTTTTCAGGCAATATAAAACTGCTATATAAGAAGGTAAATTTTGACACTATATTAATGATCGTAATAGCCTAAGTGGATATCGGGCCGTCGTGAAATCGTAGTTGCCCTGATTCGCGTTCTGTCTACGGTCTGACTTTTTGCCTTTTTTTTCAAGTTCCCTTCTTTTGTAAGAAAATCTATAATTTAGAGCCCTTTTTTTAGTATTTTTTTAAAAATATGACAATTTAAGTTAAACTAATTGCACTCATGATTTTTTATTCAAATAACCAGTACAGTTTTTTCTATTATGTCGGTAAGATCAAAAAATATTACCTATTCCTATTTCATCAGTATGTAATTTGTATCTAAATATAATTTCCAAAACACACGATTTAAAAAAACCGAGCAGAGCTCGGTCATCCAGGTATTATTATGTAAAGTTTAAATTTTTTGATGAAAAATACTAACAATGTCAAATGTGTAAATAGAAATAAAGAAAATTGTCAAATAATTAAAATTGATTTATAATTTATCATTAAAATATTCCTTCAAACTATAATATGTTTTTACAATAAGTATTTTCTTATATACTATTTCAAATTTACGACACTGGAGGGCTTTTATTGTATTAGGTAAATGGTTGCAAGCCCTTAGAGCCATAGATAGTAGTAGTAACAATTAATTAATCTGTGTTGAAAAAAAATCATATTTTACAACTCAGATCGTTATGTGTAACGAAGTGTAACGTTAGAGTAACGAAGCCAAAGGAAACTCTATGTTGACAACGACGGGAGGATGTAGATTACACTTGTATGCTCGCAGTTGAAAGTTAAATAGCGTTGAGTAATCAAGCCCTCAGTTAAACGCGTGAGTGTGTATCTAACAGTACTTTAGTTCGGCCTCCACCCGCTACATTAATGATTAGGTTTAACATTTTTTTTTTCAAATTTTAATCATATTTGTAATTAAATTAAAGTATTTAATAGATTACAAGAGGAAAATACTTTAACTTTAACTTACTTGAAACCTGCATGGAAGAAATATATATAATGGACGTCTAAAGTCCGCCAACAAGCTTAAGTTTTTTTTTTTGCGTCCGAAGCAAATATGGGCAAGCAAAGCGGGGGAGGGAGGTGGGGAATGTTCAAAGCATACCACGCAGCCGGCTGCGTGGTTATGTGGAGATTTTTACCCACTAAACCCCACCTTTATGGATTGGCTTACCGATCTGACGAGAGATCTTTAAGCCGTACACGGACGCGACCCTCCTTGGCAGAAAGGAGGGCGCAAGCGGCGAAAAGCCGCTTAGAAGTGTGCCTAACTAGTGTAGCGCAGCGTTCCACTCCTCGCATTTATTTTTGGCCGGGTTTAAACAGGTTACTTTAGTCGTTTGTGGTAAGATGGTTTCCGAGTACGAATGTTAGCTGCAACTCTAATATTTGTACGAAACCACTGACCTCTACATATACTAGTACGTCGGACTGGCCTTACCCTACAAAAAGTTGTGCCGATTTAAAGCGCCGCGCTGCCATTGAGTGTACGGGGAACTAAATTTGACATAATTATCAAGCAAATAGCCGTCGTTTTGCACAAAACGTATTTTAAAGTTTTAAACGAGAAAAAGAGTGTCTGTTGTGTATTAGTTCGGTTGTATCATGTTAGTGATATAAAAAAAGTATTTTTAGTAAGAATAAAGTCACTGTAAAATTCGTTACCAGAAGGGAAGTGTGGTAACATTCCACAAGTAAGGATATTTACAGTTTATATTAAAAAATTAAAACTGTTTATTTGATATAGGCCCTTAAAAATCTGTCACTTATCTTATTAAATGTTATTAATTACTAACATATTTAGCTTTAAATTACCGATTTAAAAAAAAACAATAAATTTCCATAGGTTTGACTAGTTCCCTGTCGGTAATACTTAACGATGTTTTTTTTTCTACCTATAACTGTTTACAATGAAAGTTCGTTATACAAATAATTATCACATATTTATTCATCTATAGGCTTTAACTAACTGAATACAGGTACACAAATTATACATATTGTTATTACTTTACGTGATATAGCCGCGTTGCAGATATATTATGTTGTAGCACGAATGATTCGGCTCGACCGGGGTAGAACTCTCACAGATTACCAGCGTAAAATACCAGCTTAATGTTGCTTCCCTCTTAGATAAACATTCCCTCTTAGTCCTCAGGAGTGACAATGCATCTGCATTATTATTTTTAATCGAGGATAATTGTAGATGTTTATGGACCACAGCATACATTTACTGACGGGCTGTGTGTTCGTTTATCACCCTTATTCTATTTAAAAAAAACCGATACTCTTGTTTGATATAGCTCACATAAAAATATTTGTATATAATATAAATGTATATTGTATAAGGTTAAAATGTAGTCCCCCGCAACGACGCAGTATCAATACGTACCTATCTTAGCAGTATAGAGAAGTTGCATTAATTATTTTTTTGCCACAAATTTATATAATTGATAGAATCAGGAGTTACTTTGCGGAAATCCGTTATAAGAAAAGATATTAATGGTTATTTTGCAACCATCCGCTAAATTAAATGAAATGATGTGTCTTCCCTAGTTTGAGGAGCACCTCCCGCCATCCCTCAATTGCGTGCACTAATCTCGTCACCACCAATCCCAGCAACACTAATCCCAACGCCACTATTCTAGGAAAGACACGTGTTTCGCCTCTACACGAGGCATCTTCAGTTGATGTTGACTCTACGGCGGCTGACCGCTCAGCCGCCGTAGTGCACGCAATTGAGAGAGGGCGGGAGGTGTTCTTCAAACTAGGGAAGACACATCATTTTATTTAATTTAGCGGATGGTTGCAAAATAACTATTAATATCTTTATCACAAATTTATACATAAATAAAAGAATAATTCATTTAAGTATATTTAATTAATTATTAATAAAATATAGTTAAATATTAAAAAGAAAAAAAAAACGATTTGTGATTGGTTGTGACGTCATTATATCCGTTAATGCTGTGAGCCAATCGCAATTATGCTATACTTTTGTATTTTCTATATTCTGATCACCATGTGTCACCATGTGTGTATCAGTTTTGGAACAAAATTTCATTAATCCAGCAGTTAATTAACTACTATAGTCTAAATTGCAACAAAACATATTTTATCCCTAATTTTTTTCAGTTAGATCTTATGTTCTTGTTTAATATGGCTAGCTGAACTCTGATTTTGAGGAGATTGTATTTGTTTTGTAACGGCTGTGGAAGACGTAACAAAAATTCATATATTGTGTATGTACTTTTGTTATAGATCCAACAGCTATCACCAGAAAACATACAAAAAATACAACTGATTTTCCCTATCAGAGGACACAGAGATTTAGGACGTGTAATAAAGGAACTGAGGCGTCATCCGATTATTACAACCCCAGAGGAATATATAAAATATTATTATCATTTTGGAACAGTTAAAAAGTTTGAATCTGATTGGAAGTTATACAATATTAGGGAATTAAAAACAAAAAAGTTAGAGGTGTAGAGAATTTAAAACGAATTACTTTTGTTAAAACCTATAGTAATAGGAGCCAACTTCAGAGTCAGTTTTGAAAATGACATATTTACGTCGGATGACGAAAATAATACAAAATTAAACATTCTAAAACGACAAAAATGTCTTGACTTTACTTTCACTGAAATTGAAGTACAGAAGCATCTGAGTTTAAAAAAGAAAAATGATGTGAAAATTTTGTTTGTTAAACAATTCGGCGAGCAGTAGGCTAACAACCAGGAGCTCTCTTGGTATGTCAATATAAAAAATAATAGCGATGACGTTGAAAGAGATTATGAAAATGATCATGAATATTGTGATTGCCTTGACAATGAAATAGATGTGAGAATTTGAAAATAAATAAACACATTGTGATCCATTTTTATTTTTTTTATTTTTATTCAAAAATGTTATTTTAATTCAAAATAAGATTTCTGATACCTAATAAGTTTCAGCAAAATGAGATTAATCCACAGTTGTTTGAATCAAAACATAATTATTCCTATATAGCACATAACAATATTTGATTATTCCAATCAGCTGCGTCAAAACTAGATTATTCCATTTAAAATTTTGGGTTTATTCAAAATATGTTATTGCTAAATTTCGAATCCTGCACAAAGCAATGACTACTCTTGTCGTTTATAATAATGCAACAAAATTTCGGGTTAAATACATACCTAAAAAACTATTTTCTCAAATTGTGTAAAAACACAAAAACTGGAATAGTTATGCAATGAATTATTTTAACTTTGACAACGTAAACATAAGAGTTTTATCATTTCCCCGTGTGGTGGTGTTACTAGTGATATAATGACGTCGCTGGCAAATGGTCGTACAATTTTACAATTAAAAAATATTTTTAATTGTAAAATTGTACGAAAAATCTATTGTTAATTATTTCAAAATTTTTCTTTATAATTTTTAGTAAACTTTCAAAAAAGAAATAAAATAAAAAACAAGCAATTTCTCTATTTTAGACGTCACTGGATTGTCACCAATAAGGTAATAATAACTATGTGTTGTGTCATTAAAAGAAAATATTTAAATGTATATCTCATTTCTTAATGCTGTAAGAAACAATTAAATTGACTATTTCGTAAATATTTCCGTCTAGTGGCGGGTAAGAATACTCCCTACCCCATATCTTCCCGTGATATGAGGTAACAGAAAGAAACTGAGGCGGAAGATGGGCAGCAGCATCTTTCCGATAACAACAAAAAGTAATAAAAAACTGCAGTTGCTAACCCGTTCATCAAGATTGGCAAGTATGGCAATCCCCCACCCCTCCGCCCTCATGAGCAACGACACAAATAAACGGCCCCCGTGCCCGGTGCCCCGCAATTCCTGGCTACGGTGGCGATTATGGTAATGGCTGGGCAGGGGGTGCTAAGAATCTCCACGGCTGCCACCTAAGACTCGACCTGGCTAAATATAACGCACGCACCCTGAGGACTGACGAGAAGATCCTGGAACTGGAAGAACAGATAGACAAGTTGCGCTGGGATATTATAGGATTATATGAGGTCCGAAGGGAGGAGAGGACACGGTAATTCTCAGGAGGTGTCGGATTTATCGTCCACAAGTCTCTCGTTAATAACGTTGTAAAGATTGGGAGTGTATCGACGAGGGTTGCGTACCTTATACTCAGAACCACCAAACGGTATTCGCTGAGGGTCGTACAGGTTTACGCACCAACCCAACAAAAAATGAGATTGATTTCATTATGACGACTAGACGACAACTGTTCAGTGATATCTCAGTGATTACAAGGGTGAAAACTGGCAGCGATCACCGAGTGGTGAGAGGTACACTGAACCTAAACCTTAAGTTGGAGAGATCACATCTAATGAAGTACGTTCCCCTCGTGCTCTAATCCAAAGTCCCGAAAACTTTCAGCTCGAGTTGAAAATCGTTTTCAGTGCTTAGAAAACAGCAATGAAGTGTGCGATATAAATGATAAGCTTATGGAAACTGTCGTTATTTGGTCGGAGTTCGTAAGACCCTTCTCAGAAGAACACAAACACTCTCCGATCACTCTCTCATTCTCAACGTTGTTAAACGGGAGATGAAACTGCAATCTTTAGTAGATTTGACAGCATGCAGGAAACTAAACAGACATATCCCAAAATGAAGGACTTTCGCAACTTCAATACAGCTCGTATTAAAGAAGCGATCGACCGGAACCAGATGCTTCAAAGTCTTTGAAAGAGATCTGTCTGCCAGAAAAAGCCAACAATGGAAGCTGAAGACCGAATGTAACAGCATCGTTTCCAAGACACTTGAGATTCTGAGTGAGGGTGAAAGGTGCTATGGGCAGTTGTGCACGTCATCGTTGGAGCCACACGCAAGTGTGAGTAACGACGCAATAGCAAGTCTTATCCGACACTATTCCGACGATATCCCGGACGTCAGTCTGTGCAACACTAAATGGCTCTCCAGCACCTTAAAAACATCAAGTCCCCGGGCGAGGATGGAATTACAGCGGAGCTTCTGAAAGCGGGTCGAAAACCGATACGTAAAGTCCTTCAGAAGCTCTTCAATTCCGTCCTCCATGGTGGAGCAGAAGTGCGGTGGTCTTGTTCTTCAAGAAAGGCGTCAACGCTCTCTTGAAGAACTACAGACCGGTTTCCATCTAAACCGCGTCTACGTGCGTTTTCGAGAGTCATTACAAATCGTATCGCACGCAGACTGCCTGCCGAAGAAGTGGGTTTCCGAAAAGGCTTTAGCACTATAGACCAGTAACGCACCCTCTGGCAAATTATACAGAAATTTGAAAAATACAATCTGCCACTTTGTCTTGCGTATGATCTTGCGTATGATCAATCATAATCATAAATGTACGAAATTGAATTCCCACTTGTTGTATTTTTTTTTGCATGTATACCTATAAAATATTTGCACATCATTTAAAGTGGTAGAATGTAAATGGGCATTAGACATAATTTAAGATCATACTTTTTTGTACACATACATTTTGGCAAATATACGAATTTGAATTTGAAAAAAAAATTGAATGTGAACTACAAGAAAGACTTTGATTCCGTCGAAATTTGGGCGGTGATGCAATCTTTTTAGCGATGCCAAGTTGACTGTCGGTATATCGAAGTGCTGAAGTGTATGTACAGTAGGGCTACGATGGCTATCCGTGTACAGAACCGGAGTACGAAACCTATCCAACTGCATAGCGGTGTAAGACAGGGTGACGTAATATCTCCGAATCTTTTCACCACTGCATTGGAAGACGTTTTTCAAGGTACTCGACTAGAAAGGATACAGTATTAATGTCAATGGCAAGTACATCACTCACCATCGATTTGCCGACGATATAATCCTTATAGCAGATTTGCTGGAAGACCTAAGGACACTATGCTCAATGACCTCAATAGTGTCTCCCAACGGCTACGTCTTAAGATAAACATGGACAATACAAAAGTTGTGTGTAATGTCCATGTCACACTTATGTCGGTGATTGTTGGGAGCACTAGAGGGCGGCACTGAAAATTTCGGGAATCGAGGAAGTGACAGAACATTACTATTTAAAAATGTATTTATTACTTTTCACTTTTGACACATTTTTCCATACGATGGAACCAATCATTGAAGCAACCATTCCATACGGAAGTTGGGGTCTCCAAAATAGTCGTTTTGTAGGCGTCCACAGCTTCTTCAGGTGATGAAAATCTCTGTCCACGCAATTTATTCTTTATTTTAGGGAAAGTATAGAAATCATTAGGGCTTAGGTCGGGGCTGTACGGCGGATGGTCTAATAATTCTATGTTTTCTTGCTTTAAAAACTCTTTTGTTCTGTGTGCGGTGTGAGAACTCGCATTGTCGTGATGGAGGATGATGCGCCGGTTGCAGTTCTCTTTACGGAGTTCAGAACTGTGGCAAACAAATGCTAGCATACCATTCTGCATTAACCGTTATTTGTCCCTCAAGAGGAATAGTCGTAACATGGCCGGTTTTGGAGACAAACGTAGCCACCATTTTTTTTGCAACACTCCGTGAACGAACAATTTTTGTTGGCTTTAAATCATTTTCGAACACCCAAACTCGTGACTGGTTTTTTGTTTCGGGTTCGTACGCGTATATCCAGGATTCGTCACCTGATACGATGTTGTATACAGCATTTGAGGATCCTGCGTGGAATCTTTCGAGAGTTCTGACGCACCAAGTAATGCGAGCCGCTTTTTGCTCTTCACAGAGCGAATGCGGTATCCATCGGGAAAACAACTTTTTTACACCCAATTGTTCATGCAAGATTATTTGTATTTGACTCATGCCAATGTCTAAAGTTGCCTGAATTTCGCGGTATGTCACATGCCGATCTTCCTCAATCAGCTTACGCACAGCATCAACGTTTTCTTGGGTGACTGCAGTTTTTGGACGACCTTGACGGGGATCATCACTGACCTTGACACGTCCACGTTGAAATTCAGCAAACCAGTGATAAATTGTGGTTTTGGATGGCGCTTCATCACCAAATGCAGAAATCATCCGGTCAACACATTGTTTTTGTGTTAAACCACTTCGAAAGTCATAATAAATCATCGCTCTTGAATTTCCTCGAATCAATTCCATTTTGTCAACGACTATACAAGTTTGACAAAACCTTGTGACAAGACCGAGAATCTTTTTTTAAATGAATAAATGGTATTCGATTTTTAAAACCAAGGAGTTTTCAATGAAAAAGATTTTAATATGACAGGAACAGTGGAAATACTCCATTCCCGATACTTTTAGTGCAGCCTAGTAAGCTCGAAGTTGTTGACGAGTATATGTTTACCTAGGACAAGTAGTCCGACTAGGTAAGTCCAACTTCGACCGCGAGATTAATCGACGGATTCAACTCGGTTGGGCAGCATTCGGGAGCAGAGGATACGACAGCAGAGGGATACGACACATCTTCTCGTCATGCATACCTCAATACTTCAAACTTAGTTAGTAATATAAGTTTGGTTCTGTGGTCCTTCACTGCTGGCCGTATGAGGAAGTTCAAAGTCGCTCAGCGAGCTATGGAGAGAGCTATGCTCGGAGTTTCTCTGCGTGATAAACTTAGAAATGAGGATAACCGCAGTAGAACCAGAGTGACCGACAAAGCCCAACGGATTAGTAAGCTGAAGTGGCAATGTGCCGGTCATATAGGTCGAAGAACCGACAACCGATGGGAAAGTAAAGTTCTCGAGTGGCAGCCTCGTACAGGCAGGCGAAGTGTAGGGCGTTCTCTCACTAGATGGAGTGACGAACTGGTAAGACGTGCCGGAAATCGATGGATGCAGGTGGCTAAGGACCGTGATTTGTGGCATACCTTGGGGGAGGCCTATGCTCAGCAGTCGTCTTGTGAAGGGGTGTAATTATGTCGTCAATATAAAAGAGTTACTTATTTTCTATCATTTTCATTGAGTCATTTTTGTGGACAATGGTCTCAATCAGCCCTTATTTCTGTGTTCCGATTTCAAGAATAAGAGCCAATATAATCATAGGATGTTAGGTATTCTACTTTAAACCTCGGAGTGACAATGCATCTGACCTTTTTGGTTTGAAGTTGGTTACTGGTGTCCATGGACTCCGGTTATCCAGTTAACGTCATGTGATCTGATAGCTCGTTTGTCACTGTAACATTATATTTATTAATAATTAATATAGGCGTATAATATAGGGCAAGTGCAGTCCGCGGACACCTGCAGCCAACTTTTTATAATGGAAGCTTTACTGTGGTGCCTGTAAATATACTGACACTCTATACCCTTCAGACCGGAACACAACAATGCAAGCTTCGCTGTTGCGCCGCAGAAATAGTGGTGGCTACCCAGTCGGACTCCTATGTAGAAAGAAATCTTACCACCTAAGATGGGTCCATATACATATGGGGTCTATATACCATCCATAACGAAATAAATAGTTCAAGTTACTGTTAGTATATTTTAGTAGATACGAATCAAAAAAACATTTATCTACATTTGATCAAACTTAATTACAAAGTGTTTCGTCGATTAAAATATTAATTGATAGTTGTATTACAATGTAATAGTTCATATACACATACTTTATATACAAACACAGGTTAAACTGCAACCAGTGGTAGTGTATTAACAACATACGGTCGATCGGACAGAGTTAGTTGGCAGAGTTAGCTTTGTCCGCACAGCAAATTGTTGGCGCGGACGGAACTGACGTTTGTACTGCCCTTCTATCACATAATAGATAATAGTACAAAAACTTCTATTGAGGCTATTTTGTAGCGATATATAGCGATAGTTCTAGTTTACTAATAGCAGTAGTTATTAGTGGTTTAATTGTTTGATAATGCCTATTTACGTTAATTTATCAACGAAGTATTGGTATGCTCCTGATGTTTTATAAATGTAAATAAAAGTATTTCGTTTCTTTTTGTTCTATTTATCGGAATGGTCAGTCATATTTATATATTATATGTAAGTATATTCCAGGTCATATCCTGGTATAGATAGATTTTCAGAACATGGGCCTCTCTTATAGAAAGGGATTGAGGAGCACAAATAAGTACAGTTGTAACTTAATCTTTGTATGTGATTCTACTGATTGTATTTTTAATTATTATGGGTGTCGTAAGAGGCGACAGAGAAAAGTAAAACGAGGAATGTGCAGCAGGGTCTTACCGAAGACAATCGAAAAAAAACCTTCGTTGCCAATTCGCCCACCAAGCGCGGTAACTATAGCTAATATTCCCTATAAGGAAATCTATTGTTCAGCAGTATATGTTTGAATTTCATTCTTCGGTTCTCGGCAAGGGGGCTACGGTTATATATTAGACTGAAACAATTGTTATTATGGTCTACATATATTCCTTTCAGGATTTAGGAAGAATTAGATTGTTTCCGGTCAGGATTCTTATCTATATGCAATTTATGTTTGTAATATACTTCACGATAAACTAGAAAATCTGAGTGTGAGGATAACGCTTGGGAAAAGTTTTAAAATAAGAAAAAGTTAACAGACCCAAACTTATATTGCCAGTTTCATTTGTTTTGCACTTCGTTTTCCACGCGATAAGTAAATTTGTATGTATATGTATATCCACTATTACAGCGCCGCTACATGTATGACGTTATGTTATAAAAGTAGTTGAAACTTGGTTGTGGTGAAAGGCTCAACATATCTAGGAGAAACAACGTAGGGCAGCAAGTGCTGGTGTGTTGCATAACATAATGAATGGCCAAAACTGGATCTCTGGGTCATCAACCCTCTTTCATTTTATTTCTACATTAGGGATAAAAGAGTATGAGAATAAATAAAGGGTATTTTTTAATGTAAGGGGCAAGCGTGACGGTTATGGTAAATTCTCCTTACAACTATAGAGACTCCTTACAACTTTATCGACCTGTAAAAGTCTTTTACAGGTCGATAAAGATGAAAAAATCAAGATGTTTTGTATAAAACTCATGTCTAATAATAATTTCTAACGAACGAGATAGCAAAAATTTTGTTCGAAAATTAATCCAAACTTCACAGGCTGGTGCAGCAGCATCAATAGTGTCAAGATTTTGATTTTATCCCACCACCACCTAATTGTAAGTAGATGCTGTGTACCCGTTGACACCTATGTTTCTGCTTGATTAAGAATCAGAATGTAGATATATGTTATCACTTTTGAGGGCTATAATGCTTTGTTACCATCAAAATGGGTCTCCGGTTATCGTTACCCAACATACAAAATCCAGCAACATTATGCTGATGTTGTTTTTTTTAAAGTGAACACCTGTAAACGTTAAACAAATAAGGCTACAGTTACATATTCACCTCTGAGGACCAAGATGTAATGTAATGCCTTATAGCCTGTTATTAATAATGTCCTCCAGAATGAATTTCGGCCACGGCGGCCTGCCTCAACGGAGGCTAGCTAACGGCGCAGGACAGGATTATAGTGCGCAAGTGTATGCGCAAGCACAGGTGCACTCTCTATTCCCTCACTCTCATAATCCAATGGGACGGTAACCGACACGACCGGAGAGAGATCAGGCGCAGGACAAACGGCTTTACGTGCTTTCCGAGGCACGGGAGTAAGACACCGCCAACTCCCTAACTCCGGGCAGCTACTGAGAATTTCTTGACAGAAAAACTCAATAATTGATTGTTTGGCCCGACCCGGGATTTGAACCCAGGACCTCATGATCAGCAGTCGTACTACTACAAACGCTAGACCAACGAGGCAGCCTGTTATTATACCGGCTGTGTATACCCTTCAGACGGAAACATATCATTGTAAGCACAACAATGTATTTCTCTGTAGAAATACATAAGGCTATCTATCACCTAGTCAGACGCACTCCTAGGCGGGAAAGGGTTCCAATTACCTAGTTGAAAAGGTGGTGGTGTAGCGTGCATGCAGTGTAGTGTAGTGGGCGGTGTATGAATATCCACTACCCCATGTCATCCCGTGGGTGTCGTAAGAGGCTGCAGAAGGAAACAAATCACTAAATGGGCAGTGGCGTCTTTCTAATAACGACTAGCAATGAAAAGCTGCTGTTGCCAACCCGCGTGCCAAGCGTGGCAGCTATGGCAAATGTTCCTCCTATGAGCTGATCTATTGGGAAGGCCTATGTTCAGCAGTGGACATTAATAGGCTGTAACGGTAAGGGTTACGGTGCATGCACTGGTAGTTGTGCTGTAACGCTGTTAGTGTTTTTTACGTGGTAGAGCCATGCTGCAGTTATATTTGTAGTATAGTTGTAACACGAATGGGTCGACTCGACCGGGGCGTAGCTTAATGCTACTGTGTTTCGTATGGTGCGTGTAGAGAACCGGAGACCCTTTTTACTGGAAACGAGGCATTCCACCTAAGTCCTCACGGATGACAACGCATCTGCATTTTGATTCGTAATCGAGGATAGATGTAGATGTCTATGGGCCGCAGCAACTACTTACCATCATGTGTACTGTGTGCTCGTTTGTCATCCTATCCCATAAAAAAAAGATGAGTCGTTGTGTTAGTCTAATTCATATAAAAAGTTTCGCAGACCGAATGCGCAATATCAAAGAAAATTTTGTTACACACCTCTCAACTGTGTCTCATATAGACAGGATCCCGGATCAAAAGGCAGGCTTTAATTACAAAACTTGCCCGGGGCTTGGCTTGTAATAACTATTTTAGTGCCTTTGTGCTCGTCTGTGTTTACTACTGTCCGTTTCAGTCTGTCTAGTATGATATGTTGAGCCGCGTGACTCTTATTAGGACAAACATGATACACAGAGTTTGTTAAAATTATGATTTCAATTTCATTTCATAGCACCATTTATTATTTCCCTGATATCAGAGGGTGTGATGAATTACATTTCGTATATTATATAAATCTTGGAGAAATGCTCGTTTGTCATCTTTATTATACATAAAAAAGTAATTAACACGGTGAAATAATAATCTTTTTTTATAATGCCGAGCAAAACAACGTCTGGCGCCCATACATGTCTATGATTCCCCTTTAACATTATCATATCGCTTGCGTTTTTAAACACCGCTTTGCCAAAAAAAGTACTGAAATTATTAAACAAAGCACACAATTTACGTTCTATCATTTAAATTTAATTTAGTCATTTCACAAGTACTGTTCGACAAATACACACACATATATATACAATATGTAACGTAATTAATGCACACCCTCAGACACCCCAATTAGTCTATTATGTTATAATCATAATACTGAATTTTTAGTTAAACATTTTTATGCACTGATTATTTATCAAATTAGTTATACTAATTCCGGAAGAATGTTGTGGTCACAGTGCAAATCCACAAACGCAAAGACTTTAAAGCGCTTGAAATAAAGTTCATTTTTCTTTATTTTAGTGAATGACAGAATTAGTAATAATACAAATAAAACTACACTCTTAAAAGTCTTATTGCCTTAAGTTACGGTCCATTTCAGTTTGTTTTGACTGTATAGATTTAGTGTGACTGTAATTTACGTGGTTTTAATTATTTTAGGGAAAAAAATTACCCATATTAAAAATGATAGGAATCGATTCAGTAAACGATTCTGAACAAACTACTTCCAGGATGTGTATTAATTATGTTACATGTTTAACTACAGTCTTGTTCGTATAGATGACCTTGTGATACGGTCTAAAATGTCCCTACTTTATCGACGCCATTTTGACAGTCTCTACCTTCTTTCACGATCATATACCTACGCATACACGCTTGTCAATTAAGGATAGTAAGTAGGATTATCTTAAATATATCACCAATTTGGTCGATAAACATTGCATCATCCTATCATCCCTTTGACATTCACTTCTGCAGCATAAATTTGCTTTCCTCATTGGTTCATTCTTGTTGCACAACCGAAGGATTCCTTTCTTAATCCCGATCACAACATAATTTGGAAGTTATATAATACTTTTGGTAGTTATATTTACATGTTTCATGAGGTGCGCCAAGTAATTCAATTGGAGTGTTTAAATTAAGTGAGCAATTACGTAAATGAGCAACGATTTTGCTTTACGTATCGCGGCCCGGCACGTAATTTTAAAATTGCGAGTTAATTTCATCCACAGAACTATTGACTGCAAATGAAATGGCCGTCCAGACGTTTTTGAGATGTAAGTGTTATACGTGACACAAACTTATTTGATATAAGTGGTTACTGTTGTCAATGCATGCAATACTCGTAAATACATTCATTTTGACGAAGAATCACGGTGTAAATGTCACCTAGAGGTTTGAGATGACAGCCCTGCTTGAAATGTGCAAAAATTGATATTTTTCTAACGTAATACTTCAAATGTATAAATGTGGTGAATGTTATCTTTTTTTCTAAGGCCCGGGAAGTATGTAGACTATGGAATTGCAGAAATTGCATGACTTAATTCGTTCCTCTCCGTTCTAGCATCAAATCAGTTGAGATATCACGCATTCGAACCAAACGGGTTTCTTCGTCGTTCAAAATGAGTACAGCAAAGTCGTGAAATAATTTGCCAGCATCTGTCGTTCCATCCGAGTACAACGTAGGTCTTCAAGTTAAGAGTGAACAGACTTTTTTTAAGCTAAGTCCAGTTTTTTATTACGCGTTAGAGCCATGTTGCGGTTATATTAGTAGTATAGTTGTTTTCCGTCATAGGGTCCGTTTAGTTTAATCAGCATATTTGACCGGTGGGTTAATGATTGAAATATCGGATGTCGCACAACTTGGACACTGCTGTCCTTCGCTGGTCTGGATATATTACGTCTGAAGTAAACAAGTTGATATGTAGCCATGTATCGGAAGCCATAAGCTTTTTCCTGCATTTTCTACAGTCGTCTCTTATTTCACGGGACGAAATTGGGTGATTTCCTTACCGCCACGCCATCCCAAAGTCACATAAAGCACAATTGCTCGGCAGTGAAGGAAAACATCGTGAGGGAACCCTGTGGTATAATTACACAGTGTGAGATTAATTTGTCTGTCGCTGAGATGCCACCAGCACTAGTGAAGAGGAAGGAAGTGACTATAAGGAACCGTGAAGCGGCGTTGTTAGAATATCCACTACCCCAAATCGTCCAGTGGGTGACGTAAAGGTTACTTGCCTTAGTTTCACGCTTGGCAAGCGAGTTGGTAACCGCAATTTTTATTTTCTAACTGTTATCAGGTAGACGCTGCCGCCCATTTCCTGTTTTAACTCCATCCGTCGGGTCGTGCATTACGAAATGTAAGGGGTATTTGATTTCCAAGGGGTTTTTCCAAAGGATATGGAGGGAGGGGGGAATTCATACGCCGCCACTACGTGGTTCTTTCTTATCAATATTTCAATTAAAAAACGTATTAATTTGTATGTGCTTTTAATTATGAATGAATTTTTATTATGAAATTGGAGAACATAAGACTATAACGATAAGAACCGCAGTATCAGACTTATTTGTAGGATGAACCTAAGTTCAATCGAGTTTAAAAAGTTAAAAGTTTACATGGAAGTAACAGTAAGTTGCACGTGCAAGTGTTATAAGAAATTCGTCAAGTGTTTTATTTTAATTAAGTTTAACAAATAACTAAATACATACATACATTGTTAACGAGGCCTCCTGATTGTAAGTGATTTGTTTTAGAATAATGGTGACAAACGAACACATAGTACATCTGATAAGTTGATGCTGTAGCCTGTAGACATCTACGTCTCTCCTCGATTAAAAATGAAAATGCAGATGCATTGTTCCCTCTGAGAACTAAGATGGAATGAGTAAAAACAGTCGCCGGATCTCGTTACGAATCTAAGCAGCATTTTGAAGTTCATTTTTTGTGAGATCATGCTTCTTTCCTCGTCGAGGCCACCCACTCTTTACCACGTCATGTGCTTAAAGCAGCTTAAGCCCAGAGCCAGTACGCGTTTAGCGCTTTTAATAATGGAAGGAAGGCTGCTCAGCCTTAGCAATTAAACATGTTTATCTACCGAATTAGTATGTCCAGCTGAGCTGTTTCCGGGTGCAATTTTTTTGTTTGAATATTATTACGTTCGATTGTTCTTTATTTGGTTTAGTATATTCAAAAAATCGAAGACAAGTCTGCCTACAAGCTTTGAGGCAACTCTCTTATTAAGAAGATAAGACCTGTGCCCAGTTGTGGGATGTGAAAAGACTAACTCCACTACTTCTAAATTTGTTAAACATCACTATAATTCTTGAGATCATCTATATGAAAATTACAAGTTGCAGTCTATTTACGTCTCGTTGCTGGGCACAAAACTTAGGTATTTAATTGAAAGGGTTTGAGAGGGTTTTTAAGGCAGAGAACAATCAATCGCGTTTTACCCAATATGAAATGTCAGATTTAATATCTCCTTCAGAATTGCTTTCTCAGATATACAAGTTACCTTACGATGTTTACTTTCACTGCCGAGCACGTGGTAAAATGGCACTTAAAAATGGCGATTAATAATTTTATTGTAGCCGGTGGGCGTCGAACTCTGGAAGTTCGCATACTATTAAGTTTAAAGCAAGCGCCCAGGATTTTGATAGATGTTTAAAACCGCACTGTAATACGTAAGCGTACCAAAAGAAACCCATATAGTAACAATACTACGTGAAAAGTATACATATTACTGCATTTCTGGGTAAATTGTTTTCCATCCAATGCCAATGTTACGGTATACGAGAATTTATTTACGCTGAATTCGTTATTTTTATAAAGTAATAAAGTGAGTTTTATTTTAAATAAAACTCACTTTATGATGATAAGCACTCAAAAGCTCAAAATGTCAAGTATTAAAAATAAGCTAAAAGTAGAGGCGAAACACGTGTCGTATTATCATTGATGGTGTGTCTTTGCTAGAATAGTAGTGTTGGGAGTAGTGGTGACGGGATTAGTGCACGCAATTGAGGGAGCGCGGGAGGTGCTCTTCAAACTAGGTATCCATTTTATTTAATTCAGTGGATGGTTGCAAAATAACTATTAATATCATTTATTAAAATTTATTACTTTAAGTTATTGGTTTGTCTCTGAAAATGTATTCTATTGTTGTTAATAACAGAAAGTTGTCGACTGAGTCCAATATCAGCTCAATATCAGGTGTACTTCATTACCATTATATTGAACTGAATAAACAATGACGAATAGGAGAAATATTGTCCTCGGTAGCATTAAAAAAAGAGGAATGTAAAATGCGAAATTTCCCTCCCTAACCTGTGAGCGGCATTTTGCTATTACAGCTACCCAGAGCCAGGCACATGCAAGCAGGAATGGGTACAAGCGGGCACAAAGGCACTGAAATGAATGTTACTGAGCCCGGGGCAGTTTTTGTAATTAAAGTGTGCCTTTTGATGCGGGTTATTGTCCGCTGTATGAGGTACAGATGAGTGGTGACGTTTACATTGTTTCTCGACTTTAGTATTTTATGTTTTAGTTGACTTCAATTTAATTAGAATTGCGTAAAATTGTTCTTAACTATGAGCTTCTATAGCGGGAATAAGGGATCGCATTACAGAGCTAGACCCGAGCTAGATTCCTGCCGGCACCAATGAATTTGTTAATTGCAATGTAAGTGTTGATTTACACGTGAATAACAAAAACATCGTGAGGAAACCTGTATGGTTCAGAAATAAATAAACCTCGAAGACATAACGAAGTCTGTCCGGAGCACTACGACTTTTAATGCTGTCACTTTAATTTATCTAAATATTTTAGCTCTTTCTCTTGTTATCATAAAATATCAATAGCGGGTCAATAAACTCACCAAATGAGGAGCTAATATGCCTCTAATAATTAAAATACTCGTTAATAATATTCATTGTAATTGACCTATTGTTGATTAAACAGTTCAAACATCAACAATCAGGAATACAATTTAAAAATAGAAGAAAACACAAAATGGAGAAGGCTTGATGAAATGAATGAAGTTGCAATGGCTCATATACATAGAATAAGTTTTAAAATTTTGGACCCTATCCTACTGCCCACAAGGTATCTGCTTCATTATTCGTAAATTCGCCAAGTGTCGATTCTCACGTTAGACTTCTTCATTTGAATTTTTCTATTTACTATATTTTAAAACAGACTATTATTTAAATATTATTTTGTTAAAGTTGGTAAAAATTACTTTGCCCACATCCACTCAATGAAATAAAATGATCTGTCTGTAGTTTGAAGAGCACCTCCTGCACTTCCTCAGTTACTTGCACTATCCACGTCACAACTAATCCCAGCATCACTATTCCCAGCACCACTACTCCCAACACCACTATACTAGAAAAAACACACCACTGACGATAATACGATATATGTTTCGCATGTAACGTGGTTTCATTGACCGGATGCAGGCAAAGTAATATTTACTAACCTTAATATAATTGACATCCGCAAAGTAACGCCTGATTCTATTAATTATATTATTTTATTATCTTTAGTTAGTAACGCGAATACTGATCATGATATCATCATCATCATCATCATCACAGCCCTTCACAAGTCCACTGCTGAACATAGGCCTCCTCCAAGTTATGCCACAAAGCACGGTCCTGAGCCACCTGCATCCATCGACTTCCTGCATGTCTTACCAGGTCGTCACTCCATCTAGTGGGGGGTCGCCCTACACTACGCCTACCGGTACGAGGCTGCCACTCGAGAACCTTCCTTCCCCATCGGTTATCGGTTCTTCGAGCTATATGGCCGGCCCATTGCCACTTCAGCTTACTAATCCGTTGGGCTGTGTCGGTCACTCTGGTTTTACTGCGGATATCCTCATTTCTGAGTCTATCACGCAGAGAAACTCCGAGCATAGCCCTCTCCATAGCTCGCTGAGCGACCTTGAGCGTCCTCATACGGCCAGCAGTGAAGGACCACGTCTCTGATCCGTAAGTCATCACTGACAACACGCACTGGTTGTACACTTTAGTTTTCAGAGATTGAGGTATACCTGACGAGAAGATGTGTCGTAATTTCCCGAACGCTGCCCAGCCGAGTTGAATCCGTCGATTGACCTCTCGGTCGAAGTTGGACTTACCTAGTCGGACTATTTGTCCCAGGTAAACGTACTCGTCAACAACTTCGAGCATAGTGCTCCCAATAACTACCGGCATAGGTGTGACATGGACATTAAACATGATCTTTGTTTTGTCCATGTTCATCTTAAGACCTATCCGTTGGGAGGCACTATTGAGGTCATTGAGCATAGTGCTTAAGTCCTCCAGCGATTCTGCCATAAGGACTATATCGTCGGCAAATCGAAGGTGAGTGATGTACTCGACATTGATATTAATACCGTATCCTTTCCAGTCCAGTAGCTTGAAAACGTCTTCCAAAGCAGCGGTGAAGAGTTTCGGGGATATAACGATCATGATATATTGGGTTCGAATACCGACACGGGTAAAAACTCGATAATTAGTCTTAGAATAATGGCTAATCTCCGTTTAAACTAGCAGCCGTGACCGAAATTCGATCTGGAAGACATAATTAATTATTGTTCTTTTTAGTACCTAGAACTCTATATTTTGTAAAAAATTTAATTTTCTTCATGCATATTCAAGAATTTGCACTAAACTTATGTATATACTTCTTTTCGATGACTCATATGCCTTACTAACATTATCCATTGGAAGTCTTAAATTGCCGCAAACTGATTTCGTGAGTAGAATAAACACAACATACTTTAGACTTATTTCCAATTCTCCATTTACTGTTCTGTTTGATTTATTTTCTCCCGTTTACTCAATATTATTGCAAAGCTCAAATGCACCCCGGTCCGTCCCGTTGGTCTCAAATTGCTCACGTCAGCTCCAGACAACGCAGCAAGTCGTCAATCTTGATCACACGCTCTGAACTTGCTCCCCTTTCAGTCGCCCTGATTGCCTTTGTCTATTGTGTCCCCTTGAAACTCATTAATCATTATTTTATTGGGTCAAATCAATTTATTACATTCTAATATGTGTATTTATATTTACAAAAATTGTTTTCGTTTTAGTGCAAAATTATTTAATTATGCCTTTTGGCACACCGTTAATATGGAAGACACTTTTAAGTTGATTAGATATGGAATTTAACCTGCATACATAAAGTAGGGTTCATAAAGCAGGATATAACTAACATTCAGTAGAGATCTGATGTTTAATTTTTAAAAACCAAATATTTATCTACCACTTTATCAGACTTTCTTCTTCCGCTATTTATATCCGGGCTGTGCGTTTTACAAATGAAATAAAAGAGGTGGTAGAAATATTTTTAAGATTTTCAGCGATTATATATATATATATATATATATATATATATATATATATATATATATATATCATCATTACAGCCCTTCACAAGTCCACTGCTGAACATAGGCCTCCCCCAAGGTATGCCATAAAGCACGGTCCTGAGCCACCTGCATCCATCGACTTCCTGCATGTCTTACCAGGTCGTCACTGCATCTAGTGGGAGGTCGCCCTATACTTCGCCTACCGGTACGAGGCTGCCACTCGAGAACCATTCTTCCCCAACGGTTGTCGGTTCTTCGAGCTATATGGCCGGCCCATTGCCACTTCAGCTTACTAATCCGTTGGGCTATGTTGGTCACTCTGGTTCTACTGCGGATATCCTCATTTCTAAGTTTATCACGCAGAGAAACTCCAAGCATAGCCCTCTCCATAGCTCGCTGAGCGACTTTGAGCTTCCTCATACGGTTAGCAGTGGAGGACCACGTCTCGGTTCCGTAAGTTATCACTGGCAACACGCACTGGTTGTACAACTTAGTTTTCAGGTTTTGAGGTATACCTGATGAGAAGATATGTCGTAATTTCTCGAACGCTGCCCAGCCGAGTTAAATCCGTCGATTGACCTCTCGGTCGAACTTGGACTTACCTAGTCGGACTATTTGACCCAGGTAAACGTACTCGTCAACAACTTCGAGCTTAGTGCTCCCAACAACTACCGGCATAGGTGTGACATGGACATTAAACATGATCTTTGTTTTGTCCATGTTCATCTTAAGACCTATCTGTTAGGAGGCACTATTGAGGTCATTGAGCATAGTGCTAAGTCCTCCAGCAATTCTGCCATAAGGACTATATCGTCGGCAAATCGAAGGTAAGGGACTCGCCATTGATGTTAATATCGTATCCTTTCCAGTCCAGTAGCTTGAAGACGTCTTCCAATGCAGCGGTGAAGAGTTTCGGGGAAATAACGTCACCCTGTCTTACACCTCTCTGCAGTTGGATAGGTTTCGTACTCTGGTTCTGTACTCGAATAGCCATCGTAGCCCTGTACTACTGTACGTAGTACTGTACAGACTTCAGCACTTCGATGTACCGACAGTCAACTTGGCACCGCTGAAGAGACTGTAGCACCGCCCAAATTTTGACGGAATCAAAGGCTTTCTCATAGATATATGCATATATATATATATATATATATATATATATATATATATTTATATGTATATATATATATATATATATATATATATTAAATAAAAAACCTGTTTCCCATTCCAGTTAGATATACCATAATGCTTAAATGTTACTGAGTTAAAAAATATCAGATTGTAATTTTTTTTAGTGTAACGTCAAAAGTTCAATTCGATTGATATCAAACAAATTATCACAAACATTTTAATAGATTTGGTAGAGTAGAGAAATAATAGCTTTTGATTACAGCACTGAAGGGCCGCGGGTTTAAATCCTGCACAAAACAAGTGTTTATATGGCCTACAAATAGTTGTTCCAGATCTGGGTGTGCAGTTTATGTACGTAACCCGCCTCCACGATACGTAAGAATATCCTAGCGTAGGTAACAACATAAAAGGAAAAGAAATCAATACACATAAATTGTATTTGTTATAAAATTCAAGTTTTATTTGTGTGTTGAACTTAAATATATACGTTATTACAAGTATAATTCAAATATGGGTTCTAGGTTTTAGTTTGAATCCCAGAACCACCAGCTTAG